>OX941097.1:31625000-32190000 GCA_954870635.1 Arctium minus | reverse complement strand
CATTCAATATCTATAATTCGTTTTCTTCATCTTCGGTTCTTCAACCACATCACAATTTCTTCAACAGGTATATGGTAGTAGTTCAATCAGTGATCATCTCTTCAACGAAGTCATCAAACGAATTATAGGTAAACGAATCAATTTTACGCGAATCCAGAAAGTATACATATTCGGTTGATGGAATCATCGATTAAAACTAAAAGAGGCGATGCCAAACTGTCGATTGAAACCAACAGAGGTGTTTTGTTGTTTCAATCGATTGAAATCCACATGAAATCAATTTTCAAACCAACATGAAACCACCAATATCTGCACCGACGATTTTTTTTGGAAGCTTCTATTGGTTTTGTTGTTCTTTTTTGAAGATCCGAATCGATTTTGTAATAATTTCTTCCTTTCTATTTTCTATCATCTAGTCTCATACATTGAAGTTTTGTTTAAATGATAGTAGTTAAGATCACATGTGATCTTATTGGTAGCAGTCATGATTATCATATTTTCTATATGATATCACATGTGATTAGGTACTAAGTTTTATTACATTATTATTTTTTATCTAATTATATGAGTATTTTTTTTAACTGTGTTTTGGGCAATTTTGCAAACCTTGGCCAGCCCCAAGCATTGATTTTTTGTCTACATGACAATACTCTTAAGATCACATGTGATGTTGGTGATAGTCATGATTTTTATATTTTATATGCGCCATCACATGTGATTATGTACCAAGATATATTGTACTATCATGTTTTATATAATTAAATGATTATATGATTCTTTACATGTGTTTTACCTAAATATATTTATAAATTTGTCGTTTATTTATTGTAGGTCAAGTCACAACGAATGTCAACTGTGATGCAGTCACTTGTGAGATGATGGACAAAATTGGAAGCTCGAATCCATGATGGACAATTGTCACACAGTCACTTGTGTGGTGAACTCACAAACCACGAATCACGCAATTGCTCAGTAAAGAAAGGAATGTCCGATTAATGGATGATGATGACATAGTACTAATTTGATCATGTATTTGATTATGTTAAACATTATTATTTCAAATCCGAGTTGTATAACTTTTTCGATTTGTTTTTTTTTGTTATTTGTATAATCATACCTATGCATACAACACTAATTTATATGCAAATTAATAAGATTTAATCATATATGATTATGTTATACAAAAGTTGGACATAATGTTTAAGTATAGTTTGCATTCCAAAATCATATATGATTATATTGTAAAGAAATTGGACAGAATGTTTAAGTGTAGTTTGCATTCTAAAATCATGTGTGATTATAATATAAAGAATTTGGACAAAAAATTTTAAGTGTATTCTGCATCACAAAATCATATGTGATACTGTGAAGAAATCGAACAAAATGTTTAAGTGTATCATGCATCAGATAATCATATGTGATTGTACTATTAAGAAATTGGACAAAAAGTTTAATTGTATTATGCACCAGATAATCATATGTGATTGTACTTTGAAGAAATTGAACATATTGTTTTAAGTGTAGTATGCATGACATAATCATATGTGATTGTACTATGAAAGAATTTGACATAATGCTTAATTGTATTATGCACCACATAATCATATGTGATAATACTATGAAGGAATTTGACATAATATTTAATTGTATTATGCACCACATAATCATATGTGATTGTACTTTGAAGAAATTGGACATGTATTATCTACCATATTCATCCAATAAAAATCATAGCCGATCACATACTAATACCTAAATTAACATGATTTACAATGCTTAACATAACAATATTTACCAAAACATTCATCCATATACTATTTCAAATAACCAACATCATTATCCACATAACTTTAGCAAATAAGCTATTGTTTATCAACATTCTAATGCTAGGTCTTCCTTAAGACAAAAGTAATATCCTAAAAATGAATTGTTCAAGAACTTCGCCATTTATCCAAAAAACGACTATCAATAATCTAGATCTAAGCAAGACATGCACTCTTGGTTTTCGATGCATCTTGTATCATCTTCTTGTTTAGTAGAGGATCCAACTTTGCAAAATTTGTCGCCTGCATGGTGACTTTATACCTCATAGTGTTATGGCTTGAAAACAAGATATTTGATAAGTATTTTATACCTCACAGTGCTGATTGCTGCATCAAACAACATAAATCATATGCTTATATTCAATATTTGTGAATCACAGATGATATAAATCATATGAACACGTCATTTCTGTTTATCAACTATGAACACCATTAAACTCATTCCCAAGCTCCAAACAGGTTTATGTTACCAATATCACATGTGATTAGTTTCCCATAATCATACAATAATAAATGAATTAACAACATTTGGTTATGCAAGGACCCCATGACCCCCAACCCTATGAATCCCAACCCCAATCACATTGTTAATCAAATCTATATGCATATTATATATGATTATATATTATATGTACAATAACCCTTGAACCCAAATTACATTTCATTACACCATACACATATTACAATAACTTGTGAAGCACAGATGATTATAAATCATAGAAACATGTCAATTATGATATATCAATTATAAACATGATAAGTGCATAACTTGTCACGTTCTAGCACTTATTTGTTTTACATTTGCTCTTATTTTTAGTCTCCCAATCACCAAATTTGAGTCTTTTAGTCTGTTTTTACCCTTTATTGTAGTTTGGAGCTAAGTAAGAGGAATGTCCTATGTTTGTGCTGATTTTGATGAAAATGTAACAGTTTGGTTTGCTGCAGCAGGAGGCTACAACATGTTCACAGTTTCAGCAAGTACAAGACATCACTTCATAAACTTTTTTTTGGGGAATCTTTTTGGTGCCACCTGGACCCGTTTTGCATGTTGGAGCTGAAGGCATCTTTTGAAGAATATAATCATATTATGGTCATGTTAAAGAAAGCATCTTGTAAACCCATTACCCTTTGGGTAAAGACCTTTGGTTAAAGAAATATTTGTACTTTGTATTTGACATTAGATGCCCTTTAGATGCCCTTCCCTTGTATAAATATGGGTTAATTTAAGTAGTTTAACAACAACTATCAGCTTGCTTTTTGCAAGTAAACATTAGCTTTAACTAGTAGTTTAATTGTACTTGTAGTTTCTTTAACAAGGGAAACAACTAAGTGGTTCCTCTAACTACTTAGTAGCTATTGTCACTTTTTGCTTGCTTTAATCTAAGTAATCTTTTGGTACTTTATATTTCATGTCTTTACATTTCACATTTACATTCGTGTCTTGTATTTATTTTCAAGCGATGATGGGCTAATACCCCTAGCTTGGGTGTAAGTAAAGGTTGGGAGATAAAGGCCTTTGTGGTAGTGGAAGATTGCTTTCGCTATTGGCTATCCTCCTTGCTATTCACCCCTTGTTTCTAAGTTTCATCTAAGTGTTTCTTGACAAAGTGATGAGTGTTGTTCCACTTAGATGAGTTGGACTTGAATGCAAGCCAACATAAATTTTAGAACAATGAAGTGTTGTAGTGGTAATGATGGACCGTATCAAGCCTATGGGATTGTGAACTACATGAAAAGAGCAGTAAGATTTGCACGACATTGGTTGAGTCTCCCGAATGCGTAGAGCTGCCAGTACATAGTCTCATCTGCACCTTGATAGAGGGCTTCTCAATTCAGTAGTAAGGTCGAGAACCAATGCTCCAGCTTCACGCTGTAGCAATCTACCTAAACACACTGTAGCTAAACTCCAGCCTGAACATACACCCATGCACTTCATTTACTATTATAACTCCATTTCAAAGCTGTCAACTCACTCAATGATCATTCCTTCGAATTATCTAATTGAAATCACCTTTTAAGTTGACTTGGATTAATTTCTTGCTTTAATTGTCTCTGTGGGATCGATCTTCGGTACTCAGTACCACTTTATTACTTGTTTTCAAAACGATACTGGTTTGACATGAATACTTGTGTGTTATTCCTTTATTAAAAAATAGGGATACATTTCCTAGAGACCAAAACACCATTAACCCCAATTATAAACATCAAAACAAATTTATGTTACCATTATCACAAGTGACTAGAAGCATACTCGCGCAATGCAGCAAGATACATCACGATTTTAATGTTTCATTTTATTTTTTTGTCGATTTACAGTACGATTTTGGATGGTTTTGAGAAAGTGATAATCTTTTTTTTTATAAATTTGTTTAATTTAGGCTTAATAATATAATGTTTTTTATATAAAAAAATTAAATATTTTGTTAGAATTCAATGATTATCTTATATATTTTAATGACATCTAGAAAAAATAACCAATTACATATTTGAAAATATAATTAAAACAAAATTATAGTAATATAATATATTAATTAATAGTGATACATGGAAATGTCTGCATAAAAGGAAGGCCCTGCACATACCAAATTGGTGGGTGTTAAAAGCCTGCAGTAGTAATATGTATACTGTGCTTTGATACTTGTAAATTAAGAGATTTTTAAAATCTTGTATAAAATGATAGTACCTTGTGCCCAATAATTTGTATTTAAGAGTTTTTTATCCGTACTTTATAATATAGTATAGATTAGTTTCCCATAATCATACAATATAGAATGATTAGCAATATTTGGTTATGCAAGGACCCTATTAACTCCAACCCCATGAATCAAAACCCAATCACATTGTAAATTAAATCTAAATGGATATTACAATGTTTATGTCAATCACAATATGCATATTACAACATTTTGTCAACATTTTGTCAATCACAAAGTATTAGAAATCATATGAACGTGCCAATTATGTTAGAAATAATATAAATCGATAACACTTTAAAATTATTGAAATGTTTACATGTCTGCTTCGTCAATGAGAGGTTTGATAGGGTTCGATTGTTGTCTTCATTGAGCTCTAAATCATCAATGTCAAATGGGTCTTCAATGGTGTTTCTAAAGCGTCTCGCACCTGATTTTTTTTTGCAAACCTGCTACGTTTTCATTATCCTTCAATGAAAATCAGAATACCATAGTAACCAGAAACCCTAGGGTTTACATTGATCAATAAACCAAAACTGGGTAGAGATTTGGAAGATAAAGTAGTAAAATCAAACCTGTCGCATCCATTGTTGAGAATCCAAAAGTTGTTCTTGTGTAATCCGACTTTGAATGATGCAAATGCTTAGATCTCAACAAGATGAATCTGATGTGTGAGAAAATTTGGGAAAAGATTGTAAAGAATGATTTGGTGATTAATCTCTCCCATAAACATAAGAATTCCACCATAATTTTTTATTCCCATTTTACCCCTAAAATCATTTAACCTTGGTGGAAAGTTGCTTTCTATAGCCTATAATCACTGAATTCGCCATTATTGATTTGAGCCCTTGATTTGATCTAATAAATGGTTGAGATCTGTCCTCTTATTTTCTTAAATAGGTATTGTCCTCGTTTGAACCCACCTCATACATACATATATATATATATATATACATACAGGATTGGGTTCTGGTGAGAAGTTGAGTTAACGGTGAGAAGCGTGAGAAGTGGTAATCAACCGTTGGATGAGAAATGGACGCACATTAGGATGATATACACCGAGATAATATGCATCGAGGTGCACCAGATCAATTCCCTTCTAAGGCGCAATTCATGGGAGGGCTTGAGATTAAAAGAGATCAATGGTTCAAATCCACTTCTCACGCTTCTTACCGTTAACTCAACTTCTCACATGATCCTTCGCCTATACACACACACACATAGGCGAAGGATCGTATGAAAAGTTGAGTTAACGGTGAGAAGCATAAGAAGTGGATATGAACCGTTGATCTCTTTTAATCTCAAGCGCTCCCATGAATTGCGGTTTAGAAGGGAATTGATCTGGTGTATCTCGGTGCATCTTATCTCGGTACATCTCATCCTAATGTGCGTCGATTTCTTATCCAACGGTTAATAACCACTTCTCATGCTTCTCACTGTTTGTTGGTCCCGAAGGTGCTTAACAAGTTTGTAGAAAGGGGGGGGGTTGAATACAAACACATAATTTTAAAGTTTAATAACTTGTTTATTGATAAATCAAATCACAATTTACAAGTTTGTTGCAGAATAAGACTAAGTAAAACCTAATCTAAACAAACTTAAGAATCACTAAGAAGGTTGCACTAGAAATAGAGAATAGGGGATTGGGAGAATATAGAAAACAAGGGTTTCTATATATTTAGAAAGATGAAGGCCACACTCAGATGGAGTGTTGATCTTTATATTTATACCCTATGCATTAAATGCATGGCAGAGTACTTTACACGTGTCCTTCATTGGTTGGTTGCATGAGTCTGACTTTAGGAGACATGTTTTCGGCCGTATGATGAATAGTGTAGTTGACAGAGTTGTTGTACGAATTGCTGCAGAGGTATGTCTTTTCTGACAATCGTACAATGTGTGCAAGGATAAGACAAAAGAGACTTGAGGCATAAGCTAAGTGATCATCAATCGCTGAATATCTCTTCCTTCAGAGATATAAAGAAGTTCAACTATCGCTGAAGCTTTTCCTCAAGTTTCTTCGCGTGTGTATACTTGTCTTGGATTCACTGATATCCGCATCAGGTTATAAGTAGACTTGTCTTTGTTCAACAGCTTTGTCTTCGATTCAGCAGTGAACATCTTTTGTCGCGACACTTGTCTTCAGGGATTACGTCTAACTGTTTACATTAGAAATCATCAGCAATACTGAACATACTTAGTATTAGATCGTTGATGGTGAAATACTAAAACATATGAATGTTTACAAGAGAGATCATCAACGATAACTGAACAGACTCAGTATGATCACTGATGATGAAACACTAATACATAATGTTAAACGTAATTTTCACTAAGTATAGAAAGGGTCATTATCAAATCACTGAGAGAGTATGGATCAACACTGTTAACTCAACTTCTTACCAGAACTCAACCATATATATATATATATGAAAACTTTTTGTTATTTTTCATATAATTTAATCCACAAGTGCTAATAAGAATAATGTTTGGGTTAAATCGCTTGCGATAAATGGTGCATTACACACACCTTGCAAGCATGATAAAAAGGATTTCAGCTATAGTTTTTTCGTGAAATCGCCTATGAGGCTGCAGTTGTTATATTTGTTGGGTTTTGATAGTATTTCAAAAATTTTCCATAGGAACCACTTTGTTAGGAGAGGTGTACATAAATTTATATCGTCACTTTCATGTTAAATTATATTAATATGTACTAAAGAAGAGACATTTATGGATTTTTTTTGAAGAAAGAAACATTCATTAATGAGCTTCCAGAGGACATACAATGTTCATAGGAGTCAGAAAATCGACACGTCAAAATAAGAAACGAGACAAGAAGTTAAACAAGATGCCTTTGCGAGAGCATGGGCAACTCTGTTTTCTTGTTGCCTAGTAAAACAGACCGAGAATGTTGGTGATTTTAGTGTCACCGACCATTTATGTGTAATTGGATTTAACACGAGTGCTAATGGGTTTCAAATTGTGCTCTAATACAAGTTAGGTGGTGCGGAGTACACACTTGTTATAAGACGAGTTTGATCCCAGACACGACGAAATGGCAGGGGTCAAGGGGGTCGTGCCCCCTTGCAGGGTCCAAGGGGCAGAGCCCCTGGCGGTGTTCCCATTGACCGATCAGCGTGCGGGGTCGAGGGGCGCCGCCCCCGCAGGGTTTGGGGCAGCGCCTCAAAAGCTCTACAGAATTTTGTACTTGGAATGCAGTGGAAAACTTGATCAGAGGCTCTCTGCAGAGGCTCTGATGGCTTGCGGCAGAGGTTCTGATGGCTTGCGGCAGAGCCTCTAGTGGATTTCTTCAGAGGCTCTGGAGGGAATCTCTGTGGCTGTCTCTGGAACAGAGGCTCTGACGCCTATCTCTGGATTTGGCTATCTCTGAACCTGCAGTTACTGGTCATTTAATGCTTAGTTATTTCCAGTCCATGATTTTAGCTAAATTGGTTGTAACCGACCACAATAGCTAATAATTTTCCATCATTTCCATTTAAGTTATTTTCCTATTTTGCGAATGGGACTAGTATATATACAATATATACTTATGTTTAGACTTATGCTTTTGAACAATCCTTTCATACTCTCCAGCAAATTGGCTCTCGTTGTTACGCCTAAAAACGATAGTGCTCTTGAGTCTTATCCCATATTGGATTTCGTGCTACCCAGACATAGGGTCAAAATACCAATTCGGAAATTGACTTACACGATTCTCAAGAAACTCGGTCATCTGGTCGATCCCTTTGCCCCTACAATATAACTTCTCTAACGATCGAATTGGTATCTCGTAATGTCGATCATGACCGATTCTGTGAAAGAGATGACTTCGAAGTTTGGAAAGCTGGAGAAGTTTGAAGGCACTGACTTCAGACGCTGGCAGAAAAAGATGCATTTTCTGCTGACAACTTTGATGGTAGTGTATGTGCTGAGTACACCCATGCCAGAGGTAATGGAGGATGAGACACTGGAGTACACAAGGAGAAGAAGCAAGTGGGAGAATGATGACTATATCTGAAGGGGACACATTTTAAACGGTATGTGCGATTCTCTTTTTGATATCTACCAAAACGTGGCAAGTGCGAAGGAATTATGGAATTCCCTCGAGTCCAAGTACATCGCTGAAGATGCTTCTAGTAGAAGTTATTGGTTAACGATTTTAACAATTATAAAATTGTGGACTCGAGGCCCGTATTGGAACAATATAACGAAATCCTTCGCATCTTGGGTCAATTTACACTACACAACATGAATATGGATGAATCCATTGCTGTGTCGAGTGTGATTGACAAACTACCACCTTCTTGGAAAGATTTTAAGCATAACTTGAAACATCAAAAGGAGGAATTGTCATTGGTTCAACTTGGGATTCATTTGCGCATCGAAGAATCTCTTCCAGTGCAAGAAAATGACAAATCCAAGGGGAAAGTTGAATCTAGACAACCCTTTGTTAGAGCATATATTTGTTGGATACAAGATCATGAAGACTGAAGACTGATAGTCAAGTAAGTCAAAGCTCAAGTCTACTCTCAAGCATAAAACTCAAAGTTTTTTGTAATAAATGTCAAAGTCAAAGTATTGTAATGTGTTTTAGTGTTTTTGTCCCGTGTGTGTTAAATAGGGATATGACTAGAAGGGGTTAGAAGTTCTAAGTGTGGCATTGTAAGTACGCGGGCATAGTGATCTAGAGAGAGAAAGTGTCAGAGAGTCTGTATATGAAATCTTGATTTGAAATTGAAAACAGGTTAATTGATGTTTTGATTCTCATAATGTCTTTGTTAGTAAACTGTGATTAGAACGTGAATTTGGGATTAATTATTGGTATCAGAGCAGAGTTCAAATTGAAATCATCAAGAAAATGGAGTTTCACACTGTTCATTGAGTTCTTGATCGAATTTTTCAAATTTGTGTGTAATAGTGTGATTAAGTGAGTTTAGTGAGTTCGTATCATGTATTAGACAAATCTTTAGTTGATTTGTAGTACTCTTGCACTGTAATTTTGATTGAATTGTAAGATTTTAAGAGTTTTAGTTTCACGAGTTCGAACGCACTGTCTAGATTCAATTTGTATATTTGATTGCACTTTGTTGAAAATCATTGGTTGTAATCGATTCCAGATGTGTTGGTGATCAAATTGGTAAAGTTTCATGGATCAATTCAAGGATTTGGTTAGTGTTTAGGTGGAATTTGTGTTTTTCGAAGTGGTAAAGTTTCTGAGACAAAAGGCTAATAGGGTTTTATACACATTTTCAAAACGAAGCTAGCCATATAAAAAAAACTTAAAGATTGGTTTAGTAAGTTACCTCCAAAAGACGAAAAACCGAGATTTTTGAGTATGAACTTTGAGCCCCAATTTCTCCCTCAAAACTCATTGAAATTACAAATGGTTTGTACCAAAATGATCCTCCACCGATGCTATATTTTTATATGTCAAGTGTTTTGGCCTATTAGTTGAAGAAATCGGACAAATCGCGATTTTCATCTTGTGAGGTCGTTTTCTTCAAAACAGACATGTACTAGTTGCAAAACAGGTCCTTGTCCTTTGAAAAAGATGACATTATGCCCCCCTAACTTTCTAATATTTACATTTAGGCCCTTCCTGACATAAGCTTTATGTTCTTGGTCCCACATGAAAAACCTACACATTTATCTTTCTTTTTATTCCTTTATTATATGTAATATTTGACCCCCTTTAGAGCATCTCCAACAGCATTGCCAAATTTTTTTAAAATAGAGAATGAAAAGTCAAAATCTCTAAAAACATTTTATTTTAACTCCAGCAACTTTTCTATTTTAGAGAATCAATCATTATTTATATTATTATAATATTCCATAATTTATCATCCCAATACATTTTTAAAAAAAAAATTAAAATAAAATGTTAAATATTGAATTACAATATAACTTACACGATTCTCAAGAAACTCGGTCATCTGGTCGATCCCTTTGCCCCTACAATATAACTTCTCTAACGATCGAATTGGTATCTCGTAATGTCGATCATGACCGATTCTGTGAAAGAGATGACTTCGAAGTTTGGAAAGCTGGAGAAGTTTGAAGGCACTGACTTCAGACGCTGGCAGAAAAAGATGCATTTTCTGCTGACAACTTTGATGGTAGTGTATGTGCTGAGTACACCCATGCCAGAGGTAATGGAGGATGAGACACTGGAGTACACAAGGAGAAGAAGCAAGTGGGAGAATGATGACTATATCTGAAGGGGACACATTTTAAACGGTATGTGCGATTCTCTTTTTGATATCTACCAAAACGTGGCAAGTGCGAAGGAATTATGGAATTCCCTCGAGTCCAAGTACATCGCTGAAGATGCTTCTAGTAGAAGTTATTGGTTAACGATTTTAACAATTATAAAATTGTGGACTCGAGGCCCGTATTGGAACAATATAACGAAATCCTTCGCATCTTGGGTCAATTTACACTACACAACATGAATATGGATGAATCCATTGCTGTGTCGAGTGTGATTGACAAACTACCACCTTCTTGGAAAGATTTTAAGCATAACTTGAAACATCAAAAGGAGGAATTGTCATTGGTTCAACTTGGGATTCATTTGCGCATCGAAGAATCTCTTCCAGTGCAAGAAAATGACAAATCCAAGGGGAAAGTTGAATCTAGACAACCCTTTGTTAGAGCATATATTTGTTGGATACAAGATCATGAAGACTGAAGACTGATAGTCAAGTAAGTCAAAGCTCAAGTCTACTCTCAAGCATAAAACTCAAAGTTTTTTGTAATAAATGTCAAAGTCAAAGTATTGTAATGTGTTTTAGTGTTTTTGTCCCGTGTGTGTTAAATAGGGATATGACTAGAAGGGGTTAGAAGTTCTAAGTGTGGCATTGTAAGTACGCGGGCATAGTGATCTAGAGAGAGAAAGTGTCAGAGAGTCTGTATATGAAATCTTGATTTGAAATTGAAAACAGGTTAATTGATGTTTTGATTCTCATAATGTCTTTGTTAGTAAACTGTGATTAGAACGTGAATTTGGGATTAATTATTGGTATCAGAGCAGAGTTCAAATTGAAATCATCAAGAAAATGGAGTTTCACACTGTTCATTGAGTTCTTGATCGAATTTTTCAAATTTGTGTGTAATAGTGTGATTAAGTGAGTTTAGTGAGTTCGTATCATGTATTAGACAAATCTTTAGTTGATTTGTAGTACTCTTGCACTGTAATTTTGATTGAATTGTAAGATTTTAAGAGTTTTAGTTTCACGAGTTCGAACGCACTGTCTAGATTCAATTTGTATATTTGATTGCACTTTGTTGAAAATCATTGGTTGTAATCGATTCCAGATGTGTTGGTGATCAAATTGGTAAAGTTTCATGGATCAATTCAAGGATTTGGTTAGTGTTTAGGTGGAATTTGTGTTTTTCGAAGTGTGATCTGAAGAACTCGCATAAGTACATGAAGAACTCGCATATCCTCAAAGAACTCGCATGATCTACAAAGTTCGCTTAGAAGAATTCGCATAAGATTGTCTGAAAATACTCCAAGTACAAAATTCGCATAAGGTGTTGTGTGAATTGATCAGATTTCTCATAACTCTTCTATACGAAAAGATTGTTGAAGGACATAATTCGCATCAGAGTGTCTTACGAAAAGTAAGGATTTCGCATCAGTGAGTTATACGAATTCCTTGAATTCGCATAAGGGTGTATGCGAATTGATCAAGATTGAAAATCTCGCTTCATCAGTTGGATACTATTCAAAGCGATAAAAAAGATATCATGATGAAAAGAGGATACTGAGAGAAGAAGTCAGTGTCTTAAAGAAGATAAATGAAGATCTTCTGAATGAGAAGTCTGGGTTGGATAAAGATAAAGAAAACAGTCTGGAAACTGAGAACACTGAGTTGAAAAGAAATATTTCAGACTTAGAAGCTCAAATTGTCAAAATCCAACAAACAGAGTTTGTCAAGAAGAATGAGGAGAAAGTTAAGATTTTGGAATGTGCTAATGATGAGCTGATAAAGAAGATTTCTGAGTTAGAACTGCAAATTGCTAAAGAGAGATCAGAATTTGATAAAGAAAAGAGAGTATTTGCTCAGAAGTTCTCATAGTTTTCAAGGAAATGTTTTGAAGAGAAGAAAGTTGTTGAGCTTATATGTACAAAACTTTCTCAACAAGTAATGGACTTTGAGAAAGTGATCATTTTGGAAAGAGAAAAGTTTGCAACAGAGAAGAGAATGATTGAATAGAAAAATGTTGGAATCTTCAAATAAATATCTGGTCAGAGAAAGAATGCCGAGAAGGATTTTGAAGAAGAAAGAAACATTTTTGAGGCAGAAATAAGAAAGCTTACTGACAAGCTATCTGAACTGTCTACAAGTGCTTTGAAAGATCAGAAAACGAAGTCTGAATTCCAGAAAGAGATTGACCTGCTCATCAAAGAATGAGACAGTTTATCTTCAAAGATAGAAAAGCTTGAAGAAATTATTTCTAAGGTGGTGGTGACTGAGCAGAAGACTTCAGAGTCAATTATCCACACACCTAGTGATGATTCAGCTGATACTGAATGTTCATTCAAGACAGATGCAAGTTCACATCATAGAACTGTTTCAACAAAAAGGTCAGTCAATATTAAAGATCAGATTCGTACTACTAACATTTTCTATGATTGGAATATGGATGGTTCAGGTATATATAGAAGAAGAAGATATAGAGAAGATAAGTTGGTTTGGAAAGTGAAACCAGCTTCAGATGAAAAGAATGATGAGAAGAAGGATAAGAAGGAAGGTAAGAAATCATTTGTACATGCATCACAAGCCAAGAAGAACAATGTGCGAAAAGGTAAACCTGGGTTTGTTTATTCGAGAAATCAATTACTCAGGTTAGATCATAAGAAGAATTATTGTTCTTATTGTCGTACATATGATTTTATTCATAAAACAAGTGATTATTACTGGTATGGTTCTTTTTCTATTACTCCTAACAGAACTGCAACTAACAAACATGGACCCAAATACCAGTGGGTACCAAAGCCGAAAGATTCATCTGTGTTGCAGGCACCTCAAGTCAAGATGGAATAAAAACAATGGCTCTTGGATAATACAATTCAAGACCCACACTTCAATCATAAAGAGTTTGACTTCTAAACACAACTGTTTAAGACTCGTACTTCAATGATCAAAAGAGATGATACTCCTGTGCATGAATGAGATTGTACTCTGATACATAAATGAGATGATCAACCTTCAAGGGGGAGTACATATTTTTTCCTGATTGCTAAATATTGTGAATGCAATATTTCAGGGGGAGTATATGATTTCTGATTACATCTGATCAGAACTCGTTCTTAACACGTTTTATTGCTTTATGTCTTTACTTTTCAATAAAGTTTTGTTAATAAAGCTTTGTACTTTGACATACTTTTTGACTGTTGCAGATTTGAGAGGAAGCTTAAACGATCATATCTCATATGACTTGGAGCTGACTTAATGAGATTTAAGCTGAACATAAGGTTTACTTCTAATCTTAATCTCATACGTGTCTGAAAGAAGGACAACTTTCAGATATGAAAACATATTCTTAAATGTTCAAACCACTTCTTATTCTCAAAAATGATTTCATGAATTTAGAATTGTGATTTTAAATGTTTTCATTTTCATGTGTTTAAATGTTAATAAACCGTGTGTTTCCAAAGATAAATACTTGTGTTTTATCTTTTCCATATACTGTCAAGTATTCATACACATCGGTTTAATATTTTGTTGGATATGTTCTTACCATGTCTCATATTGAAACAAATTTTCGATGGTAAGACACCCCGTTTGTTATTCAACCTTTGAGCGTGATTTCATTCGAAACGTTTGTTTCAAGACTTGTCTATATTTGATTCGTATAGACATATTCTAATTTTTCTTGACCTAAATCTTAATTGTTAAATCATTCATATTTGATATTTTCATACAATGTCAGATTTTCAAACAAGTTTCTTGTTTTCATTTCATTCATTCAATATACTTGTTTTGAAATATCTTCATGATTAAAAATGCTCAAATCTTCATGATTTTCTTAATGAGCATACATACATCTGACATGTATTTTTGTGCTTTAACTGCAAAGTTAAACTGTTTGAGTAACATTATGCTTATAGGATTACATGGGTTCATTGTGTGAGCTTAACAGAACTTTTATGGATTCACGTTAACCAGTGTTTCCTACCCAAGAAGTTAATCCTTGAGTGATCGAAGAGTGAGGAGTCAATATATGAGTGTGGGTGTGATGAGGTAAAATGAAAAAGAGAGTTTGGTTAGTAGCGAGCTCATTGTTAAAAATAAAGAGGGTGAGAGAACAGAGTAAAAGAATATCAAACTCTGCACCAACTTTTTCTGAGCCGGGCAGCCACATTTCAGAGTGTTTCACAAGTCTTTGGTGAACATCATTGAATCAGGAACCTAGCCCATGCCAACTCTTGATTTAAAACCCCACCAGGCACTCATCTTTTTCTCAACAAGAAGATGTTTCAATTTTTAAAGGGGGCGCAACATATAATCTATCTGATTTTCAATTGGAAAATTTGGATATTGAAAAAGAAGGAAGTCTGCCCCACCTTCACACTTCGGTCATGCACAATCAAGTCTGTGTTATACTGTTGTTGTCTCAATGGTTTACACAATTTTGAGCCTGATAAAGCAATCATCATGTGCTTAATTCTTTCAAACACAAGCACGTACACACAGGAAATTCGTTTTTTTGTCGAAACGTTCATAGTTTAACCTTGTGTTATTCGATGATTGAATGGAAGACCTGGGGGAGTGAACATCAAAAAGCTCCTTTCCAATGTGTATTCGTTACACATAGTGACTTTGTGTTACTGACAGACATTTCTAACTGATTCATTGTTGATTCAGGTGTTACATTCATAATTTGTCTGAATTTACAAAGATTCAGATGAATATCTTTTGGATCAATAAATAGTCAGAGGCTCTTGTGAAAGATCAGTGGTCAGATCAGATTGTTAAGGACATTTCTTGTGAAAGTTTTGATGATTTCAATGCCACAATCATCAAAAAGGGGGAGAGATGATCAAGAAATGTGAGAAATGATAAAGAAATGTTGGAGCCTAAAGGAGAAGTGATCAAGAAATGGTTGTGAAAGAAAGCTGTTAAATAAAGGTTGTTGAGAATGGTTATCAAAGATTGCAAGTATTGCTGAAGAGTGTGCAAGTTTGAAAGAGCAAGTTCAAAGATTTCAGAATGCGAGCAGATTTTACTGAAATTTTCTTTGAAGTTAATTTGCTAAAGCAAAGAGAGATGAACCTGAAGATAATTTCTTTCTGAAGTGTGAAAGAGGTTTTTACAACCTTGGGGGAGATTGCTATACTATTCTTGATGAATGTTCTAACAAACTTTGGGAAGATTACAAAAGTTTTTGAAGTCAATTATTATCCAAAGAAAAGGGGAGATTGTTTTTGAAAAAGTTTGTGCTTCAATGTTTATTTCTCTGAAGATGATCTTTGCTGGAAGAAATTTACAAGGAGGAGATAAAATTGCTAAAGATCAATCAAAGGGGAGATAATTTGTTTTATACTTAAAGGGGGAGATTGTATTGCAAAATCTTTTTGAAGATGATATTGATCCAAAGGGGGAGAATGTTAGAGCATATAATTGTTGGATACAAGATCATGAAGACTGAAAACTGAAAGTCAAGCAAGTCAAAGCTCAAGTCTACTCTCAAGCATAAAAGTCAAAGTCTTTTGTAATAAATGTCAAAGTCAAAGTGTTGTAATGTGTTTTAGTGTTTTTGTCCCACATGTGTTAAATAGGGATGTGACTAGAAGGGGTTAGAAGTTCTAAATTCTAAGTGTGGCATTGTAAGTACGCAGACATAGTGATCTAGAGAGAGAAAGTGTCAGAGAGTCTGTATACGAAATCTTGATTTGAAATTGAAAATAGGTTAATTGATGTTTTGATTCTCATATTGTCTTTGTTAGTAAACTGTGATTAGAACTTGAATTTGGGATTAATACCCTTTGTCCACATGGTTGAGGAGAAGAAAACAAACTCCAACAATAACGGTAAAGGCAAGAAACGTAAGTTTGATGGACGCAACAAATCCTCTAAAAAGAGAAAAGATTTGGTATGTTGGAGATACAACAAGGTGGGCCATTGCAAACATGATTGTCGGGTGAAGTTGAACAATAATGGTGCTGGTACTAGTGGAAGTGGATCGGGGTCTAATGATCGCGATCAAGTTAAAGGAGGCCAGTTTTTGGCTAACTTTGATAATTCTGTCCAGAATTATGTTTCACTTATACCTGAGTCTTTTTATGTGCAGGATGATGACTGTGCATGGTGGATCGACTCGGGAGCGACAAGCCATATTTGCAAGGATTGACGGTGGTTCGAGAAATTTACACCGGTTGAAGACAGTTCGATACTTAATATGGGAAACGAGTCGAGTGCACCTATTTGTGGAGTTGGAATAGTTAATTTAGAGTTTTCTTATGGAAATTATGTTAAATTTTTTGATGTTTTCTTTGTGTCTAGAATTCGCAAGAACTTAGTGAGTGGTAGTTGTTTGAATAATCTTGGTTTTAAGCAAGTGTTTGAATCGGATAGGTTTATCCTATCTCGAGGAGGTCATTTTTATTGGTTTTGGATATTTATACAATCGCATGTTTCATTTGAATGTGCTGAATAAAATTATATTTTCTAAAAATTCTGCTTTTATATCGTCCTAGTCTTCTTCTTCTTCTAAAATTATTGATTCAATGTTATGGCATGCTAGATTGGGTCATGTGAATTTTAGAAGGATGCATGAAATGTCAAAAGATGGATTAATTCCAGCCTTTGACATTAATACGGATAAATGCAAAACTTGCATACTTACTAAAGTTACAAAACAACCTTTTCCGAATGTTAAACGGAATACGGATGTTTTGGAACTTGTACACAGTGATCTATGTGATTTCCACTCCAATCCCTCCTTGGGAAATAAGAAGTATGTTGTCACTTTTATTGACGACAATACTCGGTTTTGTTATGTATATCTTTTGCATGCACAAGATGAAGCTTTAGATAAGTTTAAAATTTACAAAACTGAAGTCGAACTACAATTGGGTAATTCGATTAAATGTCTTAGAACTGGCCGGGGAGGGGAATACATGGATCCCCAATACTTTCAATTAGTTGGTATCATTCATGAGACAACGACACCATACACACCTCAACAAAACGGGGTTGTCTAACGTAAAAAACGAGTTTTAAAGGAAATGGTAAACTTGATGCTTTCTTACTCGGGATTGAGTGAGGGATTTTGGGGAGAGGCCATGTTAACGGCATGTTATGTTTTGAATAGATTTCCAAATAATAGGAATAAAACAACCCCATATGAACTTTGGTTCAAGAAAACTCCAAATTTGAATTATTTTCGAATTTGGGGTTGTCGGGCCGTTGTTAAACTACCCGAACCCAAATGGAAAACTTTGGGTGAACGTGGAGTTGATTGTATATTCATTGAATACGCAGAAAATCCAAGGCTTATAGGTTCTACGTAATCGAACCTAATGATTCGGTGTCGATTAACACCGTAATCGAGTCGCGTGATGCAATTTTTGATAAGATGCGATTTTCATCAATGCAAAGGCCTAAGAACCTGATTCCTAGCACCAATAAAGTGCAAAATCCAGAAAGTTTGGATGGTGTTTCAAGCCCAGAAACACAGCAGGTCCAGAGAAGCCAAAGAGGCCGAATTGCCAAAAACTTCGGTCCCGACTTCCAATTGTATTTGGTGGAAGGTTCAAGGGATGAGCTTGGGCTTAAATACTATTATTGTTATAGTATTGAGGATGACCCAAAGACTTTCAAAGAGGCGATGGAGTCTCGAGATGTCGCCTTTTGGAAGGAAGCAATTGATGACGAAATATCATCAATTCTTGAGAATAACACTTGGGTGTTATCGGATTTGCCTCCACGTTCTAAACCACTTGGATGCAAATGGATCTTCAAAAAGAAGATGAAATTTGATGGGACGATTGATAAATTCAAGGCCCGGTTAGTAATTCAAGGGTTTCGGCAAAAACCCGGTATTGACTACTTCGATACGTATGCTCCGGTGGCACGTATTTCGACTATTAGATTGTTAATCGCCTTGGTGGCAATACACAATCTGATTATCCATCAAATGGATGTTAAAACAACCTTCTTGAATGAAGAACTTCATGAGGAAGTTTACATGAAACAACCATAAGGTTTCGTTATGCTCGAAAACGAACATAAGGTATGTAAACTTGTGAAATCCTTGTACGGGCTGAAACAAGAACCTAAACAATGGGATCAAAAGTTTGATGAAGTTATTTTGTCATGTGGTTTTTCTTTAAACCAATGTGACAAATGTGTTTATAGTAGATTTGATGCTATTGGTGCAGGTATGATCATCTGCTTGTATGTAGATGACATGTTAATTTTTGGAACTGACCAAAATCAAGTAGACGAGAACAAGAAATTGTTAGAGGCTGATGTAATCCTTGGTATAAGGATTAAAAGGGTTAACAAAGGGATTGTTATGACGTAATCACATTATATTAAGAAAATTCTTAATAAGTTTAATTATTGTGAATGTTCTCCCGTAAGCACTCCCATGGATCCAAGTGTGAAATTAATGCCCAATACGGGCAATGCTATTTCACAACTTGAATACTCTAAGGTCATTGATAGCTTGATGTACGACATGACAAGCACCATGCCCGATATAGCTTATGCCGTGGGACGATTGAGCTGGTATACTAGTAATCCTAGTACTCAACATTGGCAAACGGTTCAAAGAGTATTCAAATATCTTAAGGGAACCGTCGATTATGGTTTGAGTTATTTAGGATACCCTTCGGTTTTAGAAGGTTATTCGGATGCAAGTTGGATATCCAACATGGAGGATCATTCATCGACTAGTGGTTGGGTGTTTTTGCTTGGAGGAGGTTCCATCTCTTGGGCATCTAAAAGGCAAACTTGTATTACAAACTCAACAATGGAATCTGAGTTTGTTGCACCAGTCGACGCCGGTAAAGAGGCGGAGTGGCTAAGAAATTTAATTTATGAGATTCCATTGTGGCCAAAGCCGATTGCACCTATTTCAATCCATTGTGACAGTACGACCACTTTGGCTAAGGCTTATAGCCAAGTTTACAATGGTAAGTCTAGACACCTGGGTGTTAGACATATTATGATTAGAGAATTAATCATTCAATGGTGTAATTTTCGTTGAGTTTATTAGAACGCAACAAAATTTGGCAGATCATTTAACTAAAGGTATGACAAGAGACTTAGTGCACAAGTTTGCGATTGGGTTGGCATTAAAGTCCTTATAAATTTATAAAGATGAGACACCCAATTCCCTTATAATATGACATTAGAAGCTGAATTCAATGTGGAAAGCTCACACTTATAAATTGGAACAGAAGTTGCATCATCCCAGGTATGTGTTCAGTCTTGCAGTAGGTAGGTTGAAGAATATCTTCTTAATAATTACTTTGATAAAGTGTATTTGTAGGTACACGAAGTAAATGAATTACCTATGTGATTGTGAAGATTAGCTGCATTTCAAAAGGTTGGGGACTTGGCCTTTATACAATCATGAGAGGATTAGGACACACGACTTTATAATTGTGTCATGTTTTAATTTGCTGGACATATAGGAAACTTGTATGTATTTTATCTTCAGATATTCAAATGAGTTGATGGGTTCAATCCTTGGGACACCTTGATTCTCGAATATTTGGAATGTGTAAGATACTAATATGGAAATTCAATCGTTTCGATATTTTCATTTATGTGCAAGTTTGGTTTGTTTTAATTTAATGTGTTATTTCATGGGTTACACTAAAATTGGGGAGGATTGTTGGTGATTTTAGTGTCACCGGCCATTTATGTGTAATTAGATTTAACACGAGTGCTAATGGGTTTCAAGCTGTGATCTAATACTAGTTAGGTGGTGCAGAGTGCACACTTGTTATATGACGAGTTTGATCCTGGAGATGATGAAATGGCAGGGGTCAAGGGGGTCGCACCCCCTGCGGGGTCAAGGGGCAGCGCCCCTTGTGGGGTCTAAGGGGCAGAGCCCCTGGCGATGGTCCTTGATCAGAGGCTCTGATGGCTTGCGGCAGAGCCTCTGGTGGATTTCTTCAAAGGCTCTGATGGGCGTCTCTGTAGAGCCTCCAGTAGGCGTCTCTGTGGCCATCTCTGGAACAAAGGCTCTAATGCCTATCTCCGAATTTGGCTATCTCTGAACTTGTAGTTACTGGTCATTTAATGCTCAGTTATTTCCGGTCCATGATTTTAGCTAAATTGGTTGTAACCGACCACAATAGCTAATAATTTTCCATCTTTGCCATTTCAGTTATTTTCCTATTTTGCGAATGGGACTAGTATATATACAAAATATACTTATGTTTAGACTCACGCTTTTGAACAATCATTTCATACTCTCCAGCAAATTGGCTCTCGTTTTTGTGCCTAAAAACGATAGTGCTCTTGAGTCTCATCCCATTTTGGATTTCGTGCTACCCATGCATAGGGTCGAAATACCAATTCGGAAAGTGACTTACACGATTCTCAAGAAATCTGGTCATATGATCGATCCCTTTGCCCCTACAATATAACTTCTCTAACAGATAAGAGTAATGTTGATGGAGTAACCTGCGAAACCTTCCAATGATATACCCAAATTTCGTTCCATCTTCTTCAACAGAGTTAACATCAACGATGACTTGTTTGACATTCGCTTGACAATAAACTTTCCGGAAACCAATGTCTTGCCTAGGATATCGCTTCCATAAAAGCGAGGGACTCATGTCACTTAGAAAATCTAAAGGATATCACTTCCATCAAGAGCCACTCTCATTCAACAGGGCCAATCTGGCATAGAGCCACCTTTCCAAAGGGACGTTTTAGGTTTCAGAGTATAAAACTAAGGAGATGTTTGCCAAACGTCAATCGGGTAAAAGCTTACTGGATCACTTACCTTACCTTACCAGATAAGCACAACAAGAACCAATAATTTTATCAGGTAAGAGTAGAGATGGAAAATCCATCCAGGGCTGAGCCAGGCCCAAATCGCTCCCTGTCCCGGTCCCAAACTGTTGTTTTCATAACCGGTCCCGGTCCCTACCAAAATACTTCGGCCCGGTTAAGCTTTATAAGACGCGGTTATGAGAACTGGTCCAGGCTGGGCCAAATCGGTCTCATTTAATTTTTTTTAAATTGATTTTTAACATGTAAAAATTATATTTTGAAGAATTTGGTCAATCAGGTACACTAACAAATATTTTTTTTATGATTATAATTGGTCAGTCAAATACACTACGTTTTTGTTATAAACAATTTGGTCAATCCAATGTACTTTAAAATATTTAATTGGGTTAATCGAATACACTAAAAAAATACATTTTTATTATAATACACATAATAAAATACACTTAAAAATACATTTTGGTCTTTAATCAAATACGTTTAAACATACATTTAAAAATAAATTTAGAAATATACATAGAAATACATTTATAAATAAATTTTAAATAAAAAATCGGGCCTCCCATAACCGGTCCTGAGTCGGGTCTTGTTTTCGGTGAAATATCATAACCGAGTGGCGGTCCTAAACCAGTCCCAAACGGTCCCGGTCCTCTGCCGGTCCCGGGCCGTGTAAGGGCTATTTGTCCATCTCTAGGTAGGAGGCATGGTAAATATTGAGAATCTTACCCGATAAATGACGGTGGTTATTCTTACCCGGTTAACGCTTTACTAGGTAAGGGGATGTTTGGTTAGTTTCCCATTAAGTCCTATATGGATAAAGTTAAATGTTGACCAAAGGGGGTCCTTTCTGACTCATTCAACTTCAGTCGGCGCTTACCCAAACACTTGGTAAACAACCATTTTCAGTCAACGTTTAACCATACTGCACTCTTACTCAGTTAACACTTACCTGATTTGTGTTTGCCGATGTATTTGAGACTCATCAAGAATAAAATCAGTGTCCTAACTTTCAAATCCACACTTGTGTATTGTTGTTGAACTACAAATGACCAACAACGAACAGGCACCAAAACTTTCATCCCGGATGCAGAGTTTCCGGATCTAAGAAAAGCAAGAAGTTGCATTACATCTTGATATAGATATTAATACTTCATTCCAAAAATAGACATACATTTTGAGTTTTGTATTCAAACTTCCATTTTCAATCAATATCAGATACATAAATGACATCATCATAGCATAAACAAAACCAAACCAAATGAGCCTAGTATCTCTTACCACCAAGTGGGGTCTAGGGTAAGATGTAAGAAAACATGACCTCTACCTCAAGAGTATATTGCCATAGCATATTACACCCTAGATCGTGCTTACATATGATAACAGTCACTAACAGCCTAAAGCTGCAATCGAGTGTGGCTGAGACAAGTTCATGATATTAGGAATTAAAGACCTAGCTTAAAGCCAGATCTCGAGTTTATAGGAATTAAATTAGACTCACAAAGTGAAGAGTAAGAGGATGACCTCATAGGCACTTTCTTGCAAGGGCTTGTACCTTTGTATCAAAATGCGAAGATGTAACACGAGATCCTGGTAGGTAAAGAGGATTTAGAAGGATATGCAAAAAGTGTATGTCGACATATTATACAACACATTACCTAAATGATCCATTTAACATAAAGGAGTTAAAAGGAATTTTGTCATTGAAAGACACAAGATCAAAGAAGAAAACTTGATATAATCCGGTATTAGGGTTCAGATCCCTCGTAATATAAAAATGCTTCAAACGACGAAAAAACAGGTTCAAATGTTACCTTAATATAAATCTCATGGACGTCCTGGAAAAAGCTCTTGATCCCATCATCATTACGAGAGTCAGGGTTTTCTTTTACTAACCTATTTGGTGAGTTCCCTACAATGTTATACTTGTATAAATGCTTATTTCATTATGTTTGCTACATGTATGATAATACTTGGAGTTTTGATCTAAAATGATATGTGTGGTTATTGAGCAATATTCAACCCCAAATTGGCTTTTGAGCTTGATGGTAGTAAATAATTACTTGATTATGAAGTTGGTTTGTATATGAACAATATTGGTGTTTTTTTGGGGTCGTTAACCTATTCTTGACCTAACTTGATTCTATATGTGGAAAATGGAAATTGTTAGTGCATAAATATGTTGGATACAAGATAATGGTGATTGAAGATGAAAGTCAAGTCAAAAGCTCAAGTCAACTCTCATGCTAAAAGTCAAAGTCAAAGTGTTGTGTTTTGTCTTTGTGAAATGTAGTGGGTATAAATAGTTTATTTTCGTTTGTAGACTCATATGACTACCTGAACATTTATGTTTAGAGAGAGAAATATTGAGAGCTTCATATTGTAATCAATTTCTGAAGATTGAAAAGGAAATTGTTTTTGTTCGATTAATTCATTGTCATCTTGATTGATACTTCGTAATAAGAACACATTGTGGGACACACAATTGGTATCAGAGCAGAAAGTTCAATCAAATTCAAGAAAAATGCTTCGTACCACTATTCACTGAGTCTTGATCGAATTTAGTGATTTACCTTGTAATTTTGAGTTTAATTGGTTCCATAGTAGTCGATTTTTGATATGAATTAATCTTGTATTGATTTGAAACACAATTGCACTATAATTTTCGATCAATTTTGAGTTTTTGTGATTTTTTAGTCATACGAGTCGAAGGCACTGTATCCTAATCGAATTGTATCCTTGTGTGAATTTCTTTGAAATTCATTGTTTGTAGTCAGTTCATACATTGATCGAGATCAAATCTACAAAGTTTCATGGTTTAATTCAAGGACTTGGATCGTTTTTAGACTGAATTTGTGTTTTTTCGGAGTTGAGATCTGAAGAACTCGCATAAATTTCTGAAGAACTCGTAAGATTCAAGGATTTCGCATAAAAGTTATCTGAAAATCACAAGTACAGAATTCGCATAAGGTGTTGTGCGAATTGATCAGGATTCGCATAACTCTCATATACGAAAATTTGTTTCAAGGACATATTTCGCATCAGAGTGTCATACGAAAAGTAAGGTTTTCGCATAAGGGTATATGCGAATTGCTTAGATTTCGCATGGAAAATTGAAAAATTTTCTAAGTCTAGATTTCGTATCGATACGAATTGCTCAAGGTGGAAATAGTTTCTAAGTGTAGAATTCGCATATCCTTGGTGTGCGAAAAGTGTATGTGAAAAGTTGGTATTCTTCGAATTTTCCTAAGTCTAGATTTCACATATAGTAGTGTGCGAATTCTTAGAACTCGCATCTAGGCTCTTGTGAATTGGGGTGTGCGAATTGCTTCTTTTCTGCGAATTCTTGGTGTGAGAAATTTGAAGTGTGTGAATTGTAGGGTTTCTGCGAATTGTGGTGTTCGATTGTCTTTGTGCGAATTGTTTAGTGAATAGTGGTGTGCGAATTCCATCCTTAGGATATTTTCGGAAATTTATTTCTGAAAATTTTTCTAAGTTTTTCTGGATTTTGATTTCTTTTGAACTAACGATCATTTCAAGTTCTTATTGTAAAGTGTTTTTGTCAGGATGACTTCTAGAGAGGCTCTTGCTATTGGAACAGACGTGAAGCCACCAGTTCTATTTAAAGGAGAGTATGAGCAGTGGAAGGATAGATTTTTAGACTTCATTGATCGGAATGATTTGGGTGCCTAGATCAGATTATCTCTTAAAGAAGGAGTGATGAAACCTCCTACGAAGATTCATACTACTGAAACAGATAATGGAGAGGAAGTTGTAAATAAAGAGTATCCATTGCCAGTTGAGGAGTACACTGAGGAACAGAAGAAGAGATTAAAAGCTGACAGATTGGCAAGATCATTTATTCTGCAAGGGATTCCAAATGAGATATATGTGAAGATAGACAACTATAATGCTACGGGAAAGGAAATGTGGGATCAGCTTGAGAAAATGATACTTGGATCTAAGATTGGAAATCAACTGAAAGTATCTAACTGGCTCAACAACTACGAAGAGTTCAAGGTAAAGGAGGGTGAAAGTCTTGAAGACACTTATGATAGGTTTGTGACTCTTCTGAATGAGCTCAGCAAGAACAAGGTTAAAAAGTCTCAGATTGATATAAATGTCAAGTTTTTGAGCATTCTACAACCAAAGTGAAGAGGTTTACAAGACAGATGAAACAAATGAAAGACTTGAATGAGATACCACTCCATGAGGTATATGAGACTTTGAGACAGAACGAAGAAAAGGTAGAAGAGATTAAAGATGAGAAGAAGAAAGCTGAGAAATTGGTAGTTGATCCTGTTGCTTTAGTGGTCAAGAAGAAAGAGAAAAGACCAGTGAGCTTGAAGAAGAAAAAGAAAGTGATAGTATCTGAATCGGAAGAAGTTGAAAGTGAAGAAGATTCTGATTCTGATGATTGTGAGAACCTGAAACAAGCTATGCTACTGTTGACCAAAGCTTTCCAGAAGAAATTCTACAAGAAACCAGGGTCAAACAGTCAGAGGTACTCATCGGGATCAAGAAATTATGAGCACAAGCAGAGAGTTAAAGGAAAAAGGTCTGAGGAGAAACGACCAGAGGAGAAGAAGTATGGATACAGATTTGAGGAGAAGAAAGAATATGAGCCAGTAAAGTGCTACAACTGCGGGAAAGTAGGTCATTATGCTAAGGATTCTCGGAACCCGAAGGTCCGCAATTCAGAATACTACAAGAACAAAATGCTCTTGGCCAAGCAGCAAGAAGCTGGCAAAGCATTGATGGCTGAAGATGAGTACTGGTTGGATCACTCTGAACCCGAGTCTGACAAAGAAGAAAATGCTCACATGTGTTTTATGGGTTAGAAAGAGACTGAAGCAGATTCTGATGTTGAAGATTTTGAAGAGGTAATTGATATGTACGAATCTGATTTTCTAAATCAAATACAATCCATGATGAGTGAACGCGAAAAAGTATCATTAAAGAGAAAAACCAATCAATACTGAAGCTCAACAATGATATTGTTGAGAAGAATGTATAGATTGAAGCTTTACACAAAAACATTGATACCAGTGCGAGAGAAAAGACTATAATTCATAATCAACTATCTGAAACAACATCCAAATATAAATTGTTTGAACTTGAGATTAAAGAGGTTGCGAAAAAGTGTTTATCTTTTAAGAAAGAAAACAAATATTTAACTGAGAAAGTGAGTGTTTTGGAAGAAAAACTTTATACTTTGGGTCAGACTGAGCAAACCATTCATTTGAATAAACCAAAAGAGAGTAGTGAGTGTTAGGGTCTTGGCTATGAGAACCCACACTATCTGAAAAAGGGGATTTCCAAAGTGCCTGCTTTATATGATTTCGGTTTTCTAAAATTTGCACCTCAATACCCTGAACTCAAAGTTAAGTGGACTAAACTTTCCGATGAGGATGAAGCTAAGGAAATTGAGAAAAGAAAGAACAAAACTAAAATGCAACTTCCATTTCGTTATGAGAGGTTGAATTCTAGTTATAGTT
The DNA here is from genome assembly GCA_954870635.1 of Arctium minus. Classification (NCBI taxonomy): domain Eukaryota; kingdom Viridiplantae; phylum Streptophyta; class Magnoliopsida; order Asterales; family Asteraceae; genus Arctium; species Arctium minus. Next base: position 32,162,998 of record OX941097.1, on the reverse strand, counting down.
CTACACAATCAAAATTTCTTTCTAATGATTATTTTCAAAGCTATTCTACAGAGGAAATGGAGGCAAAACCAGTTGAAGGTAAAATTTATGTTCTTCCACTCGTGTTAGAAAGTAAAATTTATGAACTCGAGAATACTCTTGTAGAAGAGAGGATTTTGACTGGGTTAGAACAAATGGTGTTTTCAACTGTTGTCATTAATACTGATTTTTCAAAGACTTCCAAAGCTTCAAAATCAAATGATATTAATGGTCTGTTTGATGAAGAGTTTGATTTCCTAAACTCAGATGGTTGTTTTGATGATTGTGTTGATCAATTTGACTTTAATGCAAAACTTCTAGATCATTCTCAATTCATCATTAATTCAAAAGGTTTACCCAGTGTGTATGAGAAAGGTGAATCATCAACGAAAGTTGATAAACCAGTTTCTGTGAGTACCAAGAATGGCAAAGGTAATAAGAAGAATAGGCATTCATAGAAACGGACTACCACTGGTAAATCAAAGAATAAGCAATCTTTCAAATCTCATAGTTCTAACTTTCAAAGTTCAAATGTTTCAGATGTGAGAAAGAGAAAGACTGAAGTGAAATCAGAGTGGAGACCAAAGCAGAAAATTGATGAGACTACAAAATCATCTTCTGATATTCGTGGTAATAGATTGACTGATAGTAAAACTGATGTAGTTGGTAATATTGCTTTCAATAAACCCAAACTTGTATCTTCTTACGAGAGCTATTCAATAAAGCAATTACTCCAATTATTTCTGTCTACTAATAAGCCTTCTACATATCGTCGAAATGGTTTTGTATCTCGCCGATATTCTGATGATTGGTTTGGTTCATATCATGTCTCTAATTCATATGTTTCAAAAAATATTCAAAATCATAGAGGACCCAAATTCAAATGGGTGCCAAAATCTTGTGCTAACACAATAGGACCCAGATATAAATGGGTACCTAAACTAGTTGTTTCTTGATTTCTCATGTGCAGACCCATCATATATGGTACTTGGATTCTGGTTGCTCCAAGCATATGACCGGGTAGAAAGATATTTTATCTAATTATATAGAGAAATTATGCGGGAAGGTTCCATTTGGAAATGACCAGTTTTCACCAATTTTGGGATACGGTGATGTTGTGCAAGACAATGTAACGATCAAGAAGGTGAGTTACGTAAAAGGACTAGGACATAACCTATTCAGCATTGTTCAGTTCTGTGACAAAGATTTAGAGGTGAATTTTTAGGCCAAGAGTTGTTGCGTTAGAACTGAAGATGGTAAAGACTACTTAAGTGAACTTGCAGAAAACAGTAAAGCTTCTTAGAACTGATAATGGCACATGATTCAAGAAAAAAATTATTGATGATTATCTCGAATCGGTCGGGATAACACATCAATTTCTGCTGCCAGAACACCGGAAAAAATGGAGTTGTAGAGAGGCGAAACAGAACCCTAGTGGAGGCTGCTCGCACGATGCTGAGTCAGTCAGATCTACCTCTATTTATGTGGACTGAAGCTGCATCAACTGCATGTTATACTCATAATCTCTCCATTATTCATCGCCGGTTTGGTAAAACACCATATGCTTTGATTAATAATCGAATACCTAGCATTAAACATTTTCATATTTTTGGATGCATGTTTTTTGTGCTTAATGACAAAGAGAACTTGAACATGTTCAGTCCTAAGGCTGATGAAGGCATTGTCATCGAATATTCTTAGACATCTGCAGCATACAAAGTTTACTTGAAGAAGTCGAAGATTATTGTGGAGAGCATAAATGTCACATTCGATGAAGAAATGGCTTCTGTTCAAAACAGTTCAGAACCTGTTATTACCGGAGTCTTAACTTCTGGGCAAATCAGTCCAGAACTTGCGGTTAATGTTACTAAATCTGATAAAGCATCAACGTCGACATCTCATTTAATAGATTTAGATTTATTGTTTGAATTTTTCTATGATGAATTTCTTGGTACTAGAGTGACTAAACCTGTTGTGGTTGACAGATCGGAAGATTTGAGTAATCATCATCCAATCACTTCAGATATCTCAACTGAATCAAATTCCCTGATTCAGAAAGAAATTTAAATTCAAACGCCTACTCAATCAGTTGAAGCTGTAAATATTAATGAAGAGCCAAAAGTAACTCAATCAGTTGGATGTACTACAACGCCTACTCAACAGACATCCACTGTCCAACCAACTGAAACTTCTGCACCAAATACTTCAACTGAACCCCTTACTGAACAACAAGAAGATGAAAGTGGATACTTAGATGATTATCATGATCAATCTACTTCTAATCCACTCCCTCATGAACATAAGTGGACCAAAGAGCACCCAATACATCAAATCATTGGAGATCCGTCCAAGCCGGTGCAAACTAGGTCTGCGATATTAAACCAATACATGCATGACTCATTTCTGAGTAAGATAGAACCAACCCGAGTATCTGAAGCTCTATCTAATTCAGATTGGATAGCCGCAATGCAAGAAAAGCTTAATCAATTCGAAGCGCTTAAAGTCTGGAGACTCGTGCCACGACCTGAAGGTAAAACTATTATTGGCACGAAATGGGTTTTCAAAAATAAGAAAGATGAAGATGGTATCGTGATAAGGAACAAATCAAGACTTATTGCTAAAGGATATAGACAAGAGGAAGGCATATATTACGATGATACTTACGCTCCAGTTGCACGTATAGAGGCAATCAGAATGTTTTTAGCCTACGCTGAACACAAGAACTTCACAGTATATCAAATGGATGTGAAGACTGCTTTTCTGAATGGCATTCTAAAGGAGGAAGTCTACGTCTTGCATCCTGAAGGTTTTGTCAATCCAGATAAACCAGATCATGTATACATCCTTGACAAGGCTATTTATGGTTTGAAACAAGCCTCTCGCGCCTGGTATGACATTTTGTGATCCTAGATTTCAAGCATTTGACAATTAAAGAACAAAATTAAAGAAAAGATTTAGAGAGAGAATTGAGTCACAAGTGTCGTAGTCATATATCTCTTAGAAGCATTACAACACTTTGATACTTACTAAAACAAGACAAGAACAATGCTTATATAGGGTCAAACAAGCTTTGACCTCTACATAAGCTTACATGAAAAGTCAACTAACAAAATAAGCTTATTTGATCTAAACTCAGCTTTAACAATCTCCCCCTTTTAGATCAAATAACAAAACTTTATCTGCCCCATCTTGAAAAACTTCCTTGTCTGATTCCAAACAACGATTCAAAGTTCCTGATCCCTCTTCTGAACGTGATTCTATCATCAATAGTCTCCAGAATTCTCAGCATGACCATTCACTCTTCTAGGAAGATGATCTTCTCCTTGGAATCTTCTTCTCTCACTTTCCTTGTACATGGAGTAAAGTTGTAGTCTTATAACCTTTAGAGTTCCATCAGAAAACTTGGCAATTTCAGACACTCTGAAGAATCTCTTTTCATTCTGATCATTCTTGTAGACTACTCCCAACTCTGGTTCCTCCACTACAGTGAAAAGATCATAATTGTCGATATCATATAATGTCAGATTGGGCTTGATCATATTAACCTTTCTCTGGTTCGTTTCTATCCCCAATTGAAAATCATAACAGTATGTGTAGAAAATATGTCTTCTCATGAACCGTTTGATAGCCTCCAAAGCAAAAATGATATTTTCCCTTCTTATGACTAAACTTCTGAAATGATGATAGATAAATTCAAGGTCTTCAACATTCAGAAAACAAAAGTCAGCCTCGGTGAATCTGCATTCAATAAGATCACTCCTTTGCATGAAGAATTTAGGATACCAGATGTTCATAAACTTTTTGAATCTGACGTCCATGACAGTTACTATACCGGATTTGTTCTTCATAACCCTTTCAACCTGTCGCAGCCAGTTCATCATGTTAGCATACTCCTCCTAATATTCTCTGGGTTGATTATGAACTCCCAAAACCTTGTATTTATCCATTTCCCTTACCCTATGGACAAATATCTTCTTCATCTGCTCCTCAAGAAATGGAACTCGGAGAGCACGTCTCATATGCCTGATATCAGCTTCAGATGGCACAAGAGGTGCTTCCGGAGCATTTGAAGGTCCTGCCTCTTCTCCAGGCATGTCGGGTACATGGACATTCTCATCATTCTGCCTTTCTCCTTCAGCTTGGTCATCTTGAGCATTTTGAACGTTTTGCTCAGGGCTTTGCACTGGTGGCATATCTTGCAATGGACTTAGGTTTCTTTGAGGGATTGACATACTTTGAATAACTGGAACTTCAGAAGGACCAGAAACATTGATTTCTTTGAAATATGGGATGACAGGGGCTTCAAAATTAACTTTTGGAATCTCATTATGAACAAGACTTAGATGAATATCCTCTTGAGATTCTAGAATAGTATCAAGAACACTAGCTTCATTGTCAGGAATATCATCAACATCAAACATCAGATTCTCATTCTCTTCCTCCTTAACCTTCCAGAACTGTTCGTATTTTTCATTCGAATCTTCTTCTTCATCCGAAGACAAATCAATAACATCAAAAGCATTCAAGCCTGTTATCAGCAAAATCTCCTCCCTTGTAGCAACCTTAGGCTTTTTAACCCTTGGTTCTACCTCCTGATTAACATATGAGACCAGTTCATTTTGCTCAATCTGCTTTTCTCCATGATCAACAGTTTCTTCAACAATTACATCACCAGTTCTTTCATCAACCATAACCAGATCATTAGATCCAGCAGCTGCCTGTTTCTCCCTATTCTCCCCCTCATGATCATGATCTTGATCAGGATCATGTCTTGGTATAGAAACAACTGCTTGGGTTTTACAAGATGATTGCACTACCTGTTTGAGATCAGATATAGCATGCAAAGCATTAGATTTGAAAGAAATAAACTCAGAAGCACTAACCAAATCTGTTGGTTTCACAGATTGTGGGTGCTGTTGTTGAAGGTGGGATTGCAGAAGTGGGATTGCAGAAGTGAAAGAAGATATGTGTCTTGCTGGTTATCCGGAGCTTCTTGTAACAGTTTGGCAAACAACAATGACTTCAACTCATCAATGGATAAGTCAGCAGGTTGAGGGTTTAGCAGTGACTGGGATTTTTAAGTAGGCTCAGGTTCGGATATCGGATCCTTCCCTTTTAACAACCTTTTTACTCCAATAATCTCCTCCTCAAACTTCTTATACATCCTGTTTCCAACAGCCTTTAAGGCACCATCGAGAATTTCCTTTGACACAGAGTCAGGGTGAGTAACACCGAAATCACATAGATTATCCGTTTGCATTACAGTGGTAAAACCAACTGCATGGCCTGTGTTCATTGGTGGCAAAGATGTATCAATGACAGAACTTCCATCCGGTCCTCGTAGTCCGGATTGCGGAGCTACTCTGGATGTTCCAATCGGGTCACCAAGACTTCCGATGGTAGCCATTTCAAAATTTGTCCTAGGAATAAAGATTGGAATCTCAAAAGGCACTAGACTTAAAGGTGTATTCAAAGAAGTTGAGAACGGGGGCTGCTGTTCTCTATTTTCAATACCTTGAATCTCCGAGTGAGAAATCGGTAGACTTTGTGCTATATCTTTGTGAGATGTTGAAACTAACTCTTGTTGAGAAGAGATAGAGTGGCTGGCCTGGGTGTGCAAATGCATAAGTGGGCGACTTATGTCAGTTTCAACACCTGCTCGCAACAAATGCGGCGAAGTGGTAGATGTGGCTGCCCTTTTGGATAAGTAAGTTCGGGTATACACACGCTCACCATGTTCTTTTTCTACATTTTCACTCACTCTCCCTTCTAAATTTTCAACTAATACTCTCTCGTCACTCCTTATATCTCCCAGTACAGTATTGACAGTAGCATTCACTTGGTCATCAATTTCCATGGCATCAGTACCATAGAAAGATGCAAATACATCAACATTCTCATCATAATCCTGTACATCATCTTGTACTTGAGCAGTCTGAACATGAGTATCAACACCATCATCATTATTGTCATCATCATCATCATCAGAATTATCATCTCCAGCAATTTCAGTTTCAGTATCAGAATCCTCATCCTTGGAAACATTTTCAGTATCGCTTGTTGCAGACGGAACTTCACTTGTATCACTTTCATCAGCCAGATTTGCTTGATCCAGATCATTATCAGAGCCTGGACCTTCATCAACAGGAGGTGTCACTGAACGTGAGGTAATAACCCATGACCCTGATGCTTCCAGTCTAGGTCTCTAAGCCCCTCCAGAGCCCCTCTCGGTATTTTTTCTCTTCGCTCCCCGTTTTTGAACTCCCGCAGTTTCAGAAACCCTCACGAACTCTGCTCGCCTAGGGTTTGAGCCTTGGGTAGGGTCAATCGGTCCTGGTTGTCCCATAGACTCTCTATACGCTATCATACTATCACACTCTGGATCAGAATAGTCTAATAAGCTTTCTGGCACTGGCATGGAGAAAGTGAATTCTCTCTTTTGCTTCATCAAACATCTCATCTCACTTACCGGTGCAAGTGGTTGATTAATCCTTGTCGGAATCTATCTGTTGGTCCTTAGCATGCTCCTGAAATTAACAGTCATAAACCTTTGGTATGAAATCTAGTGTGGAGCTTTTGATGTCTTCTTGGCAACAACTTCTCATACAGTTCAGTCCAGAAAATGCTTTCATAGTCAATATGTAGATCATGAACCACAGAGTAGAACAACTTCAGAATGTGAATACTTGGATTATCAGTTCCACAAATCTTAGCAGTGAGACACCTGTTGATGACTGAGAACAAGGTGTAGTAGAAAGGCGACAAGTTATTATTTTTGAAGTGATTGACCTGAGTCGGTTGTCCAAGATAACCCATATCTATGATGCCTTTGAAAACTTCTGCAGCAGATGGCAGTTCATCATATGAGGTTCTTCCTTCTCTGGCATTAGCAGTAGGTAGACTGAGCATAAACCTGAGTCTGTCAAGAGTCAGTACAGAAGTGAAATGGTCTATCTACAACTTGAAAATAGGAATTCTTTCTCCTTGTTCCTTCACATGACTGAAACGGATAGTTTTCCAAGCTTGTTGAACATATAACTCTGGAACTGCTGCTTGAACTGTCAAGGGATTTCTGAGTTGATGATTCTTCAGTATATCCAGGACAAGAGGATCAATATTGATGGTAAACTGCAGATGATGATTGTTCGGCTGTTGAGGTTTCATCTCTGATGGTGAGATAAGGAATAGATCAGGATTGACATTTGATGGCACTTGAAAATCTGATCTAGATGATGGCATAGGATGTTCCTGGGATGCCTCATGAGGTGAGTTTTCACCCATCTGAACCTGTTGGTCAACTGATGGTTCAACCATTTGTACCTGAAAATAATTAACAAATTTGGACAGGGTCTAAATGGTTAGTACAAAAATATGAGATTTATCATTGAAAACCAACTTTTGAAAAACACTAAGTATAGAATTCGCATGACAGGGATGTGTGAATTCCTCACTTAGAAATCAAAATGAAATGAAATCTAACCCAAAGTTCGTATGAAGCAAAGATACAAATTCTTCACTTTGAAGAATTTGAACCAAGAATTCGTATGATCAAGGATACGAATTGAAGACTTAGAAAAATTTGGCACTAAACTTAGAATTCGTATGGTACTATTTTCATCAAGAATTCGTATAAGACTTAAAATTTTCAAAATTTGAAAATTTTCTAAGTGTTATAAGAACAATAAGAACACCATCATGAGTATATTCAAATCTTCGTAATTTTCGTATGAACCCAACATCTGAAAATCAAGATTATCAATTTATAACCCAAAATTTTAAACCTTTAAGCTCGATTAATGTTTATAAAGAACATTAACAAAAATAAATTAGGGATTATGAACCATTTAGAACACCAAAATTGAATTTCGACCAAGAACAGTCTGAAAATTCATCAACAACAGGCGAAGATGTAAAGTTCAAATCAAATCCCAAAATATTGAAATTAGGTTAAAATATATGTTGATTACGGTTCGATTATACTAGATTGATGTATCTTTCAGTCCATAATAACACAAATAACAAACCTCAAAGTTCAAATTTTAAAATTCACAGTTCTTCGAATCAGGAAGATAAACAGTCCAACAATGAACAATCCTAAAACTAATCCAGATAGGGTACACCTGTAAAGAAACAATCAAACAAAAAACAATACAAACAATATACAAACTAAAAGAAACAAAAATATACACCTTGAATCAAGAACACACGAAGATCGAAGATGAAAAAAAACACGAAGTCGTAGACAAGGGTTTAGGGCACTTTGCTCTCAAGAATTCATAGACAGAAACGATACTTACGAAAAGTGAGGGTAAAAGGAATAACATACCTATTTATACCCTGGAGTAGATTAAACACGTGGCACGATTTGATTGGACCACACACTTTTCGTATGAGGCACTTATGCGAATTGTCTAGAAGGATAGACAATGGTGTGTGAGAATTCGCATGAAGCAATATGCGAATTCTGTGTAATAAGCAATATTCGTATGACACTATGATACGAATTCCTCACTTCTCGCATATAGAAGCATGCTAAAAGTTAGAACTCGTATGCCATAGAGTGCGAATTCCATCAACTCGCATGCAACAGTGTGCGAATTTTTCAGAATTCGTATGACACTGTATGCGGATTTTGGACTTAGCAAAATTTCCCAACTTTTGAAAAACATTCTAAACATGGGAACTTGCTATTTTTAGAAACCTTTCCAAAACTTGCCAAAAATAGAAACTTTCCATAAAAGGAAACCTTCCAAAAATGACATTTTGAGTTTAATTTAAGCTTCAAAAAGTTTCACACACACACAAACACACTTACAACTCTTTTGAAGATATTTCTGTATTAAGCTTCCCCTTGGCTTAATATCAATCTTCCCTTAAATTTGACATGACTTTGCTCTCTTGATCTTTGATTTGTTCATCATTTGTGTATTATCTTGCTGGTTCCCCCTTGACATGAGATAGATCTTGTAAAACATGTATGAATATGCTCCCCTTCATATCTGCATACATAGAAAAATATAAAAGTATCAATCTGTTTCTCTCTTTTTGAAAAATATAACAAGTAAGATATGTTTCTCCCTTATAAAGATATTCTTTGAAGTACAATCTTCCCAAAATCAAAATGATCATAGGTAAGAAAAACTCCCTGAAGTGATTTGACATTCAAATATTCTTTCAGAAGTCAACACTTGAACATTGAAGAATGAGTCCTAAGTTGTTGTACTTAGAAGTCATAATCCTTTATCATTGAAGAATGAGTCCTGAGCTGCTTTACTCAGAAGTCATAGCCCTTTTCACTACTTCTTGAGTATAGGCTCCTGCATCACAGGTTTAACTGGTTTTGGTACCCAGATGAATTTGGGTCCAGTCTGGTTAGTATGTGAAAACTTCCTTGAGTGGTTTTCACCTCTGTGAAATGCAGTATCATAATAGTTCTTGTAAGAATAATACCTTTTGTTGATGTGTGCTTTATGTACAAAATCATTTGTGCAATAGTAAGAACAACAAAGTTTTCTTTTTGCTAACCTGATCAAATGCTTTGTAGACTTGACAAAATCAGGAGTAAAAGATTTACCTTTTGCATGTCTATTGTTGTTTCTCTATGCAGTTTTTGCAGATGATTTATGGTATTTCACTGATTCAGGAGATCCCTTTACAACCCAGATCATCTTCTCTTTCTTAGAAGCTTTAAAACCATAATTTGAAGAATAAGCAACATATTTATCAGCAGCTTTGACATAAAATGAACTAAAAGTCTTAATCTGATCTGGTTTCAAGATTTCTGATTTGACATTCTTTTTCTTGAAAACCATATTTTGAAAACAAGCTTGAAACTGATTGAAATGAACATACTGATTCAACTGAATCATCATCATAAGAAGATAAGTCAGGTGTTTCAGATGTTATCTTGTCTGATAAATCAGCATTAGCTTTCTCAAGTCGTTTGATCTTGTCATTCAACTTGAATTTTTCATTGCAAAGTTTATCAAATTTACTTTGCAGATCAGATCTATTCTTCTGTCCTTTCAGAATATCTGAAGATAAAGAAGCCAACTTTTTTGTGAGTTCAGAAATCTCATTTTCAAAAAAATTTCTTTCAGATTCAAACTCTTTTTCCATGTTCTGATTTTTCTCAGAGATTTCATTGAAAAGTACAATATTTTTCTTTTCCTTTTCAAAAATATCTCTTTCAGTAATAACAATTCTCTCAAATTCAGAAACTTGTTTAGAAAGTTTAGCACATCTGATTTCTAACTCTTTCTTCTCTTTTTCAGCTTTCTTAGAAAGATCAGATAATATTTGGATGAAAGTTTTCTCAAATTCAGCTTTCTCTCTCTTGCTTTTCTCATCAACTCTCTTGAGCCATTCATTTCCCTTAGTCTGATATGTGGAAACTTGGGTTTCAGCTTTTGTCAGTTTGACATTCAATGCATCAATCTCAGCTTTCATCTTTGAGTTCTAAACTTTGAGCTGTTCAAGTTCAGCTTCCATCTTGGGAATTTCAGGCACGTATGCCAATGCATAATCTCTCTTTGTGAGAACAGTGTGTTCTTTCTCATCTATGTAAGGCATGATTAGTATTTATCTGAAAAATAATGCTTGAAACGATCGTTAGTCAGATATTCAGAAAAATCAACTGTCAGAAATCACACAAAAATCACTCAAAAATAAGCTAAGTATAAGATTCTTATGATATTCACACAATTCGCATGCACACTCAATTCGCATATACACACAATTCACAATTCGCATATACATGCAATTCACATAAGAAAAGATAAGAACACTTCACTTTTTGCATGTACTAGTATGCGAGTTCTGAGCTTTTCGCATAAGGCTATGTGCAAGTTCTGCACATTTCGCATATAGAAGGGTACGAATTCTGAACTTCTCGTATAAAGAGCTATCACAGAGATGCGAATTCCTCCCTTAGAATTTTTCTAGGCTTGAACAATTCGTATCGATACGAATTCCTTCCTTAGAAATGTTTTCAGACATATATGAGAATTCCAAGCTTTTCGTATGTGGCTTTGTGCGAAATCTTCACTTTTCGTATAAACCTTTGTGCGACTTCTGTCCTTAGAACAATTAATTCACTGAATTATGCGAATTCTTCAACATACGAGTTCTTTGTATGAGTTCTTCATGACTTGTACGAATTTTGTGGATCTTGAGCACTTTTTCGAAAATTCCAACTTAAATCCACCAAAATCTTGCAATTAGACTCTGAAACTTGGTAGAATCGATCATTATATCGACGAGAACAACCCTATAGAATGAATTTCTTCAAGAACAACCATGAGTTGAGTAATCTGATCTTTAACAGTCAGATTTTTTTTCCAGAAATGACAATATCAATCAAATTCTCCCATAATTGTTGTTCAATTGTGTTATCTATCCAAATAAAGAATGTTCAGAACCAATGAGTGATCACAGTGTGATGGAATTCACAAACAAATCATCATTCTTTCACAACTTTGATCAATGTAACAGTATACGATGAACAATAGTCTTTCCAAACTTTAAAATCGATTTTTCTACTAAAATCTTGTGTTGTTGATTTTCCCAATTGAATCTGATAGGCTCTAATACTAATTGTGATCCCAGATTTCAAGCATTTGACAATTAAAGAACAAAATTAAAGAAAAGATTTAGAGAGAGAATTGAGTCACAAGTTTCGTAGTCATATATCTCTTAGAAGCATTACAACACTTTGATACTTACTAAAACAAGACAAGAACAATGCTTATATAGGCTCAAAAAAGCCTTGACCTCTACACAAGCTTACATGAAAATTCAACTAACAAAACAAGCTTATTTGATCTAAACTCAGCTTTAACACGTTCTATCCAAATTCTTAGTCAAGTCGGGGTTTTCTAAAGGTAAAATCGATACTACTCTTTTCATTAAAAAGGAGAAAGCTGATATCATTTTAATTCAAATATATGTGGATGACATCATATTTGGTTCAACTAATCCAAAGTGTTGTAAGAATTTTTCAAACCTCATGGTGTCCAGATTTCAGATGAGAATGATGGGAGAGATGAATTTCTTTCTCGGATTACAAGTCAAACAATTTTCTACGGGGATTTTCATTAATCAAGCGATGTACATTTCTGATATTCTGAGAAAATTTAGAATGGAAAATTGTACTACAATTTCTACCCCGATGGCACCAGGAACTATGATCGGAGCTGATCTTTCGAGAAAGGCTGTCGATGTTAGAACCTATAGAGGGATGATTGGTTCTTTGATATACTTGACAGCTAGTAGGCCATATATTATGTTTTCTACGTGCTTATGTGCTAGATATCAGGCTTCACCTAAAGAATCCCATCTTTCAGCGGTAAAGTGTATATTTAGGTATCTAAAAGGCACTGTAGATCTTGGTCTATGGTATCCTAAAGATGTTGGTTTTGAGCTCACAGCGTTTTCAGACTCAGATTATGCAGGTTGTATGCTTGACAGGAAGAGTACTTCAGGACACATACAGTTCTTGGGCTTCGAAGAAACAACTGTGTGTATCTACTTCAACAGTTGAGGCAGAGTACGTAGCTGCGACTAGCTGCTGTTCTCAAGTGCTGTGGATGCGAACACAAGTCCGAGATTATGGTTTCAAGTACAACAACATCCCGATTTACTGCGATTCAAAGAGCGCTATTGCAATATCTGCAAACCCTGTTCAACATACGAAAACTAAGCACATTGACGTGCGATATCATTTTATCAAAGACAATGTTGAAAAAGGTACAATCGAACTTTACTTTGTAAACACAGATTATCAACTTGCGGATTTGTTTACCAAGTCTCTTGACGAAAAGAGATTTAATTTTCTCATTTCAAAACTTGGCATGCTAAATCTCAAGACTTAATTTGTTGTTACCTAGTACAGTTTAGATTTTGTTATTTTTCATCATTTCTTTGTTTTTTAATCTGAAAGATATCTACACTGAAGTTTGTTCATGATTTCAGATGGAGTGTGAGATAAAGATAAGATGATCTATATTTTTGGGGAACCTAGAAAATTTTGCATATTTCTTACACTGATATATTTTGTGATGCATATTTTCAGGGGGAGTAAGGACATTGGCTTCTGATTACATCTGATCAGAACTCATTCTTAACAAGTTTTATTGCTTTCATGTCTTTTATTTTTCAATAAATTTTGTGAATAAGATTTTGTGCTTTGACGACTTTTTGACTGAATGCAGATTTTGAGGGGGAGCTTACATGATCATATAAAATATGACTGTTGAGCTGACTTTATGAGATTCAAGCTAAACGTAAGTATTATTCTAACCTTAATCTCATACATGTTTGAAAGAAGGACGACTTTCATACATGAAAACATGTTCTTAAATGTTCAAACCACTTCTTGATTCTTAAACATATTTCATGAATTCAGAAGTGTGATTTTAAATGTTTTCTTTTATGAACTTCATTGTTAAACAAACCGTGTGTTTCCAAAGATAACTACTTGTGTATTACCTTTTCCATATACTTTCAAGTATTCACACACACCGGTTTAGTATTTTGTTGTTTATGTTGTCACCATATCTCAAATTTACCAATTTTTCGATGGTGATACACCCCGTTTTGTACTTCATTGATATTTGAGCGCGATTTCGTTCAAAACGTTTCTTTCAAGAATGTCTATTATTGTTCTTATAGACAATATCCAATTTATATGACCTAAGCCTTGATTGTTAAATCATTCATATTTGATCTTTTCATACAATGTCAGATTTTCAAACAAGTTTCTTGTATTCATTTAATTCATTCAATATACTTGTGTTAAAAAATCTTCAATGATTAAAATGCTCAAATCTTCATGATTACATTCATGAGCATACATATATCTGACATGTATTTCATATTGTATTTTAACTGAAAAGTTAAACCAATCGAGCAACACCTTGCTTATAGGACTACCTGGGTTTATTGTGTGAGAACTTAACAGAACTTCTATGGATTCACGATAACCAATGTTTTCTACCCAAGAAGTTATCCTTGAGTGATCGAGAGGCAAGGACTCAAAATATCTGAGTGTGGTATGTGTGATGAGGTAAAATGAAAAGAGAGTTTGGTTAGAAGTGAACTTAAATGATAAAAAGAAAGAGCGTGAGAGATCAGAGTAAAAGAATATCAAAATCTGCACCAATTTTTTCTAAGTCGGACAACCACATTACTGTTGTTTCACAATTCTTCGTGAACATCATTGAAACAGGCAACTGGCCCATGCCAACTCTTGACTTAACCCCACCAGATACTCATCTTTTTCTTAAAAAGAAGATGTTTCAATTATTCTGGAGATGCAACACATAATCTATCTCGTCTTCATTCAGAGGATGTGGATATTGAAACAGAAGGAAGTCTGCCCCACCTTCGCACTTCGATCACGCACAATTGAGTCTGTGTATTACTATTGTTGTCTCAATGGTTAACACATTTTGAGTCTGATAAAGCAATCATATGCTTAATTCTTTCATACACAAGCACGTACACACAGAAAATGTGTTTTCTATCTAAACGTTCATTGTTTAACCTTGTGTTATTCGATGATTGAATGGAAGACTTGGGGGAGTGAACATCAAAAAGATCTTTCCAATGTGTATTTGTTACACACAGTGGCTTTGTGCTACTGACAGGCATTTTTAACTGATTAATTTGTTGATTCAGGTGTTACATTCATATTTGTCTGAATTTGAAAAGATTCGGATGAATACATTATGAATTGATGGATGGTCAGAGGGTCATGTTATAAAGATAAATGGTCAGAAAAGATTCATGACATTTCTTGGTAAAGTTTTGATGATTTCTTTGCTCAACATCATCAAAAAGGGGGAGAGACTCAAGAAATAGAGAAGTTAATTTCAAGAAATGTTTGTTGAAGAACAATTTTTGGAGTTGATCAAGAAATTGAAAGGAATTTATTGGAGAAATTATTTCAAGAAAGATGATTTGGAGAAAGTTCGTTGCAATAATGTTTCAAGAAATGAAAGTTATGTGGAAATTGTATAGAATTGAAAGAAAAAGTTCAAAGAATTCAGAATATTCGCTGAAATTTACTGAAATTTTCTTTGAAGATGATTTTCTGAAGAAAAGAGAGCTAAATCTGAATATAATTTCTTTCTAGAGTCTGAAAGAGGTTTCTACAACCTTTGAGGGAGATTGTTAAAGATTCTTGAAGAATATATTCACAGACTTTGGGGAGATTACTGAAAGTTTGAAGACTGCTTAAACAAAAGGAGAGATTGTTCTATGATGCTGAAAGTTAACTTTTGTTTATCCGAAAGGGGGAGATTAAATTTGTGAAAGAATTCTACAAAGGGGGAGATTGTATTGCTTATCTTTTTGAAGATGAACTTGAATCCAAAGGTGGAGATTGTTAGTTCGTAAATATGTTGGATACAAGATCATGGTGATTGAAGATGAAAGTCAAGTCAAAAGCTCAAGTCAACTCTCATGCTAAAAGTCAAAGTCTTTGTAATAAAGTCAAAGTCAAAGTGTCAAAGTGTTGTGTTTTGTCTTTGTAAAATGTAGTGGGTATAAATAGTTTATTTTCGTTTGTAGACTCATATGACTACCTGAGCGTTTATGTTTAGAGAAAGAAATATTGAGAGCTTCATATTGTAATCAAATTCTGAAGATTGAAATGAAAATTGCTTTTGTTCGATTAATTCATTGTCATCTTGATTGATACTTCGTAATAAGAACACATTGTGGGACACAAAAAGTGTGTACTTGTATGTGATATTTGGGAACTACAAGATGCCATGGAGAAAATTTATGTGTCACTTTGTTGACCACTTTGACCGTCTTGAAAAGTTTATATGACACATAATTGTGATACTTTGGTTTTGTCATTTTGAGATTGTGATATTGTTGTACCCAACCCTTATGCATGAGGTTTGGTGAGAAATTTATTCTAAATTGTGAAGATCCTTTTATGGACTCTAGAGAGTAGACATTAAAGGGCCATGGACCCTTGAGGTGAAATTATTCTGGAGCTGGGTAGGCACTAAGGTTCAGTAATCCTTGAGGTGGAACTCTATGGAGTGGACACTAAAGGTAACGAGAGGACTTGAAGTGATGCCAGAGTGATATGTGCACTAAGGTCAAGAACTTGAAGGTGTAGTCCTAAGTAACATCCTTAAGTGACTCCATTTACATGTTATCATCCCTTGGATGGATATGGTCTCCACGAAAAGAAAGATTCGTATGTTGTCAGGATCGAAATTCTAAACAAGAATTTGAACTAAACACTCAGAAACTATGTTAAAGAAGTCGCGGAATAACACTTTAACAATAAATCAATCAAACAGTGTATGAACTCAAATCACAAGTTATATTGAATTAACTTAATGATTACAAACAAAACCTCAATCTGTTGAACAGACTCAACATACGTTCTATACTTCTCTAAAGAAAGGATTAAAACTAATCTTGAGGTTAATTCTCTCTAAACACATATGCAAAACTTGATTTTCTATCAAAAACTACTTGACTATATATAAGAACTGATTACAAGATAATTACAAAAGAAATATTGATCTTCAGCATTATCTCCAGCTCCTAGTCTTTCTCATCCATCCATCTTTATCTTCATGAGCAGCATTAACTTCATCCTCAGCAGTATTAACTTCCTTAATAGTATTAATTCATCAAGCAGTACTAACTTTTCAAGCAGTAGTAATACTTCTAGCAGTAGTAATCCTGTAAGCAGTAGTAATACTTAAGTATCAGTATTAAAGTCTTCAGCAACATTAATCTTTAAGCCTAGTAGCATTATCCATACTTGACACATTTTCAGTCCCAACAATCTCCCCCTAACTTAACTTTTCAAATTGAGAAGTTAAGTTCTTCAGATTAGGATCTTCATGATGATTCCAAAACTCCAGCTCAATTTCCCAAATTAGGATCCAGACCTAGACTTTGATTGATAGTTCTTCTGATCACTATTTTGGCCATTTCTGAACCTTTGGCACATACCAACTTGGCTTTCAGCATCCCTTGCAGCTTTGCTTTGCTGTGGTCATATACCTTATCCAACAAGTAGTATTCATGATAGCTCTTATCAATGGTTATCACAAAGACTCCACAATTTTCAAACAACATCCAATGATCAGTCTTTTTAAATCCATTTTCATGATGCAAGTCTTTGATAATATGCTTCACTATCTAGATCAATCATCATGCATAAGAATTCCATGGCTATCTTTGTTGGGCTCATCTTTGCTCCTTTCATTACTTCATCATACAAATTCAACCCAACTTTATACATTTCTTCCAAATCAGATCTGGAACAACTTATGATAATCTTTCCCCAGGTTGAGTAGACCTCATACCTGTCTCCCATTCTCTTAATCCTGAAGTATTCTTTGCCTTGATCCACCAGAATATCCCAATGAATGATTTCTGGGGCTTGGACTGAGATAGGGTCAGCTTTCAAAGGATCTTCATCAGTTACCGTCATGTACAAAGCAAACTGCACCTCAGGTTGTCTTGGTTGTTCTGATTGTTGACTTATTGGCTCTTGATTCTGCTCTTGCTCTGCTGAAGGTGCAACAATATGTTCTGATGGTTCTGCTTCTGTTCTTTCACTTTCCTTCTCCTTATCAACTTCTTCAATTCTTGGCCTCTTTGCCTGTTTGTTGGTAGCAATAGATTTCTTTCTTTGTATAGCTCTAATTTTCTGTGCTAGAGACTCTTCCTTCTTGACTTCAGTCTTTTCTTTTGTAGGAGTGAGAGTGCCTTCTTCACTGTCAGGGAAGGGTTGTTGAATATTCAGATCATGTGTCTCTTTCATTTTTCTTTCAAACTCAACCCTCTGACTAAAATCTCCTTGAAGCTTGGCCATCTCCTTTTTGTATAACTCCTCAATTCTGCTGAAAGTCATGTTAGTAAACATTCCTTCAGGGACTCCAATGGACCCTTTCAGGAAGTTTATCATCTTTCTCCTTTCCTGTGCAGCCAGAAAGGTCTTAGAAGGTTGTCTTTGTCTTGTCTTTGATGGCTGCCTTTGTCTAGATGCTTTCATTGTAACATTCTTGGCAGGAAGCTTTAAACTTTTCTGATATTCTTCATTTAGCTTTGTAGACAAATCTAAGGCAATCTGTCTGTCTTTAGTTGTTTGGATCTCTTCCTCTTTTTCAATCTCTTCTTGCATCTTCTTAGCTATCTCTTCATTCAGTTCTATTTGCTTTTGCTTTTTCCCTGGTTTCTCAGATTCAACCACCTTCTCTTTTCCTTTCTTCTTTTCATCTGACATGCTTATCTCTTTCTTTGTCTTCTCTGTTCCTTCTTTGATCACCACTCCCTTAGCCTTTTGGGTGGCTTTAGGAGTGTCATGTTTTGCCTTGACCAGAGTTTCAGAAATTTCTATCTCTTCCATTAACATTTTAGTTTCTGCTGCTGGTTCTATAGTTTCTGTTGTTGCTGTAGTTTCTGCTTCTTTCTCAGTTTCTACTGATTTTGCTGTTTCTGCTGCTTGTTCAGTTTCTGCTTCATTTACTGTTTCTGTTGCTTGCTTCTTTTCTGCTTCACTACACATCTCCCCCTCAAACTGAGATTCCATACCCACTGGGCTTTGCTTTTCAACTTCAGCTTGACTCTCCCCCTTTTTGGAAGCATCATGTACACTTCCCCTTCTCTTCAATATAAACTGTTTTTGCTTCTTTTTGTGCATCAACCTGATTACCATCTTCTTCAGCTTGGCTATTTGCACTTGTTGGGAAGTGATTACCTTTTTTATCTCTTTTATCTCCAAACCTTGATTGTGAACATCCATACTTATTGTACCAAGAGTATCCATCAATTCATCATAAGTGTATATGTCCTCACCTCCTTTAGGTGTTTTTACCACCCTTGAAGGATCCTTGGATCTTTTAGTAGAGGCCTTCTACCTAGCAGAAGCACCTTCTACCCCCGTGGTTTCTTGGCACCTAGGACCTTTAGATGATTTCTCATCCAAAGTTGCCATGGGGAAGGTCTTAGAGATGTTCACACTTTCCTGATCCACACCTTGTGCAGAATCAGTAGTGTGAGCCTTACTGCCCACATGCTCTTCCTTCTCCTTAGAGAGCACCTTCTTGGGGTTGGGAGACACCCCTGTGGTTTCCCTTTGGATATTCTCTAATGGAGAATACTCCATTAGAGGGCTTGCAGGCTGTTGAGGTGGAGATACAGGAAGGGAAGGAACCTTCTGTACCTTTTTCCTTATATATATTTTGGTGATGGGGAAAATGGGCTTCACAATAGGGATCTGAGGAGTATTAATTGAAATGAATGGTGTAGGTAGGTCATCAGTTGGGTGGTCAGATGTGGGTTGTGACCCTGATGCCTCACCATGGGAAAGAGACACACCCATCATTATAGAGAACAATGGTGTGTTTTGTCCAGAAAAGTCCTTACTAGGTCTTTTCATGTTAGAGAACACCTTCCCTTTGGGAGGTTTAGGTACATACACCTCTTGAAAAGAGGGTAAATCCGTCAATTCTTTGGTTAGTACTTCTTTTACAAACCTTGGATACATATAAAAATTTTTTGTTTTGGTTTTGGTATCCAGGTTTGACAGTAGATCATTCAAAATCATTTGAGAGAAATTAAACTTTCTGGAGGTTGCTAAGCAGACCAGAGCATAAGTTATGGTACTGCTGAACTCACTCCATCCAGTTGTTTTGCGAAAAATACAATGCTGAAGGGTATGAACAAAGAATCTCCACTGAGGTGAAAATTTGCTCTTGAAGAATTTGTAAACCTCAGTGGGACCTTCATACCCCATTCTACCAATTGCTTGGAAGAGATCATCCTTAGGAAGAGAAGATATACCTGATGCATCATCTAGACGTATATGAGTGTGAATGCAGCCTTCTGAGACTGTGATAGGTTTATCACAAACCCTTGATTGGATGATCTGATTGCCATCAATAGTCTGTATTTTGGCATTGTCCCAGAACTGACGCATGTACTCCACATAGATTGTGGGATTGACTGTGAGTGCATAGGCAATGTGGGAATCTTTTAGGAAATCCACAATTTCTTCAAAACCCTCAGATTGTTTGGGTTTTTGCAGCATCACAAGCTCATTATGATCTTCCATAAATTCCAGTTCTGCCATAGTTCTTGGGTTTGTCTCAACAATAGGGTTTACGCACTGGGAAGCAAGAATGAGAGAGAGAGAGAGAGAGAGAGAGAGAGAGAAAGAACACTCGTAGGAAATTCAAAGAGCCGTTTGTATTTTGGCGGTCAGAAAAGGTATTTATATGTGGAGGGTTTCAGTTAGAAGCAGTACAAAGTACTCTAGCAGCATTAATAAGTCCGCAGTACTAACCCATATAAGCAGTAGTAACACATACCAGCCGCATTAACACAGACTAACAGTATTAACACATACCAGCAGTAGTAACACTGTCTCGCAGCAGAAATATGATAAGGAGTAGTAACTTTGCACTAGCAGTATAAACCATCTAGCAGTAGGAACCATACTTAATCATATTTGAACTGGCAGCAGGATTAATAATGAGAGCAGTATTAACTTAACTAGAAGTACCAAGTTTCTAAACAACAAGGGAATCTGAAACACTTAAACACACATAGTTAGCAGCACCATGCACAATACATTATGAGAAAGTAAACATGAAAGAATCTATACAGAAATGGTACATAAAGAAAGTTAAAAGAGGATTATTCAGTGTTTATCATGCCTACACTTGTGACCAAGAATGTGAATCTACCCACATCAAAAGCTTTGGTGAATAGATCAGCAAATTGGTTACTTGTGTGTACTTTCAAAACCTGAATTAGCTTCTTTTCATTACAATCTCTAATGAAATGGTACCTGATTTCTATATGCTTGGTTTTAGAGTGCTTGACTGGATTGTTAACAATGCTTATAGCACTATTGTTATCAATGAAGATTGGAGTGTGAAGAAAAGTAACACCATAGTCCAACATCTGATTCTGTATCCATAAAACTTGAGAGCAGCAACTTGCAGCAGTTATATACTCTGCTTCTGTTGTAGAGGTGGACACTGTGGTTTGCTTTTTACACTGCCAAGAAACTAGTCTTGCACCCAAAAACTGACATCCTCCTGATGTAGACTTTCTATCCAAGTTTGCACCACCCAAATCACTATCAGAATATGCAAGTAGATCAAATGGTGAGTCATGAGGATACCAAAGACCCAACCTAGGTTGTCCTTTGAGATATCTGAAGATCCTCTTGACTGCTTGAAAATGAGATTGCTTAGGTCTTACTTGAAATCTGGCACATACACGTACAACAAACATAATATCTGGCCTTGAAGCTGTTAGATACATGAGGGAGCCTATCATAGATCTATAATGATGAACATCCACATCTTCTCCCTCAAGATCTGTAGTGATCTGTTTGTGTGTTTCCATGGGTGTGCTTGCAAGCTTTGAATCTGAAAATCCAAATTTTGTAAGTATATCCTGCACATACTTGGATTGACTGATGAAGATGCCATCTTTCTTTTGTTTGACCTGTAGCCCAAGGAAGAAGGTGAGTTCACCCATAGAGCTCATCTTGAATCTTTTGTGCATCAGCTCCTCAAATTCCTTGCACATATAATCTTTTGAGGATCCAAAGATGATATCATCCACATAGATTTGAACAAGTAGGATGTCCTTCTTCATTTTAATGAATAGAGTCTTGTCAATGATTCCTCTTTCAAAACCATTTTCCAAGAGATAGGTAGACAGAGTGTCATACCATGCTCTTGGTGCTTGATGTAGCCCATAGAGTGCCTTCTTTAGTTTGTATACTTTGTCAGGAAAGGTAGGATTCTCAAACCCTGGAGGCTGACAAACATACACTTCTTCATCAATTTTCCCATATAGGAATGCACTCTTGACATCCATCTGAAATACTCTGAACTGCATGAAAGAAGCATAGGATAGAAACAACCTAATTGCCTCAATTCTGGCTACTGGTGCAAACACTTCTTCATAGTCTATCCCCTCTTATTGTGTATACCCTTGTGCCACAAGCCTGGCCTTATTCTTTATTACAATTCCTCTCTCATCTTTCTTATTCCTGAAAACCCATTTAGTGCCAATTGCCCTTTGTCCTTGTGGAAGATCAACCAGATCCCACACATTTTGCAACTCAAACTGTAGCAGCTCCTCTTGCATTGCTTCTATCCAGCTTGGTTCTTTCATTGCATCATAGGCCTTCTTGGGTTCAATCTGAGATAGAAAACAAGATAACAACCCTGACTGCAGGTCTTTCAATCCTCCTAACTTACTTTGATGCCTTGTGATCCTAGGAGAATTGATATCACCAATCACCAATTGAGGAGGATGATTTTTCTGAGTTCTTGTTTGATGTGCAACCTCCTCATTGATATTTGCATCCATATTAGAGTCATTCTTCTCAGGAGTGCTTCCACCAAATACTGAAGAATTTTCTTCATCAGTATCATCTTCTGACAGTATGGGCATCTCAGGACCTGTGTTTCCTGAAGGATGAGCATCTTCTTTATCATCCTTATTCTCTTCATCACCTTTATCAGTTGCATCCTGTTCTGATTCATAGTCACCTGTGTCTGAACCATCTTTCTTATCTTGCTGGAAAAATTCAACAGGATCAACAGTAGGTATGGGGAACAGCACAAACTCTTGTTTCTGTGCTTGTACCTGTTCTGAATTTGTTCCTGCAGTTTGCACATTACTAAAACCCAACGCATTAGTTAGTGAATCAATGTCAAACAACCAATCAGGACCTGTACCAATTTGATTTGGTGTGTTCTCATTGCATTTGAAATTGTCACTTTCCTCTATAATCCTTGAAGAACTATTGAATACTCTAAACGCCTTACTCTGAGAGGAGTATCCAACAAGCAATCCATCCTCAGCTTTGCTTTCAAACTTGCCTAAGTGAGATTTGGTGTTGAGAATTGTGCAAGGACACCCAAAAGGTTTGAAAAATCCAATAAAAGGTTTCTTCTTGTTAAAAAGTTCATAAGGTGTTTTTCCTTGGGATTTGACTACTAGAACTCTATTTTGGACATAACAAGCAGTATTAATTGCTTCTGCCCAAAAAGTAATTGGTAATTTTGAATCTGCCAACAGAGATCTAGCAGCCTCAATCAATGTCCTATTTCTCCTCTCAGCAACACCATTCTGTTGAGGAGTTCTAGGAGCACTGAATTATCTCTCAATACCTTTAGTCTCACAAAAGCTGTTTAAGTTACTGTTTTTAAATTCAGTTTCATTGTCAGATCTGATGACTTTAACTCTTTGATTTGTTTGGTTTTCAACCCTAAGAACAAAGGATTTGATCAGTCCACTTGTCTCATCCTTAGTCCTTAGAAAATAGACCCAAGTGAATCTAGAGAAGTCATCAACAATGACTAAGCAGTAGGATTTCTTACCAATACTCATCACATTAGTTGGACCAAAGAGATCCATATGCAATAATTGAAGAGGTGAAGAGATTGTGTTTATTTCTTTGGACTTATGAGAAGTTTTGTGCTGCTTGCCTTTAAGATAAGCAACACAATGATCATCACATGAAAACACTTTTTGAGGTAAACCTCTTACAAGGTTGTTTTTCACAAGAATGTTCATTGTTTTAAAATTCATGTGACACATCCTTCTGTGCCAAAGAGATGATTCATCTAAAGAAGCTTTTGAAAACAGACAATTTAATGATGAATCAGATGAAACATTCTCTAAGTCCAAACAATAAACATTATCCTTTCTAGGAGTTCTAAGTAGTATCATATTTTCATCAACTACCTTGAATCCTGGAGCAAGGATAATACGTTCAGTCTCAGTAAATAATATACTATGTTTCTTGTCACAGACCTGTGACACACTTAACAGGTTGTATCTCAATTGCTCAACATAGTAAACATCTTCAAAAAGACATCTTACCTTTTGAAACCATACCTTTTCCACTGATCTTACCTCCTGCTGGATTGTCACCAAAAGCAACATGTCCTCCATCAAACTTTTTGAAATTTTAAAGGCAGGCCATGTTACCTGTCATGTGCCTAGAGCAACCACTGTCTACATGCCAAATGCTCTTCTTTTTGAGTTGTTGGTTGCCCTACACATAAGATAAAGCAGTTAGTTTTTAGAGGGAACCCAAGCCAAAGTGATCTTGGGTTGCCCTTTCTCATCAACATATTCATAATCAGTAATCTTAGTCTGGATGAGATTATCAGAGTTAGGAATCTCATGGCTGGAATACTTTGTCAAAATTATAGGCTTGGCAGTATTAACACTGGTAGCAACACTATCCTTGTTAGCAGTACTAACTTGGTTGGCAGTACTAACTTGGTTAGCAGTACTAACTTCGTTATCAGTAGTATTGCTATCAACAGTATTATTTTTGTTAGCAGTACTTTTGAGGTAGCAGTACTAATAGGTTTCTTGACTTTTGGAACCCAAATCTTGACAAAGTTGTTTGCTTTCTTATTCTGTGAGTTACTCCTTGATTTGCTTGGAGTGTTTTCTTTTGATTTAGCAAACTTATTCTGAATATGTGATTTTAAAGGTGTTGTTTTCTCAGCCATGTGGTTCCTTTTTGATTTCTTCCTATAACCAAAAGAATTTTGTGTTTGTCTTTGAAAAGTAAATATTTGGTTAATAGGATTGAAATAACAGTGTTTGGCTAAATGATTCAATTTGCCACAAATGAAACAAGGCTTTGGTCTATTGATTTTGCTTAGATCAATTCCCTGTTTTTGAGCCCACTGGTTATTTTTGTTTCTCTGATTTCCCCTTATTTTATCATGTTGATGGGGCTTTTTCTGTTGACAAGTACAGGGATTTACAATAGTAGTTTGCATATAATGACTTCCCTGTACTTTTTCCTTCCCTTTCCTAGAGGTCTCAGCTTTCTCACTCTTACCATTTTCTTTCTCTGTCTTGGACATCTCCACTTTTTCACTCTTGACAAATGGTTTAACCCCCCTCTCATTTGTAAGAATGTGGTTTTCTAAGGGAGTTTCTTTATGGTCTTCCTTATTCTTACCCTCAGTATTCTCTTCTTCAGACTCTGTCTCAACCACTACTGTATCTAGTGGATCTACTTCAGTGGCTCCTTCAGGTAATTCTTTCTTATCTTGTCTTTCTAAGAGGTCTGAGGTAGGTGGAATATAATTATTATTGTAAGGTGGAGGGGTGTTGTTGTAGCCTATACCTCTCCTTAGTTTGTCATGAACTTGAGTTTTGAGTAAACTGTCCATTGCTTTTGAAGCATTGGAAAGTTTTTCAATGTCTAATTTTGCCTTCTCAAATTCACTCCTTACTTTCTCAAATTCCTCTCTAGACTTTTCTAGCTTAATTTCTAAGGTGCCGTTTGTTTTTTAAGACGTCTAAAGTCTGAAGTCTTATTTTAGTTATGATTAATAAGAGGTTGTGTGTAAAAAGGTCTGAACGATTCAGACTTAAGAGCCATTAAGAGGTTTTTTAAAAAAAACAAACAACCCTTAACTCTTTCTTCTCCCACTTCCAATAGTTGTGATCATATGAATGTTGAAGTTCATTGGCCTGGTATGACTTAATTTGTTCTTCAAAATTCTCAATGATCAAACTATACTCTCTTCTATCTTTCTCCAACCTTTTAAGGTCATCACACATGCTCTAATTGTGATCCCTGTACTTTTTAACAGTTTCAAGACATGCTTTAGAGCAAAGGTTAGATTTTACCTCTGTGGCGATTGCAGTGCTTGAGGACTCTAAAACCTCAGCCATCAATGCTTGATTTTGGATTGCCTCTTCTGCTTGATCACTCCAATCAAATCCCATTCCATCTTGTGAGACAAGTGCTTGAGATGGATTCCTGTTGTAGTTAGTGGACTTTGATTGTTGATTGTTGCTTCCATGTTGTTGAGACATTCCTCCTCTGCATTCTCTTGCGAAGTGCCCCAACTTATGACACTTGTAGCATTCTACCTTGGATTTGTCAAATCCAGCCCCATCTTCTCTTCTCAAGGCAAAGTTGTTTCTTCCTGTTCTTTTGATGAATCTTTTGACTCTCATGGTGAGCATTGCCAATTGCCACTTGATATCCATCTCTTCAAGATCATCAACATTGATCTGCTCCAGATCATCATTGATAAGAGCAGATTTAGCATGACTAGCAAGGAATGCTTCCAAAACAGAATCATTAGGTCCATCATGTTTTAAGCCATATGTAGCACTAATTGATTCTGTATTAGCAGAAGAATCAGTAGTAGATGATAAGAGAGCAGCATTGTGAGAGTATCCAGATGGTTTCTTTTTAGATTCAACTTCTGCGTCAAACACCCTTAGATCATTGTAGAGATCATCAAGTTCCTTATCCTCCAGATTATCATTCTGTCTGAATGATACTGTATACATGACCCATTCTTCACCAAGAGACCTTAGAAACTTTCTGTTTACATCATCTTGGTCCATCTTGACACCAACAGTGGCCAATTCTCCAATCAACTTGTTGAATCTATCAAAGGTTTGAGTCATAGACTCATTCTTTGTAGACATAAAGTTTTCATATTGTTGCTTGAGAATTGATTTCTTATTTCTCTTAGTGCTTTTAGTACCTTAAAATCTCTTCTCCAATGCATTCCACAGGATTTGAGCATGAGAACAGTTGCAAAACTGATGTTGGTATTCATTAGGAATTGCCAAGAGTAGAGTGCTCAAGGCTTTCATCTCAGTCTGCCTCATCTTTCTTTCTCCATCAGTCTTTGGTGGAGGTCTCTTGCCATCTGCTCCCATCTTTCCTTCATTGGAGGGACCATTCTCAATGATGTCCCACATTGAGTAGTCTGTGAGAAGAATGTACTGCCTGATTCTGATTTTCCACATGTCAAACTCATTGGGTTTGAGCATGGGGACCTTTGAAACAAGAACACTGTCATGTGATCCGTCCATGATGATTATTGATTTCTGAGTTCCTTATGCTCTGATACCACTTGTCAGGATCGAAATTTTAAACAAGAATTTGAACTAAACACTCAGGAACTATGTTAAAGAAGTCGCGGAATAACACTTTAACAACAAATCAATCAAACAGTGTATGAACTCAAATCACAAGTTATATTGAATTAACTTAATGATTACAAACAAAACCTCAATCTGTTGAACAGACTCAACAGACGTTCTATACTTCTCTAAAGAAAGGATTAAAACTAATCTTGAGGTTAATTCTCTCTAAACACATCTGCAAAACTTGATTTTCTATCAAAAACTACTTTACTATATATACAGAACTGATTACAAGATAATTACAAAAGAAATATTGATCTTCAGCATTATCTCCAGCTCCTAGTCTTTCTCATCCATCCATCTTTATCTTCATGAGCAGCATTAACTTCATCCTCAGCAGTATTAACTTCCTTAGTAGTATTAATTCATCAAGCAGTACTAACTACTAGCAGTACTAACTACTAGCAGTATTAACTTTTCAAGCAGTAGTAATACTTCTAGCAGTAGTAATCTTGTAAGCAGTAGTAATACTTAAGTAGCAGTATTAAAGTCTTCAGCAACATTAATCTTTAAGCCTAGCAGCATTATCCATACTTGACACATTTTCAGTCCCAACACATGTTGTATACAAATATGTTCAGGTTTGGAACATCGTGAGATAGTGTGGTCCGTAGAACGATGCTATCATTGCGAAGTGGGTAACATTAACTTGTGTATTAATGTTTTTCGGATATAAATGTATTCATAGGCTTGTGTAGGATCTCACTAGGCTTCTAGTCTAACACTTGTTGTTGTGTACATGTTCTACAGGTCCCACTAGTGGCGGGTCTAGGTTGGTTTGACATGCCGATTGGTGTGGTCTCTCTAGGAAATGTATCCCTTAAAATTCAATAAAGGAATATCACACAAGAATACATGCCAAACCAGTATCGTTTTGAAAACAAGTAATAAAGTGGTACGAAGTACCGAATATTGATCCCACAGAGACAATTAAAGCAAGAAGTTAATCCAAGTCAGCTTAAAAAGTGATTTCAATGAGATAATATGAAGGAATGATCTTTGAGTGAGTTAACAGCTTTGAAATTAAATTATAAAAAGTAAAAGAAATGCATGGGTGTAAATTCAGGCTGGAGTTTAGCTATAGTATGTTTCGGTAGATTGCTACAACATGAAGCTGTAACATTGGTTCTCGACCTTACTACTGAATCAATTAGTCATTTTTCAAGGTTCAGATGAGACTATGTACTAGCAGTACCATGCATTCGCGTAACCCAACCAATGTCGTGCAAATCTTACTGTTCTTTTCATATAGTTCACAATCCGTTAAGATTGATACGGTCCATCATAACCACTACAACACTTCAATGTTCTAAAATTTACGTTGGCTTGCATTCAAGTCCAACTCATCTAAGTAGAACGACATTCGTCACTTTGTCAAGAAATACTTAGATGAAACTTAGAAACAAGGGGTGAATAATAAGGTGGATAGCCATAGCGAAAGTATTAATCCCAGTTTGCAAGTGTAATCAATAAATCAATGAAGAACGATCAATATATGTCATTAACTATGGTCATATGATTGTATTAACTGCTAAAGCTCAAAGGTTTACAGAGAGAATTGATTGAAATGCGTGTAAACCTAAATTGACCATTAACCTAAAAAAAGGTTAAACAAAACTATTTATACCTAGGGCTTAAACCTAACAGGCCCAAATCCCATTTAATAAGAAAAGCCCATTAACACAATAATAGAATAAAAACATTACATTTTGCACCCATCTACTTCAATTCAACGATTAAAACACACCCTAACAATCTCCCCCTTTCCCCCTTTGAATTGACGTTCGTAGTCTTTCCAGTTCGGAACATGTGCTTTTCGAAGTCCAAAGTGCATCTCGAAAGTCCTGATCGAATTTTTGTACTCTAGTCTTTCAAGGATCAGATTCAAGGCTCTAGACACGAGTTTTCTGTAATTTGGGTCCAACTGATTCTGATCTTTGTCGTGTTGAGACAACATAGCACAAAGTTTGTTCCTAAGGATGTACAGAGTACCATCACAAAATCTGGCAATCTGGTTAAATCTGAAGTAGCATTTTATCTTTCCTGTTTGGATACGTCATGCCAAGTTCCACAGTTTCAATCACTCTGTAGGTTGGATCATCCTTAAAGTTACTTGGTAGTCTTAGATCAGGTTTGAACATATTGATCTTGGCTTGATGACTTTCAATACCAATCTGTAAGTCTTCAAGACACGCTAACTTCATCTTGGTCAACATGAAACGCTTTACGGCAGTCAGAGCATCTTCAATTACTCCAGGACTTATGGTTCGAGTCTTCAAGTCACGTATCAAAATCAGAAAATCTCGTAGCTCAAGATCCTCAAAATCAAATTCTGTGAATTTCCATTGCGTCCCATCTTCTCTAGTGACAAGAAAAGTCGGATACCATATTTTTTCTTCGGAGAGGTCAGTACCAATTTCATCGATAGATTTGATTCTGAGTTTCGTTCTGCCTTTGCTTGGTCTATTGTTGTTCTCTCTCAGAGAACAATATGCATATTCTTTTTGTTTGTCGAATGACCCAATACCATAGATAAACGCCTTATCATATGTTCGAATCCAACGAGCAAAGATCCTTTTGTAAGATTCTTCAAGAAAGGGAACATTAATCCTTACTCTTTCCCATTTCAATGGTGGACTAGGTCGTGCATTTATGGCTGGAGTTTCTGACATATTCTGATTGGGGAGATCTGGTGGTACTGATGGGACTGATTATAGAGGGATGACACCGGAAAGTGCCTCAGCAGAATGAAACTCTAGTCACATCTGCTCAAATAAGCAGTCATAGTCTCCTTGTAGCATACATTCTTCATCACCGAATGTGCACAATTTATTGACTCCTTATTGGAACACAACTAAAGCTCTTTTGGATACTAGTTCAGCTGACTCATCAATATCTTCAAATTGATCGATTATAGCATAGTTGCCAACCTCATCGGGTGAGTCTGTACCTGCTTCATAATCGATTAATTATGTGACTGAGCATTTTGCTTGATGGTTACTCGACTGTGAAATAACCTCTATCTGTGCATCATATATCTCTATATCATGTATTGATTCAATGTCCTAAGCCCCTTTTGATTGTCTTTCTTGTACAGTTCCCGGCTGAATATCTGTCTGAGAGGTCTCTGTTCTTGATGTGGTGTCAATGAGGCGCTGACGTTTCTCTCCCTCATGACGATCAGGATCATCACGGTAGTCATGTGGACGTTTTGAAGAACCGGCTTGAGTGCGACAAGTATCCTAGTGGAAAGGGCATATATCAAAGACTGAAACTTGGTAGAAATAGAATCCATCTTTGCAGAAAGGTTTCAGAAACCTGCCCGGACTTCATCTTGGAAAGCACGAGACTCAGACTGTTGGTGAAGAATGGCTATCATACCTGCATCTTTAGGTGTACCATGGAATAGAAGATCAGCTAAGAGCATGGATTTGAGCTCAGAGGATGACGGTCGCTGCTGAACTGGTGGAGGTTGTGGCGGTGTCGGTGTTGAAAGAGGAGCTTCAACTGCTGGGGTTTTGCCTTTCAGCATTTGGAGAACCGTTTGATGGAACTCCTCAGCTGATCGGCGTTGTTGATCAAAGTGGCGTGAGATGGAACCATCGACAGCATGCAAAGCCTGCTGCAACAGTTCTGGTGTAATAAAGGAGGGTAAGCTAACACTTGGGTCACATAGACTTCCTGTTAGGGTAACGACTGTTGAAGTCATACCGCCTACGTTCATAGCTGGCATAATGATAGTTGTGGTAGGACTTCCATCCAATCCTTGTGGAGCACCGCTTGTGGGTGTCACTATAGTCGTTCCGGTTGGGCCACACAGGCTCGCAACTATAGACTCTGTATGTGTCCTATCGTGTATAGGCTCTAGACTCAATATGTGCTCAAACGAAGTCGATGGCTGGGGTTGGGGCCTATCTTGTTCAATACCTTGACTCTCCAAGTGAGAGCCCGGTAGCATATGTGTTAAATCCCCATGTATATCTTATACTACCATCTGTTGTGAGATGGTTGAGTGGCCAGGTGGGGTTTGTGCTTGCGCCGCTGGGTCCACGGCGTCTTGTTCAATGTCTCGTCCCAAAACATGTGATCTGACAGTAGATGTGGCTACCTATCTTGATTTGGCTGTGATGCTCGAACACTCATGATTTCTCTTACTAGGCCTTTCCTTCACACATTCACTCTCACTTTCACTTTCATAGTCGACTAAAACTTCCTACACTCTTC
The DNA here is from genome assembly GCA_954870635.1 of Arctium minus. Classification (NCBI taxonomy): domain Eukaryota; kingdom Viridiplantae; phylum Streptophyta; class Magnoliopsida; order Asterales; family Asteraceae; genus Arctium; species Arctium minus. The sequence continues at coordinate 32,131,747 of OX941097.1, read as the reverse complement.
TTATCTCTCAAGACCCGACTTGGGAAGGGAAAGGTGTAGGGATAGGATGATGTGATGGAGTGGGAGAGGTAGGGTGAGGTGAGGTAGGTGTAGGTGAGGGTGGTTGAGAATGGGGTGAGGAATGGGATGGTGAGTTAGGTTCGGGGGAGGGTTGAGTGGAGGAGAGAGGAGATGGGTAACGACCGATAGGTGCGAAACAAAATTGGATGTGGTCGTTGTCCGATTGGGTGGAGGATGAGGAAGAGCCCGATGGGTTATGACCCTGTGATGCGTTACTCTTAGTACCGACTATGGTTGGGTCGTTTGGGACCGGTACATCATGGAGTGTAGATAAAGTATCAGGCTCGGTTGGTCTTACCCTACAAGCTGTAGCTTGGTCGTCCACGACACCTCCCATGCCAAAACCCCTCACGATTTCTACTATCGTCGCACCCTGTCTGGAAGTCTTTATGTTCCGGACTTTTGGAAGTTTCACTCGGGGACCCTGACATCGCTCGGGTTGTGCTCCCTGGGTAGGTCTTGTCGGTGCTGGCCGGACCACAGGAGCTTGTTGGTCTAGAAATTGCCTATAAGCTACCATACTAGTTGCCGTGGGACGAGCATATGCTAGTAAGGCATTGGGTATACGCATTGGGTCAATATCGGTATTCTCTTTTGGCTCATTGACAATTAGGTGCATCTTGTGAGGAGTACATACCTGATGAGACCTTCGTCGTGGAATGTGGGGGTTGCTGGTCAGCAATCTGTCTATGGCAAGTTGAAGAAATCTCATGTAGGGAATGAATTTCCGACGGTTGCCTGTATCCTTGTCTTGAACAGTCTGAATCAACTCATTCCAAATAAGACCAGCGTAGTCAACGTGTCGATGATAGGAGATGACATGGAAGAGGCGTAGGAAGTTACCGCTGCACCGTTCGATACTTTTTGTCTTTGACGAGAGGCAACAGTTGAGAATAGTGAAAAACGTGAACCAGATTGGGTGGAGATGGTTTCAATGGAAGTCTGTCACTTTGGTTAGTGAATCCTCGTAACTGAGTGCGTGGACCTCTCTGAGCAGTTGCTCATCTGATATATCTAGACTGAAAGTTGTGCGGCCGTGAAAGATAGCATCTGGAAGGTTGAGAAGTAGTCGGAGACTGTTGGGAGTGAGTACCAGCGAGGTTGTGTCTACGAGTGCTTCTAATTTTTCAACCTTGTTCCGCTCATCGGAGATGTGTCGAATGGTGTGCCAAACCTGCTGCAGATAGAGCTCTGGAACGTCGGCAGTAGCGGTGAGAGCACGGTAGAGAAGATGGCGACTAAGAATTTCGAGCACGATTTGGTGTTTACAGCGGTATCTCTCGAAGTCGATATAGTAATTGTTGGGAGTCAACGACAGATAGGAGTCGGGGCTGATTAGAGCAGCATCAGCAATGGGATTGATCGGATCGACCATTGGGTCGTTCGAATTTTGTGCCATTTGGTACTTGAAAATTGATAAAGTTAGCGAACCAGTGATGCAATTAATAGTGTGATTAAGCTCATATACCGGTTAAGTAACGTGAACCCGGTTCAGATTTCAATCCAGAATTGAACTAGGGTCTGACAGGTAACGGGCTGGTGGACGGTTTGGCATTTCAAAGGTCACGGTCTGGGGTGGTTCGATGGTTCTGGTTCACGGCTCGAGTTGGGTCGAACCATGGCATGGAAAAAATATGGCTGAGACCTGGTTGGCTTAAAGCCGAGACCCGGGTGGCTATAGTGCTGAGACCCGGGTGCCTTTAAGCCGAAACCCAGGTGGCAATCAAGCCGAGACTTGGTTGCCTTCAAGGACGAAGCCGCTGTACAATGACGCCGAAGACCGGGTGGCACGAAGCCAAAGCCCGGGTGAGGGCACAGATCACCAAAAGCTAACAAAGATCAATAAGCAAAATGAATTATATTAATTTAAACCAAACAAGGTGAATCATGATTTAACATATTGATCCAAACCAATTAGAGAAATCGATTAGAATCCAAAGCAAACACGTAGCCCAACTTATAATCTAGACCAATCCAATAAATTATAATGATCGGATCGTAACAAGAACAAACCCAAGGCAAAGTAATTGAAGATAAAAAAATCAATCAAATTGCTCAAATCTGAGAACCAATAAAGACAAAGAACACATAACCCCCTAATCGATTTAATCCAAATCAATTTAGACATTAAACACAAAACAGATCATTTAATCCCTTACCATAATCGATAAAACACAAAGATTTCCCAACTCGAATGTACCTAGTTAACTATCAATTTCATCGAATCAAATAAAATAATTAATCAAGACCAAACTGTAGGTCACTTGATTGACACGATTTAAATCCCAAAATCTAATTAGCACATAATCAAGCCAATCGAATTTGAAGCAAGAAGTAACAGCTGTCTCAAGACCCATTATGTTTTAAATCCCAATAACAATCAGATTGCCTTAACTCACACAGAACAATGGATTAACCAATAAACCACAGTATAGGGTTATGCCAGTCTCGATTCAAATCAAAACCCTGGTCCAAATAAATCAAAATCAGACCCAATTCGTTGTCAAAGCAAAAGCAATCCTCAATCCAAAAATGAAATCTAAAAATGTCATCAACTAAGTGAACTGGTGGTGGGTGTATACGAGTGAGACAGAGAGAAAGAGGGATAGAGAGAGGAGGGGAGAGCAGAGACATACCTGAGTCATCGACGAGAGGGGAGAGGCCGATCGAGAGATGGGAGATCGAGAAAGAGCGATTTAAGAGATTGAGAGATCGGGGGTCGAGAGAAGTGAAGCGAGAGAGTGAGAGGGAAAAAGGGGTTTGATAGATCGAATGAGGAGAGGGGGTTCGAGAGATTTGAGAGAGAACTGAGGGTGGGGGTCGCGTAAAGCGATTTCCAAACCCTCGGCTAGGGTTTTAACCTCCGGTCCGACTTGGGTCGGTTCCTTGGTTCCCTTGCTCCAGGTTTGGGTTGAACCTCCATAATAAATGAAAATTAAGTATGCTAAAAAAATTAAGGTAAAAAAAATCTATATTGTTTCTCATAAATATAAGAAAGAAAGAAAAAGAAAGGAAAAGAAAGAAAAAAAACTTAAGATCGAGAGCTCCCCCTTGATAGGAAAGAGAATTTTTTTCTCTCCCTCGACCGAGCAGCTGTTTTCAAGAATCTTACTCTCCCTCGAACTGTGAATAAGTAAGGAATTAGAAACTTACCTGTTTTCCAGCGTTGGAACTCCCCCTACACCTGTGAGTGATCGTTAGCCTGAAATAAACCGAAAAATAATAACACATGCATGAATGAAAATGGAGCGAGGTACACTGATAAAACGGAAACATGTAAAATGAGAACGAAACTGAAATCTAATCTTAGAATACAGAAGTTTAGATTATTTTGTACGTGATACAGGTAGGAAATAATGAACATGGAGTGTCGCCTTTCCCATCCGGAGGGTGATTCGGGATGGAGAAGGATACAGTTCATGTTTATTATATAGAACTTGTATCAGACGCACACAAACACCTTAAACTTTCAAATTTAGCATGCCAAGCTTGGACACAAGAAAACTGAAGCGTTTTTCGTCCAAGGGTTTGGTGAAAAGGTCTGCTAACTGAAGGTCTATATTCACAAAGTAGAGTTCGATCGTACCTCGTTCGACGTGATGTTTAATAAAATGGTACCGAACATCTATGTGCTTCGTCTTGGAGTGTTGGACAGGATTACTTGTGATGGCGATGGCGCTCTTCGAGTCTCAGTAGATGGGGATCTTGGAGTAGTGAAACCCATAATCTTTCAGCTGCGTACACATCCATCTCACTTGAGACCAGCAGCTTGCGGCAACAACGTACTCCGCTTTAGCTGTGGAGGTGGACACACAATTCTGCTTCTTTGAAGCCCAACTTACGAGTTTGTCTCCAAGGAACTGTACGTGACCCGTAGTACTCTTTCTGTCTAACATACAACCTGCGTGATCTACATCAGAATAGGAAACAAGCTCGTACCCGGTATCCTTGGGATACCAAAGGCCAAGATCAGCAATACCTTTCAAGTAATGAAATATTCTCTTAACAACTATGAGATGAGACTCTTTAGGCTTAGACTGATATCACGCACACAAACATGTTGAGAACATAGTATCTGGTCTATTCATTGTTAAGTACATTAATGACCCTATCATGCCTCTATAGGTTGTAACATCTACTTCCTTTCCATCAGGATCGGAGTGTAGCTTAGACCCTGGTGCCATTGGAGTTTTCATAGGAAAACTGTTTTCTAACTTGTATTTCTTTAAAATATCAAAAATATACTTTGACTGGCTGATGAAAATGCCAGTTGAGAGCTTTTTTTACTTGAAGTCCAAGAAAAAAATTCATTTCTTCCATCATACTAATTTCGAATTTTGACATCATTAAGGCAGAAAAATTCTTACAATATTGTGGGTTCGTAGAACCAAATATAATATCATCTACATAAATCTGTATGAGTATGATATCAGGCTTTTTTTCTTAATAAAGAGAGTGGTATCGATCTTACCTTTCGAGAAGCCCGACTTGACTAGGAATTGAGATAAAACATCTGTTAGTGTATAAATTGTATCCAAGATTTAATGTGTAAAGTCAAAGTCTGTAAAGTCAACTAAGTCAAGTTTAGTTTGTATGTGTTGTTAAGTCTTTGAGAGTTTCTAGCTTGTGAGAGTTTAGCCTTATGAGTGAAGTGTGTGACGTATATATAGTCATAGTGTTGTGAGAGTTGTGGTAACAAGAAGGACTTGTAACTTTCATATCAATATTCAAATGACTTGTGGTTTCTCTCTCTACTCTCTCTCTCTAGAACTTTGATTGTCAAATCTTGATTATTAAATTGTGCTTGAATACTGGGAAATTACTTTTTCAATTGGTATCAGAGCCAAACCCAATCAAATTCAGAGGAGATCACATTACTTGAAAAGGATTGAATTCTTGAAAAATCAAGAACGCGCAGAACGATTTTTTTAACACTGTTGAATCGAATTTTTTTTAAATAATTGTTGTTTGTGTGTGAAATTGATTCCATAGTAATCGGTTACTTTTTTAGAATGTTTCTTGTTTAGATTTGATCATGAATTTCTCACTAAATCGATTTCAATCTTGAATTTTTGTTGTTTTTGGTTTGAAAAAATATCGAACACTGTTTTTGAATCAATTCATTGTGTTGTGTTGTTTTTAGCCTGAATTTCTTATTAGAAATATGTTCCAAATGATTAATCGACCAACCCTGTGCATTTTCAAGTTCTAATTACATGTATTAAGGTTTTTGGATCGATCTGTGAGTTCAAGTGTAAAACGCGCAAGATCTGCAGAACGCGCTAAGGAAGAACACGCAAGAAAAGAAGAACGCGCAAGATGCTGAATTTTGAGTTTTTTTTTTGCGAGTTTGATATTCGTTCACGCATAAAGTTCCTTGCGAGAAGTAACTTCACGCAAGCCATTACTTACTAGTTTCTCAATACGCGCACGAGGAGTTCTGCGAGTTTCTCGTTCGCGCACAAAGCTTCTAGCGCGAAGTTTTGTGAATAGTGACTTGCAAGTTTATTAATCATGCGAGTTTTCATTTAGCAAGTTCTATATTTTCAAATTTTGTGTAAGTATGGAACGCGCAAGAGATATTTGATCTGCGAGTTTGTATTCATTTGCGAGAAGTTCAAGTGTTCAAATTTTTCTAAGTCCAAAACGCGCACATCCTAACTTGCGAGAAGCTAAAACGCGCACGTTGAAGTTTGCGAGTTTCGAGAAACGCACACATAATACTCTGTGACAAGCTACTTCGCGCACATCAAGGCCTGCGAGTTCTTCAAAACGCGCAAGTAGTAGTGTGTGAGTTCTGAAAACGCGCACATAACGTTTAGCGAGAAGTTCTTTGAACAGTGCTTTGCAAATTATTTGGTCTGCGAGTTCTTGTGGTTTGCGAGTTCTAAAGTTAGAATTTTTCTGAGAAAGTTTTCAAGTGGTGATCCGAGTTTGACTTTCAGTCAACTTTTCTGAATTGTTTGGGAACGATTATTTCAAGCTAACTTTCTGTTCAAGATGTCTAAAGATTATTTGTTAGGGAGAGATGTTGCAGTATTATACATGCCTGAAATACCTGCGATAGAGGCTGAACGTGATAAACTGAAGAATCAGAATTCAACTCTTCAAAATCAGATTCAGGAGTTTAAATCTAAATTATTAAATTCTGATAAAATTTCTGTATGTGCTAAATGTACTGATAATTCTCAATCTGATTTTATAGGTATCATAAAAGCAAGAGAGAAAGAGATTAAAGATAAAGAGAACGAAATTGGAATGAAAGAAAAAATTATAGAGGTTAAAGAGAAAATAATCATGCAAAAAGAGAGAAAAATAACCAATCTTCAAAGCCAACTGAAGACAACTGAACAAAAATCATCAAAACTGCAAGCTGAATCAGTTGAACTTCAACAGAAGTTTAAGGCTTTTGAAGAAAAGATATCCTCTTTGGAATCAAAGAATGCTTATCTGATTAAAAACTTTCAAGAAGATAAAGAGAAAACAAATCTGGAGAAATCTTCTACTCAAAAGTTGTCTGACTTTTCAAAGAAACCTATCCAAGAGAAAAAGGATCTTGAGCTAAGATGCATTAAACTCTCGAAGAAAGTGTCTGAATATGAAAAGATCTTAATTACAGAAAGAGACACATTTGCTAAAGAGAGAAAAGTTCTTGAAGACAAAACGATTGAACTTCCCAAACAAATCTCAGTTCTGCAAGACTTACTTGATAAAGAAAGAAAAACTTTTCAAGAAAAGAAAAAGTCTTTTGAAACTGAAAAGAAAAATGCTGAAAAGAGAAATGTTGGGATTTTCAAAGATATTTCTGAACAAAACAAGAACTTAGAAAAAGATTTTGAGCAAGAACGCCAAATCTTTGAATCTGAAATATCTAAGATCACATCCAAAATATCTGTTCTATCATCAGATATTCTTAAAGAACAGATGGATAGAAATGATTTGAAACAAAAGTTTGATACTATTTATGATGAAAGAAACATTTTATCCAAAAAGATAAAGGAATTGGAAGCTGCAAATAGTGATTTGTCAGAAAAGATTTCAGCTGATGTGATTGATCAATCACTTGTTGATAATTCAACAGAATAAGGTTGTTCTTTCAAAACAACTTCAAGTTCCATTCATGAGAAAAATGTTTCAAAAAGAAAAGTGTCAAACCAAACATTGTCAAATCAAATCAGATTCGTCCATCTAATCTATTTTATGACAAATATGTTGATAGTCCAGTGAGCTTCTATGTCAAATCTTTTGGAAAGTATTCAAAGAAAGGACAGATGGTCTGGAGAGTTAAAAATTCCTCAGATAAGAAGAAAAATGACAAAGCATCTGCAACCACATCCAATGCCAAAAAGAACAGTGCGCATAAAGGTAAATCTTTTTGTAAACCTAATATGTTTTACTCTACTAATCATTTGATCAGGATTGCTCAAAAGAAGATTTGTTGTTCTTACTGTGGAGCAAATGACTTTATAAGTAATAATTTTGTCAATTACTGGTATGGTTCTTATTATGTTACCCCCAAAAGAACTGCAACTAACACATCAGGACCCAAATACCAGTGGGTACCAAAAGCTAAATTTGTGTTGCAGGAACCCAAGGTTTAAGGGGGAGAAGGAATATGACTTCTGATTATGTACAGATTAGGACTCATTCTTCAAAGTTTAAAGAATTTAAGGCTCTTGAATAATTCAGTTCAAGACCCGCACTTCAAAGTTAAAGGACTATGACTTCTAAGTAACACAGCTTAGGACTCGGTCTTTAATGTTAAAGATAAGGATATTTTGAAAATATCCAGGGGGAGCTTAAATGAATATAAATCATTTTATCATGATTTGAGGGGGAGCTAAATTGTTTGTAAGTATCTTCTGATCTAGATCTATGATTGTTTAAAAGAAGAACAACTTTCAAGCATGAAAAACGCTTTCTTAAATGTTCAAACCACTTCTCTATTCTCAAAAGATTTCATGAATTTAGAAGTGTGATTTTAAATGTTTTTCATAATTGAGCGTTATTGTTTAACTGACCGTGTGTTTCCAAAGATCAATACTTGTGTATTATCTTGTCTATATACTATCAAGTATTCATACACACCGGTTCAGTACTTCATTTAAATTTGTTATTACCATGTCTCTAAACGAAACAATTTTTTGATGGTAATACCCTCGTTTGTAATTCACTATTGTTGAGCAACAATCATCATTTCAACTTGAGCGTTCATTGTTTATATTCGTTCATATAAACAAACTGTCAAGTTCTTTGATACCCCCAACCATTTCATGTTTATACTCATGATATTTGATCTGATTGATACATTGTCAGATTCTCAAAACAATTCTCTTGAATTAATTTCAATCATTCAATTTCCTTGTTATGAGAGATCTTCATTTTTCAAATCCTTAAATTTCATTCATATATTTGATGAGCATACATTTTGACAATTTTATCATATTTGTGCTTCTTTGTTTAAGTTAAACTGTTGAGCAACTATTCTTTTTAGGACAAAATTACATGGGATTTGTGTGAGAACTTAAACAGAACTTCCATGGATTCACGTTAACCTGTGTTTCCTACCCCAGAAGTTATCCTCGAGTGATTGAGGGGTGAGGGGTCTTAAATCAAAGAGTGGGGGAGATAACTCATCTGGTTGAGTTTTTCTCATTATGCTGAGCGGAAAAATGTAAAAGAGAGCTTGGTTAGAAGTGAGCTTTAATGTTTAAAAGAAAGAGGGTGTGAGATCAGAGTTAAAAGAATATGAAAACTCTGCACCAACAACTTTCTGAGCCGGGCATCCACATCTACTGATTGGTTCAGATTCTTTGGTGACCATCATTGAAAAAGGCAGTGAGCCCATGCCAACTCTTGTATTAACCCCACCAACCACTCGTTTCTTTCTCAAAAAATAAATGTTTCATTTTCTTTGGGGACGCAACACATCTGCTATCTAGTCTTCACTCGGAAGATTTAGATATTGAAATAGAAGGAAAGTTGCCCCACCTTCGCACCTCTTTCATGCACATTGAGTCCGTGTAATACTTGTTGTTGTCTCAACAGTTTACACAATTTGAGCCTGAATAAGCTTGAGTAGCTTCAATCATTTCTACACTTTCATGTACACACAAGGAATGTGTTTTCTTGTCATAACATTCATATAAAATTCCTTTGTGGTTTTTCGATGATTGAATGGAAGCCCTGGGGGAGTGAACATCTTAAAAGCTCCTTTCCAATGTACATCTGTTGTACAAAGTGGCTCTGTGCTACTTACATGCATACTAATTGTATCATTCGTTGAATCAGGGTTACAAAGTTTATTATATCTGGATTTGAAAAGATTTGGGTATATACATTTCATGAATTGACGGAGATTCAGATCAAAGAGCGAAGATTGTTATTCTATAAAGGGGAAGATTGTTAGTTTTTCACAAAGGGGAAGACTATTGTTCAAAGACCGTGATGAAGTTGGAGAAGTTTTGATAATCATGATGCTCACAATCATCAAAAAGGGGGAGATATTTTAAAGATTTCAATTTCAAAGTGTAAGAGGAAGAGACTTTCTGAAGAAAAAGGAGAGATTTTCAAAGATGATTTGAGAAATTTGGTTTTCCGAAAACTGATCAGAGATAACATAAATGAAGATACGAGCATTCAAAGATGTTTTAAAGTTCAAAGTTGTGATTTTCAAATGTTTGTTCAAGACTTGATGACTTTAGAAAAGCAAATGCGAAAGACTTTTCAAGATTCTTCAAAGCATCAGAGATTGAAGATTGCCAAAGCTTCAACGTTTAAAGATGTCAGAGTCAAAGTTTTGAAGAATCAAGCGCTGAAGACGATTGTCAAATTTTTATTAAATATTGAATACAAAGGGGGATAATGTTAGTGTATAAATTGTATCCAAGATTTAATGTGTAAAGTCAAAGTCTGTAAAGTCGACTAAGTCAAGTTTAGTTTGTATGTGTTGTTAAGTCTTTGAGAGTTTCTAGTTTGTGAGAGTTTAGCCTTATGAGTGAAGTGTGTGACGTATATATAGTCATAGTGTTGTGAGAGTTGTGGTAACAAGAAGGACTTGTAACTTTCATATCAATATTCAAATGACTTGTAGTTTCTCTCTCTACTCTCTCTCTCTAGAACTTTGATTGTTAAATCTTGATTATTGAATTGTTCTTGAATACTGGGAAATTACTTTTTCAACATCGTACCAGGCTCTTGTGGCTTGCTTGAGACCGTAAAGTGCTTTGTCAAGTCGGTAGACATGAGTCGGCTTGTCTGGATCCACAAAGCCTTCCGGTTGAGAAACGTATACTTCTTCTTTCAGGATGCCATTCAAGAAATCCGTCTTCACGTCCATTTGAAAGACCATGAAGTTCTTGTGTGCTGCATATGCCAGGAACATCCTTATAGCTTCTATTCCTGCTACTAGTGAAAACGTCTCATCATAGTCAATGCCCTCTTGTTGACATTAGCCTTTAGCCACAAGTCGCGCTTTGTTGCGAACCACTATTTCGTCTTCATCTCTTTTGTTCTTGAAGACCTATTTCGTTCTAATGATGGTCTTGTTGTGAGGCCGAGGTACAAGTCGCCACACCTTTAAGGTTTCGAACTGGTTCAACTCTTCTTGCATCACGATAATCCAATCGGGATCCTTCAGGGCTTCAGAAACTGTCGACGGTTCTATCTTACTCAGAAAGATCGAGAACAGGCAGTCGTTGGCAGACATGGACCGTGTATGAACTGGGGCGTTTGGATCGCCGATGATCTGGTGTAGAGGGTGGTCCCTCGTCCAACGGTGTGTGTGCGGAAGCAGTTGAGTGTTTTGATCAGGAGCAGAGTCGACATAGTTTCCCGACGGAATGTCTTGAAATGATTCGAGAGAAGGTTGTAAACCAGATGGGGCAGACGCTAAGTTCATGGGGTGAGGATCTTACGCTGGTGCTGAGGGAGGATCTTTGTTTGGGGTGACGACAGAAGTTGAGGGACTACTCGCTTCTTCAGGTGACCTTGTCTCGGTGGATCCTTCAGTAGAGGTCATCGACTCGACACTGACAAACACAACTGGATAAGTATAGGAGCTTGGTTCTTCAGTAGTAGCAACAGGGATAGGTGTATCATCTCGTGTGGTAGTTTCTGGAGAATTTGATGATCACGGGATAGAGACATCGGTCTCAGCTCCAGCTCCATTGACGTTGTTTGAGACAGAAGAGATAAGTTGAGTAGAACCAAAATATTCATCATAAAAACATTGAAATAATAGATCCAAATCATTTGATGGTTATTGTGATGTAGACGCTTGATTTAATGGGGGCGATTGCTGATCTGCAGCTAAAACACCAGTTAGCGCGGGTTCTGAACTGATGTGTTCAGAAGTTGTTATGTCCAAATCTATAAAGTTCTAGTCAAAGACAATCAAAACAAAACAAGAAATGTAATCTACCTGTTTCAAATTCAATTTCACGAATCAAGATTACAAACTGTTTATGACTTTCTCTCTCTAGTCACAACTCTTTCTCTTTCTACAATTTGTTTTCTCTAATACGTGCAAATCCTCTGGAAAATACTTCTACGACTACTTTTCCACACAAAAAGAAAAACCTAGTTATATACCTATTTACAAGGTGCACAAAAACTAAAACGCTTACAACACTAGAAAAACACAAAATACAACTTTGACTTTGACTTTTATTACACAAGACTTTGACTTTGATGTTTGAGAGTTGACTTCAGCTTTGACTTCAACCTTCAGTCTTCTATGATCTTGTATCCAACATATTTATGCTCTAACAATATCCCCCTTTGGATTCAATATCATCTCAACAAGATTTTGCAATATAATATTCTCTCTTTAAGCTCAGAAGAATTAATCTCCCCTTTTTATCAACTTTAGCAATCTTCACAATCTTCAGGATTCTCTCCAAAATCTTTCTTCAAACAAAATAACAATCTCCCCCAATGATGGTAGATATGCTTTTCAACAATCTTCCCAAGGTTATCTCAAACCTCTATCTGACTTCAGAAAGAAATTATCTTCACATTCAACTCGATCTGTTTCAGTAAATTATCTTCAAAGAAAATTTTTGTAAAATTCAGCACATCTTCAGAAAACTTTGAATTTGCTCTTTTGAACTTTCACTCTTTGCCAAACTTCAAACAAATAACTCTTGAACACAAATATTTCTTGATCTTCTCCCCCATCTATAACATTTCTAAAACAAACATTTCTTGATTCTGTCTCCCCCTTTTTGATGATTGCGGCATTGAGATCATCAAAACTTTCTCCAAGAAATGTCATTATCAATTCTGACCACTGATCTTTTGAACACAAGAGCCTCTGATTCTCCGTCGATCCAAAAAGATATTCATCTAGATCTTTTCAAATCCAGACAAATTAGAGTGTAACACCTGAATCAACAAATGAATCAGTTAAGATGCCTATCAGTAACACGAAGTCACTGTGTGTAACCAATACACATTGGAAAGGAGCTTTAGTGATGTTCACTCCCCAGTACTTCCATTCAATCATCAAAACACCACAAAAATATTTCTATGAACGTTATGACAAGAAAACAAATTCCTTGTGTGTTCGTGCAAGTGTGTAACACCCGGAAATTCTCAAGGTAAGTATTTGTTCCCTTAATACATTAATTGTTCCTATGTGAGAGTATGAGCCTTTGTAGGCATTTTATGATCGTTATTATATTGAAATGTCATATAAATTGATTTATCATCTTAGTGGTTTTAACCTCGCGCTCGTTATCGAAATTGGCTAAGTTTTTCGGTTGGCATGAGGGTGGCACGAGAGTGCCACGCGATAGTGACATTGTCACTATCGCCGGTCACTCTCGCGGGAGGTGTACCGAGAGTGGGGTTGGGTTTGGAATAGTGACACACGATAGTGACAAATGTCACTATCGTCGGGCACACTCGCGCGGTTTGTACCGCGGGTGACTTGAGGGTCTCGCGATTGTGACTCGCGATAGTGCCCTTAGCACTATCGTCGGGCACTCTCGCCTTCGGGGTTCAGGAGCTTTATATGAATTCTAATCTGATTTCAACCTCATTTATCTCAAACCCTCTCTTCTCTTTGGCGATTTTGGAGACTCTCAAACTGATTTCTTCCTCTCAAAAACCCTAACCCTCTTAAATGAAACTCTTTTTGGTGGTTGGATCTTCACACTTGCAATAACTCCTCTCAAGGTCATCTTCTAGGGTTCATAAAGCTCAACTTCTCATCTCCAAGTTCATCCTCCAACTTCTAGGGTTTTCATATTTTCTAGGTTTTGGTTCAAAAACCTAGATTATGAGTTTACTAACCCTTTGTTAAAACTAGATACACATCATAATCTTTTATTTGTATTATTGTAACATTTCTCTCAATGTTTACCTTTACGTGTTCAAGTACTTGGTGATAATCTTTTGAATAATATGTTGGGATATCTCTTATGAATATTTTACCATGATTTGCTCTATTGGTTGAATATTTGGGGTTTACTTCATGAATGTACATTATTGGTATTATGGCATGATTTGGGATATATGTGGCATAGTAAATGATAAATTCTACATGGAATGCCTTTTTGGTGATTTAATATCTAAACATTGATTAGGTTGGTATTTGGGTCTCATATTGGACTTATGCGTTAGGATGGTAACATTGTACCCATGGTTGGTATCGAAATGTGTTGGTTGAAATATACCTCAAGACCTCCTAAAATTTATGTTGGACGAACCAAGTCAGTAGACACTAGGAGGATGTAGTCTTGGGCGCCACTGTGATGGTATGTGCCTAGACCTCTGCCATTCGAGGAATTTCCTTTGTTGTAGTCCTCGGGTGTGCCGGGCCTTTCGGGTGTCTCTTGGTAGATGGCATCAAGGTATATCGTCTCTTTGGGTGGAACTTGATTGGTGCTATGGGTCTCCCATATTGACTCCACATTTGTTGAAGTTTGGTTAACTGCTGATAAGAATTGTAACTGTTCATGCATGCTTATTATTGTTCAACTCACTAGGCTTTTTGGCCTAACACTTGTTTGGTGTCGATGTGTATCTCAGGTTCTAGCGGCGCCAGTTCTAAGCTGGCATAGTTGCTTGGGTGAGAGCTTGGGGAATACTTGCAAATGGACATACTTTTGATAGAAGAACTTTTGGATCCATAGATGACAACCCTTTTGTAATCTCTTTTCTAGTATAGAAATTAGATTAGTTGGTTGTTAATTTATTGTCCGTTAAATTACAACTATTATTAAACATGTTTGTATATTTCCCCATTTTTGGGAGGCTCTTGCTTTGGCAATTTTATATACCACATATCCGTTTTTCGGATTTTTGTTATCTCTATTTTTAGGGTGTTACAAGTTGGTATCAGAGCTTTAGTTTAAGTGAACTAGGTATTGTTTTAGCATATCTAGACTTAAGCTTTAGACTTTATGGTTTCACTGTCCACTTGGGGTAGGAATCCTAGGTGGGGAGAGCATTAGGAGTACGGAATTACTTTAGTTGAAAGTTATGATGATGGTGACAAGAATTCTTGTGTATGGTTCGTTCATAATTTCACTTAGCTACTGCTATTATGAATTCATTGTTACGTGAGCATACTTGGTTTACTGTTATTATGATAATTGATGAAGGTATTAGTACGTACAATGAGTTCAACTCGTTTAGTCTTTTATCAATCTATTTCTCGTACATGTATGGCAGATCGAAATGATAAACACTCGGAGTAGGTTACCAAATACACCGGAGGGCCACTTGGAAGTGGAGTCTACAGCTGATCGGCCTCCCGTGAGCGTGGCTACCGAAGGACCTCCTATACCTACAATCTTGGCAGGAGGACCTGAGCATATTCCATGCCGGAACCTCAATGCAAATAATGCCATTATGGAGGAAGTGACCATGGAGACCCGGATTCGGGATAGTATGATGTTGGCCATGAACTCCGCCATGGCCCAACAACAAGAGTTCTTCATGAAGCTCTTATAATATCGAGACGCCAGTAACCGACAATCGGAGACAATGGCGGAAAACATTGTTATGGGGTCGGGTGGACCGGTGGCGGTATCTATTGAAGACCCAGCGGGTCATGGGAATAAGGCAAAGACTATGGGGTGCACCTACAAGGCGTTTCTGGGGTGCCACCCGAAATAGTTTGCGGGTTCCGACAACCCGGTTGCTTGTATGTATTGGCTTAAGGAGGTAGAGATGGCCTTCGAGTCCAGTGAATGTGACCCCTCTCAACGGGTCAAGTTTTCTTCTCAACTACTTCGGGGAGAGGCGTTGATTTGGTGGAATCTCACTCGATCCTCCCTCACTCCTGAAGTTCTGACTAAGTTAACTTGGTCGGTGTTCAATGAGAAGATCATGGATAAATATTGTAGTGAGCGTTCGTTGGACAAGTTGGAACGAGAGTTCCGAGATCTGAAGAAGGGGACTCTTTCCATTGTTGAATACTCCAAACTCTTTTTAGAGAAACTGAATTTGGTGGGACATTTGGTCCCCGACGAGAAGTCGAAGATTAAGGCTTATCAACAAGGGTTACCGGCCAAGATACGAACGGCGGTGAGAAATGCTAGGTGTTTTACTTTGCAAGAAGTTATCGAAGAATCTTTGCTAATTGAGGATGACATCAATCCAGAGAAGGAAGAAAGAAGGCTAGTTGGTGAGAAACGAAAGTGGGAAGGGCCGTCTGGGCCAGTTTGTCAATCAAGACCGTTTGTAAGCGGGAGAGCAGGTGATCATCGTCGGGAGGATCGGTGTTGCCACAAGTGCAAGTCAAGCACTCGTGCCCATGTGCTACAAGAACCTACTCGGGTCAGGTAGGATGTGCTAAGTGTGGCAAGAAGGGTCACATGACGAAGGAGTGTCCCATCCGGGGGCCGGTATGCTATGAGTGCAGAGAACCAGGGCATATGAAGAGGGATTTCCCAAAGATAGTAGGAGGAAATGGTGGAAATTGTGTGAGTTCGGCGGCTAGAGTCGAGAAACCACCAAGGGCGCCAAGTCGATCTTTCCAGATGACTACCGAGGAGGCAAAGGAGACCGCTGATGTTGTTTCGGGTATGTTTCTAGTAAACTCCTTTCCAGCTCGTGTTTTCTTTGATTCGGGTGCTACGTGTTCCTTTGTGTCGGATGCTTTCTGTAAACAATTCACCACTCCTATTAGTGTCCTTCCCGATGCGTTAGTAGTAGAAATAGCTAATGGGGATCAAGTGATCATTCGAGACCGTTTTTGTGATTATACTCTAGAGATTGATGGGAATTCTTTCGGAGTAGAATTATTACCTATGACTATAGGAGGTTTCGATGTGGTCATAGGTATGGATTGGTTAGTAAGTCATAAGGCTAACATCTTTTGCTCCAAAAAGATGATCCAAGTGCCATTGCCGGAAAATGGTGTGGCTACCATTTATGGGGAGAAAGGAAAGAGGAATAATCCCATTATTTCATCTCTTAAGGCTCGCAAGTTTCTAGCGAAGGGTTACCCTTCGTACTTCACCTATGTCGTGGACGCGAAGAAAGAAAAGAAGTCGGTAGAAGATGTGGAGGTGGTGCAAGATTATCCGGACGTCTTTCCGGAAGACTTACCCGGATTACCGCCGGAGCGGCAGGTAGAGTTTCAGATCGACCTCACCCCGGGAGCAGCTCCGAAAGCCCGTGCTCCATATTGTTTGGCACCGACGGAAATGAAAGAGATGATGACACAACTGCAAGAGTTATTGGAGAAGGGCTTCATTCGACCGATTTCATCACCTTGGGGAGCACCGGTTTTATTCGTAAAGAAGAAGGATGGATCCATACGGATGTGTATCGACTACCGAGAGATAAACAAAGTCACGGTGAAGAATAAGTATCCTTTACCTCGCATCGACGATCTTTTTGATCAACTTCAAGGCGCGGGATGTTTCTCGAAGATTGATCTTCGGTCCGGGTACCATCAAGTGAGAGTGAAGAAAGAAGACATTCCGAAGACGGCTTTCCGAACGAGATACGGTCATTATGAGTTCTTGGTGATGCCTTTCGGCTTAACCAACATTCCAGCCATATTCATGGATTTGATGAACCGTGTGTGTCGCCCATTCTTGGATAAATCCGTAATCGTCTTCATCGACAATATTTTAATATATTCAAAGGACGAATCCGAGCATGGGAAACACTTACGGGAAGTATTAGAGGTTCTAAGAAGGCAAAATTTTTTTGCGAAATTCTCGAAGTGCGAATTCTGGCTCCAAGAGGTGCAATTCTTGGGGCATGTGGTATCAAAGGACGGAGTAAAGGTGGACCCGTCAAAGATCGAGGCAATGATGAGTTGGGAGCCTCCAACAAGTCCGACAGAGATCCGAAGATTCTTGGGTTTGGCGGGTTACTACCGGCGTTTCATTCAAGACTTTTCCAAGTTAGCTACACCGCTCACTTCTCTTACAAGGAAGAACGTCAAGTTTCTTTGGACCGATGCACAAGAGCAAGCTTTTCAGACGCTCAAGAAGAAGTTGTGCGAATCTCCGATCTTGTCCTTACCCGAGGTATCAGAAGACTTTGTTGTGTTTAGTGACGCTTCCAAGATGGGGCTTGGGTGCGTTCTAATGCAAAGGGGGAAAGTAATAGCCTATGCGTCGCGGCAATTGAAGGTTCATGAGAAGAATTATCCGACTCATGACTTGGAGTTGGCGGCGGTAGTTTTTGCGTTAAAATTTTGGCGACACTACTTGTATGGGACGAAGTGTACTCTTTTCACGGATCACAAGAGTCTCAAGTACATCTTCGATCAAAAGGAACTCAACATGCGGCAAAGAAGATGGCTCGAGCTTTTGAAGGATTACGATTGTGACCTACTTTATCATCCCGGTAAGGCCAATGTGGTGGCGTATGCATTGAGCCGAAGGAGTTATGATGGTGGTGTCAAAATGTCTCTTACGAGGATCGATGTGGTATCGAGTTTGTTGGAAAGTATAAAGACGAGTCAGGTGGAAGCCCTTAAAGAAGAGAACCTCAAGTCCGAGGTCATGGTGAAGCAAAGCGGACTTTTGACGGAAGACGGTCGTGGACTCAAGCTTTTCCAAGGGCGAATTTGGGTACCGAAGTTGGGAGGAAATCGGGAGCTACTTCTTGAAGAAGGGCATAAGTCGAAATATTCTGTACATCCCGGTAGCACCAAGATGTATAGAGACTTAAAGTTAAATTATTGGTGGCCCGTGATGAAGCTAGATGTGGCTAGCTATGTGGAGAAGTATGTCATGTGCCTCCAAGTCAAGGCGGAACACCAACGACTGTATGGAAGTTTACAACCATTGTCCATTCCCGAGTGGAAATGGGACAACATCACTATGGATTTCTTGACGAAGCTACCGAAGACCTTGCGCGGTCACGACACTATTTGGGTAATTGTGGATCGGCTAACCAAGAGTGCACATTTCCTTGCAATGCGGGAAACTTTGCCAATAGAGAAATTGGACAAACATTACATTGATGAAGTGGTGTCGAGGCACGGAGTCCCGCAATCTATCGTATCAGATCGGGATAGTCGCTTCACATCAAACTTTTGGGCAAGTTTACAGAAAGAGTTGGGCACTAGACTGAATTTGAGCATGGCTTATCATCCTCAAACAGACGGGAAGAGCGAGAGGACGATTCAGACACTAGAGGATATGTTGAGGTCGTGTGTAATAGATTTCGGAGGAAGTTGGGATTCACATTTACCATTGGTGGAGTTCGCGTACAACAACAGTTACCATTCTAGTATCGGAATGGCACCATTTGAGGCATTGTATGGGCGGAAGTGCAGAACCCCGGTTTGTTGGCTAGAAGCGGGCGAGAAGCAATTCGCCAGGCCGGAAATAGTACAAGAGACGGCGGACAAAGTGAAAGAAATACGGGAAAGGCTAAAGGCGGCACAAGACCGACAGAAAAATTATGCGGACAAAAAAAGAAGACCGGTCGAGTTTCAAATGGACGATCGTGTCATGTTGAAAGTATCTCCATGGAAGGGGATTATCCAGTTTGGGAAGCGTGGAAAGCTTAGTCCTCGTTTCCTTGGACCTTTCGTCATCTTGGAGAAAATTGGGTTACAAGCCTACCGGTTGGATTTACCACCGGAAATGGACGGAATACATCCTATGTTTCACGTATGTTACCTTCGAAAGTGTCTAGCCGAGGAGGAAAGCGTGATTCCTTTGTCAAAAATTCGGGTGGACAATGGGAATCGTTGTGTGGAAGAACCGGAGTCGATTTTAGAATCCAAAGTAAAGAAGTTGAGGCATAAGGACGTGATTATGGTTAAAGTCCAATGGAAGCACCATCGGGGTACTAACATTACTTGGGAGTCCGAAGATGATATGAAGAAGCGATACCCTCACTTGTTTAATTTAGGATGAGATTTCGGGGACGAAATCCCAATTAGGTGGGGAGGATTGAAACACCCGGAAATTCTCAAGGTAAGTATTTGTTCCCTTAATACATTAATTGTGCCGATGTGAGAGTATGAGCCTTTGTAGGCATTTTATGATCGTTATTATATTGAAATGTCATATAAATTGATTTATCATCTTAGTGATTTCAACCTCGCGCTCGTTATCGAAATTAGCTAAGTTTTTGGGCTGGCATGAGGGTGGCGCGAGAGTGCCACACGATAGTGACATTGTCACTATCTCCGGTCACTCTCGCGGGAGGTGTACCGAGAGTGGGGTTGGGTTCGCGATAGTGACACGCGATAGTGACAAATGTCACTATCGCTGGGCACACTCGCGTGGTTTGTACCGCGGGTGACTTGAGGGTGCAGGAGCTTTAAATGAATTCTAATCTGATTTCAACCTCATTTATCTCAAACCCTCTCTTCTCTTTGGCGATTTTGGAGACTCTCAAACCGATTTATTCCTCTCAAAACCCTAACCCTCTTAAATGCAACTCTTTTTGGTGGTTGGATCTTCACACTTGCAATAACTCCTCTCAAGGTCATCTTCTAGGGTTCATAAAGCTCAACTTCTCATCTCCAAGTTCATCCTCCACCTTCTAGGGTTTTCATATTTTCTAGGTTTTGGTTCAAAAACCTAGATTGTGAGTTTACTAACCCTTTGTTAAAATTAGATACACATCATAATCTTTTATTTGTATTATTGTAACATTTCTCTCAATGTTTACCTTTACGTGTTCTAGTACTTGGTGATAATCTTTTGAATAATATGTTGGGATATCTCTTATGAATATTTTACCATGATTTGCTCTATTGGTTGAATATTTGGGGTTTACTTCATGAATGTACATTATTGGTATTATGGCATGATTTGGGATATATGTGGCATAGTAAATGATAAATTCTACATGGAATGCCTTTTTGGTGATTTAATATCTAAACATTGATTAGGTTGGTATTTGGGTCTCATATTGGACTTATGCATTAGGATGGTAACATTGTACCCATGGTTGGTATCGAAATGTGTTGGTTGAAATATACCTCAAGACCTCCTAAAATTTATGTTGGACGAACCAAGTCAGTAGACACTAGGAGGATGTAGTCTTGGGCACCACTGTGATGGTATGTGCCTAGACCTCCGTCATTCGAGGAATTTCCTTTGTTGTAGTCCTCGGGTGTGTCGAGCCTTTCGGGTGTCTCTTGGTAGATGCCATCAAGGTATATCGACTCTTTGGGTGGAACTTTATTGGTGTTATGGGTCTCCCCTATTGACTCCACATTTGTTGAAGTTTGGTTAACTACTGATAAAAATTGTAACTGTTCATGCATGCTTATTATTGTTCAACTCACTAGGATTTTTGGCCTAACACTTGTTTGGTGTCGATGTGTATCTCATGTTCTAGCGGCCTAACACTTGTTTGGACATACTTTTGATAGAAGAACTTTTGGATCCATAGATGACAACCCTTTTGTAATCTCTTTTCTAGTATAGAAATTAGATTAGTTGGTTGTTAATTTATTGTCCGTTAAATTACAACTATTATTAAACAGGTTTGTATATTTCCCCATTTTTGGGAGGCTCTTGCTTTGGCAATTTTATATACCACATGTCCGTTTTTCATATTTTTGTTATCCCTATTTTTAGGGTGTTACAAAGTGTTAGAAAGAATTAAGCACATGATGATTTCTTTTATAAGGCTCAAAATTGTGTAAACCATTGAGACAACAACAGTTAAACACAGAATCAATTGTGCATGATCGAAGTGCAAAGGTAGGGCAGACTTCCTTCTGTTTCAATATCCAGATTTTCCAAATGAAAACCAGATAGATTGTATGTTGCGTCCCCTTGAAATATAAAACATTTTCTTTTTAAGAAGAAAATGAGTGGCTGGTGGGTTTTTTAGCAAGAGTTGGCATGGGCTAGTTGCGTGTTTCAATAATGTTCACGAAGAATTGTGAAACACTAGTAATATGGTTGCCCGACTCAGAAAAAGTTGGTGCAGAGTTTGATATTCTTTTACTCTGATCTCTCACTCTCTTTCTTTTTAAACATTGAGCTCGCTTCTAACCAAACTCTCTTTTTCATTTTACCTCATCACTCAACCCACACTCATTTCTTTTTAACTCCTCACACTCGATCACTAAGGATTAACTTATTGGGTAGGAAACACTGGTTAACGTGAATCCATAGAAGTTTCATTTAAGTCCTACACAATGAACCCATATTTTCCTATGAAAGCATAATGTTGCTCAAAAATGGTTTAACTTGGCTATGAAGCACAAAATATGAAATACAAGTCAGATAAATGTATGCTTAGAGATGTAATCATGAAGATTTGAGCATTTTTAAACATTGAAGACTTTTCAAACAAGATAATTGAATGAATGAAATGAAGACAAAAAACTTCATTTGAAACATCTGACATTGTATCAAAAAGATCAAATAGAAATGATTTATCGATTAAGGCTTGGGTCAGCAAAAATCGGATATTGTCAATATGAATCAAAAATATAGACATTCTTGAAAGAACGTTGACAATGAAATCATGCTCAAACTTTGAATAACAATCGGGGTGTCTTACCATCGAAAAATATTGTTTCAATTTAGAGACATGGTAAGAACGAATTCAACAAAAATTAAACCAGTGTGTGTGAATACTTGACATTATATAGACAAGATAATACGCAAGTATTTATCTTTGGAAACACATGGTTTGTTGATCATTGAAACACAAATAAAATGAAAATATTTAAAATCACACTTCTATATTCATGAAATCGTTTTAAGAATCAGAACTGGTTTGAACATTTAAGAATATGTTTTCTATGATTGAAAGTCGTCCTTCTTTCAACCATATTTGAGATTAAGAATAGAAATAAACCTTTTCGATCTGTCTTAAATCTCAGGAAGTCAGCTTAAAGTCATAATGATATGATCATGTAAGCATCCTCTAAATCTGCATCAGTAAAAAAATCCGTCAAAGTAACTTCATTCACAACATTTATTGAAAAATAAAATGACATAAAGCAGTAAAACGATGAATGTACGAGTTCTGATCTGAAATAATCAGAAGTCATAATTCTTACTCCTTATCTTTCATACTCTAACTCACCCTGCATTTATGCATCATAAAATCATCAGTTAAGAATGCAAAAATATATGAACTCCCCCTCAAATTTTATCTTCTCTCACTCCCCCTGAAAACACTAATACCTTGCAATGCATATATCTTTTCAGAATAAAGATAAAGAAATGAAGAAAAATAACAATAACAATAAAGAAACTTTAATAGGTAATCACAGATTATGTCTTTAGATTTAGCATACCAAGTTTGGAGAAAAGAAAATTAAATCTCTTTTCGTCGAGAGGCTTGGTAAACAAATCAGCAAGTTGATAATCAAGTAATTGTCTTTGATAAAATGATATCGGACATCTATATTGCAATAGAGCTCTTAGAGTCACAATATATCGGAATCTTGTCAAATTTGAAGCCATAATCTCGTAGTTGCATCCTCATCCACAACACCTGAGAGCAGCAGCTTGCAGCAGCAACATACTCTGCCTCAGCCATTGATGTGGAAACACACAATTGTTTCTTTGATGCCCAACTTACGATTTTATCTCCAAGAAATTGTATATGACCCGATGTGCTCTTCCTGTCTAACATACAACCTGCATGATCTGCATCTGAGTAAGCTATTATTTCAAAACCAGTATCTTTAGGATACCACAAACCAAGATCTGCAGTCCCCTTCAGATATCTAAATATGCGCTTAACTGAAGACATATGGATTCTTTTGGATTAGCCTGATATCTTGCACATAGACATGTAGAGAACATAATATCTGGCCTACTTGAAGTTAAATACATTAAAGAACCAATCATTCCTCTATAGGTTCTAACATCGACAGATTTTCCCGAAGGATCCATGCCGATCTTAGTTCCCGGTGCCATCGGGGTTCCAATTGGTTTACAAGTTTCCATTTTGAATTTTCGAAGAATATCAAAAATGTACTTAGCTTGGTTTATAAAAATCCCCGTTGAAAATTGTTTTACTTGTAATCCGAGAAAGAAGTTCATCTCTCCCATCATACTCATTTGAAATCTGGACACCATGAGGTTTGAAAATTTCTTACAGAATTTTGTAGAGCCAAATATAATGTCATCCACATATATTTGAATAATAATAATATTGGCTTTTTCCTTTTTAATGAATAAAGTAGTATCGATTTTACCTTTTATGAAGCCCGACTTGACTAAAAACTTTGATAATATCTCATTCCAGGCTCGAGGCGCTTGTTTTAATCCATAAAGTGCTTTATCCAGGATGTAGACATGATCTGGTTTATCTGGATTCACAAAGCCTTCAGGTTGTGAGACATAGACTTCCTCCTTAAGAATGTCGTTTAGAAAGGCATTCTTCACGTCCATCTGGTAGACGGTGAAGTTTTTATGAGTGGCGTAAGCAAGGAACATCCTTATTGCTTCAATACACGCTACTGGAGCGTAAGTTTCATCATAATCAATGTCTTCCTCTTGCCTATAGCCTTTTGCGACAAGTCGTGCTTTATTTCTGATTACGATACCGTCTTCATCCTTCTTGTTTTTGAATACCCATTTTGTACCAATTATAGATTTACCTTCAGGTCTTGGTACAAGTCTCTAGACTTTTAAAGCTTCAAACTAGTTCAGCTCCTCTTGCATTGCAGTAACCCAATCCGAGTCAGCTAGAGCTTTAGATACTCGAGTAGGCTCTATCTTGCTCAGAAAGGAATCATGCATATACATGTTTAATGCCGCAGACCTAGTTTGCACCGGTTTTGATATATCTCCAATTATCTGGCTTATCGGGTGCTCTTTGGTCCACTTGTGTTCGTGAGGGAGTGGATTCGATGTAGATTGATGATAGTTCTCATCTAGATATCCACTATAAGCTTCTTCTTGTTCAACATTGTTTATTGGGGGTGCAGTTGAAGTTTCTTGTACAGAAGTTTCAGTTGGGACAACTTGTTCAGTCTGTTGATTATCCATAATAGTACAACCAACTGAAGTAGTAAATTCTGGTTCAACATTTTCAGGTGCAACTTCAACTGAAAGAGTATTTGTTTGAACTGGAGTTTCTGTCTGAAGCGGGGGAACTAGTTTAGTTGATACGTCTAAAGTAGTTGGATGATTAGGCATTGAATTCTCTGACCTGTCAACCACAACAGATTTAGGAAGTTTAGATCCTAGAAACTCATTATAAAACAATTCAAACAATAAATCTAATTCAGATAAATGAGATGTAGAAATTAAAGCTTTATCCGAATTATCCACATTAGACACATGTTCTGAACTGATTTGTCTAGAAGCTAAAACTCCTGTAAGTACGGGTTCTGAACTGTGTTGTTCAGAAGACACATCCTCATCAAATGTTACATTGACGCTTTCTATAATAGTCTTTGAGCTCTTCATATATATCCTATATGCAACAGATGTCTGGGAATATCCAAGAAAGATTCCTTCTTCAGCCTTCGGTCCGAACTTATTTAAGTTCTCTCTATCATTAAGCACAAAACACCTGCAACCAAAAATATGAAAATGCTTAATGCTAGGTGTACGATTATTAATCAATGCATAAGGAGTTTTACCAAACCGTCTATGAATAATGGAGCGATTCTGTGTATAACATGCAGTAGAGACAGCTTCTGCCCACAGAAATAGAGGTAGATCTGACTAACTGAGCATAGTGCGAGTGGCCTCAACTAGCGTTCGATTGAGTCTTTCTATTACTCCATTCTGTTTTGGCGTCCTAGCAGCAGAGAATTAATGTGTTATCCCGACCGATTCGAGATAATCTACAACAATTTTGTTCTTAAACTATGTGCCGTTATCCGTCCTTAGAAGCTTTACTGACCTCTGCAAGTTCACCTGGGTAGTCTTCAAAAAATTGATGCGTACTTTGGGTGTCTCATCTTTTGTCCTTAGAAACTTTACCCATGTGTAACGCGAATAATCATCCACTATTACCAAAACATACTTCTTTCCTTCTATGCTTTGCGTTCTCATTGGACCACAGAGATCCATGTGAAGCAATTCAAGTGTAGAACTTGTACTCGGTTCGGGTTTTGGCTTGTGAGTTGCCCTCTTCATTTTACCCTTTTCACATGTTGCGCATAGATGTTCTTTTTCATATCTCATCTCAGGAAGACCTTTCACCAATCTGCCTTTGACCAATTTGTTTATGTACCGAAAATTCAGGTGCGATAGCCTTCGGTGCCAAAGCCAACTTTGCTGCATCGAGGCTTTTGCTAGTAGACAAACCTGATTGTCAGTCTGAACCTTTGATAGATTTATCGTATAGAGGTTGGACTTTCTAGTGCCGACCAAGAGTTCTTTGCCATCTTCAGTACGCACCGAGCAACTCTTAGCCTTGAAATTTACCTCTAATCCTTTGTCGTAGAACTGGCCAATACTGAATAGGTTATGCCCTAATCCTTCTACGTAACTCACCTTTGTTATCGTTACATTCTCTTGTATCACGTCACCGTAGCCGAGAATCCGTGAAAATTGATCGTTGCCAAAACGTACATTCCCGCAGAATTTCTATGTATAATTAGAAAATAAATCCTTTTGCCCAGTCATATGCTTGGAACACCCGCTATCCAAGTACCACATATGACGGGTCTGTATAAGAGAAATCAGGGAATAACAGATTTAGGTACCCATTTAAAAACGGGTCCTTTCAGTTTAGCACAAGATTTTGGTATCCATTTATAGATGAATCCTCTGAACTTTTAAAAAACTTTTGAAATATTTGGCTTATAAGAACCAACATGATAAGTACCAAACCAATCATCAGCAAATCGGTGAGAGACAAAATCATTCCGTCTATAATTAGATGACATAATAGTAGATTGAGATAATCGGAGTAATTGCTTTATTGAATATCGCTTGTAAGGAATTACAAGGTTTTGTTTATTTGAAGCAACACTACCAATTACATCAGAAGAACTACTAGTATATCTATTACAATCCTTATCAGGAATTGATTCAAAACTCTCATCTATCTTCTGTTTTGGTCGCCATTCAGTTCGACCTTCTGATCTTTTCTTCCTTAAATCTGAAACAAAAGATTTAGATTTGTTAGGAAAATCAGATTTCTGAGATTGTATTTTTTTAATCTTACCAGTGTTAGTCTGTTTCTGTGAGCGCCGTTTCTATTGCTTCTTACCTTTAGCATAATAATCAACATTCACATAAACTGATTCACCAAACTTAGTTGATGATTCACCAACTTCATGCACACTTGGTAAAACCTGACCATTAATAACAAAAGTAGAATGATCTGGAAGTTTAGCATTGAAGTCAAACATATCAATCTCATCTACACACCCTTCATCAGAATTTAAAAAATCATTTGCAGACGCAAATAAGTCATCAAGATCAACTTCAGAGGTGTGAGGTGCTTTAGAAGATATAGAACACTTTTGAGATTCAACATTTAAAACTGTGTTCTTTATAACAGTAGAAAATAAATTTTGTTCAATATCAGCCAATATTCTTTCATCTATTAAAACATTTTCAAGCTCGATTATTTTGCTTTCTAAAATGAGTGGAGGAACATAAATTTTAGCTTTTAAAGGTTTTGCCTCCAACTCTTTTGTCGAATAGCTTTCAAAATAATCATTTGAAAGACATTTTGGCTGATCTGAAATATAACTATCATTCAACTTTTGATAGCAGAATGGTAGTTGCATTTTCTTTAAGTTCTTTCTTTTCTCATCCTCTTTAGCCTCTACCTCATCTGGTGATTTGGTAACAAATTTGGGTTTCAAATAAGGATATTTACCAGCCACAAAAAGAAAATCAAAATTTTACAAAGTTGGCTGTTTTCTGATAACTTTCTTTAGATAGTGTGGGTTTTCGTAACCGAGACCCCACTTCTCTCTAACATCAGCTGCTCAGAAAAAGTTGGTGCAGAATTTGATATTCTTTTACTTTGATCTCACACCCTCTTTCTTTTAAACATTGAGCTCACATCTAACCAGACTCTCTTTCTCATTTTACCTCATCACTCAACCCATTCTCTGTTCTTTTGACTCTTCACTCTTCGATCACTCAAGGATTAACTTCTTGGGTAGGAAACACTGGTTAACGTGAATCCATAGAAGTTTCAGTTAAGTCCTCACAAAAGAAACCATGTTGTTTTCCTAAAAGCATCATGTTGCCCAAATGGTTTAACTATATCAGTTAAAGCACAAAATATACAAGTCAGATGTCTGTATGCTCACATAGATAATCATGAAGATTTGAGCATTTGAAACATTGAATACTTTTCAAAACAAGTATATTGAATGAATGAAATGAATACAAGAAACTTGTTTGAAAATCTGACATTGTATGAAAAATGAACACAGACTGAACGATTTAACAATTAAAGCTTAGGTCAGCAAAAATTGGAATTTGTCTATACGATTCAAGATATATACATTCTTGAAAGAACGTTTAGAAATGAAATTAATGCTCAAAATTCATTGAAGATCAATCGGGGTGTCTTACCATCGAAAAATTTGTTTCAATTTAGAGACATGGTAAAAACAAAATCAACAAAAATATTAAACCGGTGTGTGTGAATACTTGACAACATATGGAAAAGATAATACGCAAGTATTTATCTTTAGAAACACACGGTTTATAATCAATTTAAGCACAAGTAAAATGAAAACATTTAAAATCTCACTTCTATATTCATGAAATCGTTTAAGAATTAGAAGTGGTTTGAACATTTAAGAACATGTTTTCATATCTGAAAGTTGTCCTTCTTTCAGATACGTATGAGATTAAGATTAGAAATAAACCTTTTCGCTCAGTCTTAAATCTCATCAAGTCAGCTCTAAGTCATAAAAGATATGATCATTTAAGCTTCCTCTCAATATATGCAAACAGTCACAAGTCGTCAAAGTGCAAAGTTTATTCACAACTTTATTGAAAAGTAAAAAACATAAAGTTGTAAAACATTGAATGTACGAGTTCTGATATGAAGTAATCAGAAGACATAACCTTTACTCCCCCTGAAATTATACATCTAAAATATGTCAGTGAAAAACATGATAGAGATCTATAACTCCCCCTGAAGTATAGATCATCATATCTTCCGAATGCATATTTCCAGAAAAAATATGTACTCCCCCTTGAAGGTTGATTTCCTCATTTGAGTATAGGAGTACAATCTCTTATCAGCACGGGAGTATCAACTCTTTTGATCATTGAAGAGCGAGTCCTAAACTGTTGTGTTTAGAAGTCACACTCTTTATCATTGAGGTGCGGGTCCTGAACTGTAGTATTCAGAAGCCTTGGTTCTCTTACTCCCCCTTGACTTGAGATGCCTGCAACACAGAATCATTCTTTGGCTTTGGTACCCACTAGTATTTGGGTCCATATTTGTGAGTTTCAGTTCTATTGGGAGTAATTGAGTAAGAACCATACCAGTAATGATCACTAGCTTTATGAACAAAATCATATGTAAGACACTAAGAACAATATCTCTTTCTAGACAACCTGATCAATTGATCTCTCGAATAAGAAAAATCAGGTTTACCTTTCCACACATTGTTCTTTTTGGCTTTTGATCCGTGTACAAATGATTTGTTTCCTTTCTTCTCATCTTTCTTCTCATCATCATCCTTTTCATCATCAGCTAGTTTCACCTTCCAAACCAGTTTCTCTTCTTCATATCTTCTTTTTCTCCTTCTTTGTGTACCTGAACCATCTACATTTCGATCATAGAAAATGTTAGTAGTACGAATCTGATCAAATGAGTTAACTGACCTTTTTGAAGAAACATTTTCTGATGTGAGCTTGCAGCTGTCTTGAATGAACATTCAGAATCAGCTGAATCATTTCTAGGTGTGTGGATTTGTGACTCTGGAGTCGTTTGCTCAGTCACCACCACCTTTGAAACAATGTCTCAAGCTCTTTTATCTCTGAAGAATAACTGTCCCTTTCTTTGACAAGCAGGTCAATCTTTTCTTGAAAATCAGACTTCGCTTTTTGCTCTTTCAGTGCACATTCTGATAGTTCAGATAACTTCTCCGTTAGCTTCTTAATTTCTTCCTCAAACATCTGTCTTTCTTCTTCAAAGTCTTTCTCCACATTCTTTCTTTCATTGGATATTTCTTTAAAGAATCCAACATTTTTCTGTTCTATGGTCTTCTTCTCTTTGTCAAACTTTTCTCTTTCCAAATGATCACTTTCTCAAAGTCAAAAACTTGTTGAGAAAGCTTTATACATTTGAGCTCAACTGCTTTCTTCTCTTCAACAATCTTCCTTGAAAAGTCTGAGAACTTCTTTGAAAACCCTTTCTTTTCACTTTCAAAATCATCTCGATCTTTGACCATCTTTTGTTCCAAATCAAATATTTTCATTTGAAGCTCAGCATTAGCATCCTCCAGATTCTTAATCTTCTTCTCATTATTGTCAACAGAATCTGCTTGCTGGATTTGGACAATCTGATTTTCCAAGTTAGAGATCTTTCTAATCAGCTCAGCATTCTCAGCTTTCAACTTCTCAGATTCCAACCATTTGTCTTCTTTCAAAGCATGAAGAACTTCTCTTTCAAGTTGAGTTATATGTTCTTTATATGCAGCAAAGAAATCTGAAAATTTTCCCGAACCAGTTGCCTTTTTCAGTAAGCCCATATGTGAATGCATCCATTCTTTAAGACTATTAAAAGTAACAACTTGATCATTTTCTTTCTATTTATAGTACTCAATATGGTCTTTTGATACAGCAACTTCAACATGTAACTTGAAAAGCTTCTCATTCTTTTGTACAATCTTATTTTCAAGAGTGGCAATCTTGGCTTTCAGTTTAGCAATCTCTCTTTTGATGACATCTTGATCTTTACACCTGATATCACAAAAAGAACTTGAATTTGATCGTTAGTCCAATTTGAAATCACAAAAATACAGAAAACTTTCAGAAATCAAAATTTCCAAAAAAATCACCAAGTATGGAATTCGCAAGCTACAATGAAGTACAAGGAATTCGCAAATCACTGTGATACACACAGAATTCGCACATAGAGTTCGTAAGCAAACAGAATTCGCAAGAAAAGAAACTCAGAATTCGCATACATACATAGAATTCGCATATAATGATGTGCGAGTTCTTAAGAATTCGCAAGCAACACTGTGCGAGTTCTAAAACTTAATCAAAAAAATTTGAAACATCAAGAATTCGCAACACACACATCTACGAATTCTTAACCTTTTGCAAGAAACACAACTGCGAATTCTGTCCTTAACCAATTTTATCAAAATCTTTTCGCACAAAAGACACCTGCGAATCCTTTCCTTAAAAAAAATTCACACAACTTTTCGTAGATAAGACTTCTACGAATTCTGAGCAATTCACAAGTAAAGCAGTGCGAATTCTGAAGAATTCTCAACACACACTGATGCGAATTCTATGAAATTCGCATATCACACACTTGCGAATTTTACACTTATGAATTTTCAGAATTATGCGAAAACTAATGTAAATCTGCGAAATCTTCAAAATTTCTGCGAGTTCTTCAGAATATCTGGGAGTTCTTGAGATCTCGTAAAAAAAATACACACTGATTCCTTCAAAAATCCATCTAAACTCCAAATTTCGATATGAGACTTTGACACTTTGTTCACCAATACATCTAGAGACACTTTTGATCAATGAATTTCAACAAAAACTACACAAAAATACACATCGATCCTTTTTACAGTGCGCAGAACTCGCAAAACTCGAATGACTAAAAATTTCAAAATTAGCAAAAATTACAGTGCAAATCAATACAAAACCTATACAAGATTCAACTAATACATTTTTCGAACACAAATCAATCAATTACAACTCGAAAAACTAACAAAAACTCAAAATTGAATATGAACTTCTATGAAACAGTGTCGAACACTATTTCTTTACAAAATTTCTTGATTTCTAAATTGGATCTGCTCTTATACCAATTGATATCCCAGATAACAATGTGATCAAGATGACAAAATGTAATTCAATCAATTTCCATTTCTATATTTCAATCACAGATTACAACAAGTTCTCTCAAAGACTTTCTCTCTCTACAAATGAACTCGTATGTCTCTCTGAATCTGTTATTCTCTCACTAGAATGATATACAATCATCTCTGCTCTGATTTGCTCCGTGTAGTGTTCTATCACAATCTCTTACTCTGAAAGACTTACTTACAATCTAACAAGGACAAGGACTATTTATACTAACAACATTACACTAAACACAATACTTTGACTTTGACATTTATTACAAAGACTTTGACATTCTTGCTTGAGAGTTGACTTTGAGGCTTTGACTTGCTTGACTTTGATCTTCATTCTTTATGATCTTGTATCCAACAAATATGTGCTCTAACATGTAATTCCTACATTGTTGTGTGATGATTAAGAGCTAGAATCTAGGATCACAATTGGTATCAGAGCAAGATCAAATTGAATCAAAAAAATCGATTTCCATGTTTGAAAAGTCTACTGTTCATCGACACTGTTCCATTGATCAAAATCGTGAATGAGTGATGTTTTTCAATGCAAATTTAGTTGTACTGTGATCATTCATTGGTACTGAGCATATTTGGTTTGGATTGATAGCTCAAATGAACAACAAATATGGGTGAATTTGATTGATCTTGATATTTCTGGAAACTTACTATTTTTGGACTATTCAAGACTCAATTTCTTTAATCATGTTTGTTCTTGAAGAAATCTATGCCATAGGGTTGTTCTCGATGCTACAGTGATCGATTCTACCAAGTTACAAAGCCTAATTTCAAGATTTGGGTGGATTTAAGTTGAATTTTTTCGAAAAAGTGTTCAAGATCCACAGAATTCGCACGAACTATGAAGAACTCGCACGAAGAACTCGCACGATGAAGAATTCGCATGATTCATTGTGAAAAAAATTTCGAAGAACAGAATTCGCATAAGAGTACCATACGAATTCTCAAGAATTCACACACAGTTTTATACGAAAAGTGAAGTTTTCGCATAAAGGGTCATACGAAAAGCTTGGATTTCGCACAAAGCTTTGTACGAAAAGCTTAGAATTCGCATCAAGTTTTTGAAATTTTTTCTAAGGCAAGAATTCTCATCGATACGAATTTTTCAAGCCTTGAAATTTTTCTAAGGGAGGAATTCGCATCACTAAATTTTTCTAAGGGAGGAATTCGCATCACTGTTATACCATTCATACGAAAAGTTCAGAATTCATACCCTCCTACATGCGAAATGTGCAGAACTCGCACATAGCTTTATGCGAAAAGCAAGAACTCGCATAATGTTACATGCGAAAAGTGAAGTTTTCTAATCCTTTGCATGTGCGAATTGTGTGTTTATGCAAATTGTGTGCATGTGAATTGTTGTGTGTGAGTGCCATACGAATTCTATACTTGGCTTAATTTTTAGTGATTTTTCTGTGATTTTAACAGTTGATTTTTCTGATTATCTGACTAATGATCAGTTCTAGCTCATATTCTTTTTAAACAGATTTCAAGATGCCATACATTGACGAGAAGGGAAATACTGTTTTGACTAAGAGAGCTTGTGTTATCGCGTAGATGCCTAAAATAGACGCATTGGAAGCTGAAAATAAGAATTTGAAGATTCAAAATTCATCTATTCTTGATCAGATCAATAAATTGAAAGAAAATTCTACATTTTTGGAGAAAATTTTTATTTGCTCAGATTGTGTTACTAACTCCAAAATTAATTTTTCAGAAATAATTGAGTCAAAAGAAAAGGAGATTTCAAATCTTCAAACCAAGCTGAAGAAGTTTGAAGGTCTTAATGGAAATTCTACATGGTCCAAGAAAGAGTTGATGCAAAAAGAGCTTGATGATCTCAGAAGGAGAGCAAACATTGCTGGAGAGACATATGATGGGCTGAAAAAGATAAATTCACAAATCTTTTCTAAACGAAACCAGTTGAAAGATAAAGTGTTTAATCTTGAAGTTGAAATAAACATGCTTAAAGAGAAAGCCTCAAAAGAGATAAACAACTCAAGAACTCAAGAGGAGATACAGAAGATTGATAGAAAAAGAAAGGATTTGGAAAGAGATAATGTTGAGCTTCAAAAGAAGATTACTAAACTGAAAGAACAGATATCTGAAGATGAAAAGAATTCAAAGAAAGAAAGAGAAAAGTTTGAAAGAGAAAGAAAAGTATTTGCTCAAAAGTTTTCTGACTTTTCAAGAAAATCATTTGAAGATGGGAAATCCATTGAACTAAAATGTACAAAACTTTCTCAACAAGTGTCAGATTTTGAGAAAGTTATTATCATGGAGAGAGACAAATTTGAAAAAGAGAAGAAGAAAGTCGAACAGAAGAATGTTGGTGTGTTCACAGAAATATATGATAACAGAATATCTGCAAAGAAAGATTTTGAGGAAGAAAGAAAAGTTTTTGAGACTGAGATAAACAAGCTGACAGGAAAACTATCTGAACTGTCATCAACTGTTATGAAGGAGAAGAAGACGAAGTCTGAATTGCACAAGAAGTTTGATCTACTTTCAAAGGAAAGAAACAGTTTATCTTCAAAGATCAAAGAACTTGAAGAGATCATGTTCAAGGTGAAGTTGACTGCGCAAAAGACGCCAGAATCAATTGTTCAATCACCGAGAGATGATCCAGCTGCATCAGAATGTTCATTAAAATCAACTGCAAGTTCAATTTTTACAAATGTTTCTAATAATTCTTTGTTTGTTAATACAAATGATAATCATACTTCTAAACATAAAGATCATATTCGTCCTTCTAACCTTTTCTATGATAAACATGTTGATGGTTCAGGTAAATCTAAAAGGACAAATGATAAAGGAAAATGGGTTTGGAGAGTAAAAGGATCCGCAGATGAGAAGAAGGAACAAAAATCATTTGTGTATACATCGAATGCAAAGAAGAACAATGCTCTTAAAGGTAAAACTTTTGGCAAACCTGATCTTGTTTATACTGTTAATCAATTGATCAGGTTAGCACAGAAGAAAATTAATTGTTCTTACTATGGTACAAATGATTTTGTTAGCAAAAGTTATGTGAATAACTGGAATAGTTCTTACTACATCTCTCCTAATAGAACTGCACCTAATAAACCAGGAACCAAATGTAACACCCGTAATTTTGGAATCTCTCCTCAATGGTAATACAGGAGTCATTTGACTCTTGGAACATAAAGGTATCGAGAAATCAGGTAAGTTTTGCAATGAAACCATCGGGAATCGAATCAGGTGCGAAAAACGTGAGAAAACATGATTTTGGAGTGTCGCGGGTTGGTGCGCGACCCTGGGCCGCGGCCCAGGCCGCGTAACTCACTGCAATTGAGTTTTGGGAAGCGGGCGACTTGCCCGGCGACTTACAAGTCGCGGGCAAGGCCGCGGGAACCTGTCTGGGAGTTTTAAACTCGATTTTTGGGATATAACTTCATTTTCTCATAACTTTCTCCTCCCAAATCCGATTTGAGTGATCCTTGAACCTAGAGTCTCGTATTTTGGAGCTTTTCAAGTAGAGAAAGAAGTGGATTGAAGATATTGGGTGGATCCAAGGGTTTACAATCAAGGTAATCTACCCATCTTTACATCTAAAAAGTTAGGGTTTGGTGTTCTTCATCTTGTTTTTGTATCCTTAGGGTTTGGTATAACTTTGAGAGTATTTGTAGTAAGGGATCTATAGAAAGCTTGGAGTTAGTGGAAGTATCCAAGATCCTATCTTCAAAGGAACTCAAGTTTGTGGGTAAAACCTAGATTTAGTCTAAATCTAGCAAGGTGAGTTCTAGTTTCATTGAAAAACTATATACATGTCAAAATGCATATATTTTGGGATTTTGAAAATATAACTATGGGTTTACATTAATTTGATAAGTTTTGTGAATATTTGTATACTTACACATTTTGTTCTATCAAACTCTTGAGAATGGTTTACAATATTTTATGAAGTGTTTGAGTTACCAAAAAGGGGATCTTGAACATAGGTTACAAAAACATTTTACATTTGATGAGTTTCATGGTTAAATGGGTATTTTCACATACTTGGGATGTCAAAGCTTTATGAGGGTTTGCTAAGTGTGTTTGGGGTGTTTTAGCATCAAAATGGTATTCAAACCAACTAAAGGAGTTTATTGGATTTATTGGAGAATTTAAGCAACATAATGTTTCGGGTTTTATTTCACGAAAAGTTGAGTACAAATGGTTATTCTAGGATTTTACCCTACTCATGGGTTTTGGGATATCGGTGCTTAAAACTATTTCGACTCCAACAGTGTGAGTAAACGAAAACTATCATTTTTGAGACTACGAGTATTTTGAAAAATTGTGAACTCTACGGTTTTGGCCTTCGGCCAACTATACATTGGAGAAATACCAATTTTGGGAAAGTTATACTTCGGCATACTTAGCCATTTTGGTTTCGATTTCTTTGTCAAACGTTTTAAGATGCTTTATGGCTTGAGTTATACTCTAATGAGTTTTGGGACGTGGTCAGGTTTAAATAGCTCATTATGGGCGTTTTATGGAAATGCAATTATTGCACAAATATTGGTTATTACATGTTTGAGTGCATTAGTCATTCATTTGAGTCATGTAATGTTTTAGACTATAATGAATTGGATCCATAGGCATATGAGTCATTATGTTTATCATGGAGTTTCGATGTCCATGTTTGAGTCTAGTGAGTGGTCCCCAAGTCATGTTGTTATGTAAGCTTGTGGTGGTGCTCTTGGAGAGTCGTATACGGAGCTAAGTCTTGCGGTGGTGCCCATGGTGAGCCAGATACGGAGACTTGTGACCTTGTGGTGAGACTCGTCTAGAGGCCAGGTAGACACTAGGATCTTTTGGGTATCTTGTGGTAGTAGCTCAGAGGAGCCGGATACGGGGATCCATGGTTTTATGTGAAACTCGAGAACGTTGATAAGTGGCTTAACTTTGTGTGCCCGCCACATTCGATGGAATCGGGTCTCCCCCGTCACCGAAAGGTGTTATTTTTGGGTATTCCCTTACCCATACCTTCGGTGTTGAAACGTACCATTTTATTTACATAAATAGTATTTTTGGTGAAATACCGTGTGGGTGCGTTTTGGGGAAATCTGGGTGTTGATTACTTATTTAAATTGGGTGTTTGGAAATTAGAAGTAACTTGATTTGTAAATAAAGCATTTTTATAATCAGCGTTTCTAGAATGGCCTTGTTCAAAGTAAAATGTTTGTTTTAAATGTTTTGTGATTCGTATGATGAAAATTGCTTTAACTCACTAGGTGTTAAGCCTAACACTTTTTCTTTTCGACATGTATATCAGGTCTTAGGTGGATCTGAGTGGCGAGTGGAGCTTGGTAAAAGTACCGGTAGGATGGCCTTAGTGACGTCATCCATTTTGGTGAAGATAGCCGCTTTGGTGGTTTAGTAACACCCGACTAACTTTGTCCCCGTTTATGGGACTAGATAGTTACGTTAGAACTCTGATACATTGTTGTAGTGATTCTTCCTTGTAACTTTAGATAATTGATATTTCAATGCTATGTATTTAAGAGTTTTTGGAAGTTTTATTTTGTCTGCTATTATCAAATTTTAGGGGTGTTACACCAAATACCAGTGGGTACCAAAAGCTAAATTTGTGTTGCAGGCACCTAAAGACTAAGGGGAGAAAGAACAATGGCTTCTAAACACTACAGTTTAGAACCCGTATCTAAAAGATCAAAGTAGACTTCTGAATACAACAGTTCAGAACTCGTACTTCAACGAACAATGGCTTTTGAACAAAGTAGTTCAAGACCCGGTACAATAGAACTGTCATATTTTTCTGATGAATTGACTTTTTACAGATACGTAGGGAGAGTATCTGATGTTTTTGTCAAGGATGCTGAAAAGATAATATTAATTTTAGGGGGAGTTAAGATGTCAACATTGAAGGTATACATTTATGAATCTTAATCTCTACCACACTTTGAAAGAAGAACAACTTTCAAATGTGAAAAATGATTTCTTAAATGTTCAAACCACTTCGCGTTCTCAAATGTTTTATGAATTTCGAAGTGTGATTTTAAATGATTTTTCACTTGGATACTTTAACGATTATCTGACCATGTGTTTCCAAAAGATAAGTACTTGTGTATTATCTTGTCTTTATACTGTCAAGTATTCTAACACACGTCGGTTCAGTACTTTTATTGACTTTGTTATTACCATGTCTCAAAAGATAAATCTTTCGATGATAATACTCCCGTTTGAAATTCAATGTTGTTTGAGATCAGACGTCATTTCTACTTTAAATGTGCTTTGATTGTAACATTGTTTATATCTTGTTCATATAAACAAACATTCGTTCTTTGATATCCCAAAATTATTCTTCTTCATGATATTTGATCTGATTAAATCATTGTCAGATTCTCAAAACCATGAAATTGAATGATCTTAAATGTTCAAAGTTTTGAGAGATCTTAAATGTTTAAAATGCTCAAATTTCATTCTTATCTTTAATGAGCATACATTTTCTGATAATGATATCTTGTGCTTAACTGTTAAAATAAACTGTTGAGCAACACATTTCTTTTTAGGACAAAATACATGGGATTCAGTGTGAGTGCTTAAAAGACTTCAACGGATTCACGTTAACCAGTGTTTCCTACCCTGGAAGTAATCCTTGGGTGATTGAGGGGAGAGGGGTCAAAAGATTGAGAGTGGGTGTGTGCTGAGGTAAAATGTAAAAGAGAGATTGGTTAGAAGCGAGCTCAAATGTTTTAAAGAAAGAGGGTGAGAGATCAGAGTAAAAGAATATCAAACTCTACACCAAACTTTTCTGAGTCGGGCAGCCGCATAATCTATTGGTTCAC
Organism: Arctium minus; assembly: GCA_954870635.1. Lineage (NCBI taxonomy): Eukaryota > Viridiplantae > Streptophyta > Magnoliopsida > Asterales > Asteraceae > Arctium > Arctium minus. The sequence goes on along the minus strand of OX941097.1, from coordinate 32,093,446 downwards.
ACTTCTTCGTGACCTTCATTGAAAAAGGCAACTAGCACATGCCAACTCTTGCATATAACCCCACCTGCTACTCATTCTTTTCTCAACAAAAGAATGTTTCATATTTTTAAAGGGGAAGCAGCACATCATCTGTTGGATCTTCATTTGGAAGATGTTGATATTGAAAAAGAAGGAAAGTTGCCCCACTTTCGACCCTTTCTCATGCACATTGAGTTTGTGTAACACTATTGTTGTCTCAATGGTTTACATATTTGAGCCTATAAAAGCAATCATTATGCTTAATTCTTTCATACACAAGCACGTATAGACAGAAAATTCGTTTTTCTGTCAGAACGTTCATAGATTAACCTTGTGTTTTTCGATGATTGAATGGAAGTCCTGGGGAGTGAACATCACCCAAGCTCCTTATATAGTACATTCGTTGTACTCAGTAACTTTGTGTTACTAACAGGCATTCTAACTGATTCATATGTTGATTCAGGTTTACCATTCTTATTTCGTTTGAATTTGAAAAGATTCGGATAAATACATCTTATGAATTGACGGCAGTCTATCAGATCAGACAGAGCTTGTTCATACCATTCTTTAGGGGAGATTGACTATTTTCCTACATGGGGGAGATTGTTTCTGTTTTTCGTGAAGACTGTGTTTATTTGTTCATAAAGGGGGAGATACTTCAAAGACAGAGTTGACCTTGAAATGGTTTGATGATTCTGATTCTCACAATTCATCAAAAAGGAGAGATAATTCAAGATTTCAAAGTCAGATGATTGTTTGATTAAAAGGGGGAGAATACAAGGGTGAGAAATTAAAGTCAGATTGTTGAATGCTATAAAGAGAAAGAAGTTTGTCAAAGCAATGATTCAAAGAAGAAGTTAAAGTCGAGAAATGTTTCAAAGTGAAGTCTGAAGATTCTCAAGTTGTTGGGCTTATCTGAATTTGCACTTTCACTCAAAAGGTGGAGATTAAAAAGTATTAAAGTTTTGAAGACTTCAAAGTTTTGTAAAGATTGTCAAATATGTTCAAGACATCCAAAGGGAGAGTTACTTAAAGCGCTATTAAAGATTGATCAAAGCTTCAAAGATTTGAAGGTGTCAAAGCTGTGAAAGAATATTTGTTGAATATTTTTCTGAAGGAAGAAGACTTAAAGATTCGTGTCAATTTTTTTCTAATCTTGAATCCAAAGGGGGAGATTGTTAGATGTAAATTGTATTCAAGATTAAAAAGGGTCTGTATTGTAATTGTTTGTAATAGTGTAAGGGTTAGTGTTGTAAAGTCAACTTGTGTTGACTTGGTATAAATAGGTTTTGTGTTCTTGTGAGTTAATTAGTAGAGATACGCGTATTCAAAGAACACACACACAGAGTGAGCTTACAGAGAATATCCAAGAAATAGGGATATGACTTTATGTAGATTTTGTGATTGATTGATTCATAAATAAAAGTGGAATTCCTACATTGTTGTGTGATGATTAAGAGCTAGAATTTGGGATCACAGTATAAGTTGAGATATTTACGTAAAATGTTTAGGGAACGATTCTAGATGATTGGATATGAATATTTATGATTAAAAACTTATGGATCTAGGTTTTTTGGAAGATTTGGCTTGAGGATTCAAATTTCTTCAAAGGAGCTCAAGTTGGGGAAAATCTAGATTTAGCCTAAATCTAGTAAAGTGAGTTCAAGTTGATTTGTGAAAACGTTGTACATGCCATAAATGTCCATTTTAGAGTATTTATGTGCTTTACATGATTATTATCAAATGTTGAAATCTTTGATGAGTTTTGCTATTTAAACTAACAAGATTTTATAAACCGTGTGAAACACCATATTTGGGATCTTTAGACATTTTGACAAATAAATCATAAATGAATGTGTTTTGATGATTTATCTTATATATGGAGAGTAATTTGTAGAAATGCACTTTTAACGTATGTTTTGGAAATATGTATAGATTATTTTATGGGACGTTTTGAAAGTGTAAATGATGTGAGTTCTTTTGGAAAAAGGGTTTGTCCCGACCCAATGTTGTGTTTTGGGTTATTCATGAGTTTAAAGTATGTGTTTGCACAAACGTAGGTGTTTACGTTTTATCACATACTATGGCTTTTAACATATGGTCATTTAATTGGTTGAGCTTAAGGCTCGATTTTTATCGGGTCTTGGGGACATTTGTCCAGTTTTAATAGCTAAATGTGGAGCTTTGGGTGTGAGTTGCATTTATTGCACTTTATTGGGAGAATGCATGTTTTGAGTGCGTGTGTCATTCATTTGGAGTCATGTATTTTAGACTGTAATGTATTTGATCCATAGGCATGTAAGTTAGTCATATTTAATAGTGAGGAATCTTGATATTCTCACTTTGGGAAATATGTCGTGTTGGCATTGTTTTTGTCCCCGTTTTGTGGAGATAAACTTTTATGGGTTGTACTTCGTGACCATGGGTTTTGTGGTTTAGATGCTCTAACTCTTGTGCACGAGGGCTAAACATCTTGGGGTTATCAAGTAAGGAGTTTGAGACTCCTATCTTTAATGCTAGTAAGTATGCACTAAAGGTCTATTGGGAACCTTGAGGTTGTAACTTACTAGAAAATGGACATACAATAAGATCGTGTATCCTTGAGGTGTAGTTTGGCAAAGCAGGCAATAAAGGATACGGCGTCGTTGGGGACTTGAGGTATAACTTAGTAAAGCAGGAAATAAAGTCTGACTTGAGGTGTAGCTTATTAAAGAAGGCAATAAAGTCACGATCTGAGGTGTAGTTCGATAACATAGATATGTGGCTTAACTTTGTGTTCCGCCACGTACAATAGAAGCGGGTCTCCCCCGTCACCGAAAGGTGTTGTTTGGGTATTTAGTTTTATTATCCATGTTTTCGGTGACGTTATATATATATTGTTATCTATGATTTATGGGTTGAGTGTTATGCCCCATCCGTGTTTGGATGTTTCGGGATATAAAGTTTTGTCCACGTTTTCATAAATTGGGAATCCATTTACTATTCACGTTTTGGGTGAGTTTTGAGTTGAGTTTACTTTACAAAGGAATGTTTTATGTTGTGATTTTCGTCTTTAAAAATTTGTATATTGGAAAACGTTTATATAATGTTATTGGAAAACGGATCTTTTTCATATTTAAAGTAAATTGTTGTGGAAATCATGATTTAAGTTGCACTCGTTCCTTTTAATGATTTATTAATCGTGATGAAAACTCTTGAACTCACTAGGTGTTAGTCTAACATTTTTATATGTCGGCATGTGCATCAGGTTTCAATTGGGGAATGGTACTAACGTCACTGTGAAGATATGAGTGCTAGTTATATGCACAAGTGAGATGAGTGCTAGTTATATGCACAAGAGATGAGTACTCGGCTGTTCTCGTGTTTTCTTTAATAGATGTTGTTCTCGTATGAACTCACATCTCTCTCTATCTCTCTCTCTCTATATATATATATATATATACACACACTCACACACATAAATATTTCATGAAAAAACATATGAAAAGGTATATTAAAGGTGAATGTCAAATTAAAGATAATAAAGTGATTGTATTTTGGTATAATTTGTCTCTCCAATTTATGTTATATTTTGCCCATTTTAAATTAAAAAACTAGTAAAGATATTTTTATTTTTAAAAAAATGGTTATAACCATTTTTTATCCATATTCATTGGATCATCTCAATCTAGCGGTTTGGATGGATTCTTCGGGGGTTTCTTTAAAGGACTCTCAGAATAATTTCATGAGACTATCCACCTTTTATGAGACCTGAGGCCTGTGAGATCACCTCATAGCCACTAGATCAGCTTGATCTCACCCATACAACGCCCAAGGTCGAGAAAGGGTAAAATGTACGCAAGCCCTACGTCTACTACAACGGTTAGAGGAAACCTCACTCTAGTTTGCAGAAAAGTACTATGAAAAAACTATGTAGGAGGCTTTAACGATTATAGCTAATATAAAGAAGGGAAACTATAAATCTGAAGAAAACCATGTATCAAACAACTTTTGTAGATCAGCCACCTTGCTACAACAATGTATAAAAGAAATGCATGATCCTAACGCTCGTTTGGTTTGTTGGATTTGATGCGATTTGGAGTTGTTGTCCATTCCAATTCGACGTTTGGTTTAAGGTAAAGTGGGGAGTCTTAATGAAATCCCCAAACATTAGATTTAGAAATCCCATGGAGGTGGTTAGTATTTTGGGGGATTTCATAGGATTTATTGTAAGAATGCTTTAAAACATGTTAAAAACACTTGTTTTGTAATAATCAATTGGGAAAAGTTTTAAAAAAAATCCAACGAACTTTCCCATTTTAAATGGTTAAGCCTTTGAACTAGTGATGGCCAAATATCAGGCTCGGGCCGACCCGGGCCGGGTTAAAACGGGCTTCGGGACCAAATAGTAAAGTCAAGAACCAGTCCAAGCGGGTTTCGGGCCGGGCCGGGCTCCACCCAAATATCGGTGGCCCGGTTAATGGTGGGAGAAACCGATCCTTAGAAAACCGGGCCGGGCCGGGCCAAAGGCCGGGCCATGAATCGGGCCATGCTTTTTTTTAATTAATTTCTTTATATAATAATTAATTATATAATAAACTTTAAAAAATAGGTTTAATTATATCAATTAATAAACTTTTAAAAACTCAATTATATCAATTACTAAACTTTAAAAAAATAAAAATTGGATTTGATCACTAAAATACACTTTAAAAATACGTTTTATTTATAATTTTAAGTTACAATACATCAATTCTAAGTAAAAAGACACTTGTTAAAAACCCGAAGGTCCCGCTCCCGAACTCCCACCCTCACCCCATCCCCATGGATTGTAATTGTATGGATTATACTCTGGATTGTAGTCTTCAAGAGTTTTGTACTTTTCCAGTCGTTTAACAACCGTATTATCATCAAGGCGGTCGGTGTCTGCTTCTTCTTCTTCATCGTCGTAACGTGAGACACCACCAACACTACTAGCATCGTTCTCGGTTACGGTTCCTGGCGTACTTAGTCCTTCGTCCACTTCGTTTTCGGCTAAGTTTAATTCCACATCGTCTATATCAACCTCCAGGTTTGTTTAATGTTGAATTCTTTGTTGGCTATCCAAGTAATCCTTCAAACATAAGCAACACTCTACCAACTCCGGGGTTAATCTTGACCGACTCTCCGATATGATCTTGCCACTAAGAGAAAAAACAGACTCCGAAGCTACGGTACTAGCTTGGATTGTTAGTATATCAAGGGCAATAGCCACCAAAACCGGGTATTGAGGTTGTTTAGCTTTCCACCATTCTAATAAATCTAGTGATTCATAATCTTGGACGGTTGTGGAGGATGCCGCTATAAAATTAGTACGTATGTACATATTGAATTCATCCAAATCGCCCCCATCGAATATAGATTTTTTACTATATTCATTTAAAACATTTGTCATTAAATTTGTCATTAAGTCGGCCCGGTTTCGGCCACGAGAACTAGAACTAGAACCCGGTGAAAACATTTGAGTTGTAGCGGTTTCTTGGCTTCCTCCCTTATAATTAATTCTATAAATATCAAATAATTGATGAAAATCACTATTAAATTGTAGTATGCGGTCCCTTGAAAAAGAAGAATTTGTAGCCGTATCCAAACCAAACGCTACACATATTGATTGTATTAAAACTTCGATACTCGTAACATTTAAATACGGGTTTAATGCAGCGGCACAAAGAAAACTGAAGGGGATCTCTTTAAAATATTTTAACAAATTTGCTTTCATTGGTGCTACCACGTTTTGAAAGTTGAAATGTTCTTCGTATTGAGAAATTTTACTTGCCAAAATATATATTTGATTTAAAAGTAAAAGCTTGTTGGATAATAAATACCGGATAACATAGCTGTTGGAGTTTTGAAATCGCCCAAAATATCGTGTAAGCCTTCAAGCATTTGCCAATCATATTCAGATATCGTGTTATCCGGGTATTGAATGTTATAAAATGCTTGAATATATAGTCTTTATCTTAATAAATTATCCATCATTTTGTAAGTCGAATTCCATCGAACCGGCATATCGTGTGTCGCTCCCAAAGCTTTAAAACCGACATCTTTGCAATATTTTATATATGCTTGTTGCATGCTTTTACCTTTTGTAAAATTCCGGCGTAACATAAGCCTAAACTTAGTTAAAGTATGTTTACATTTTACTAAGTCGTCTTGAACGACTAGATTTATTATGTGTGCGCAACGTGTATGAAATAATTTTCCATTTAAAATAGGGGATAAAGCCAACCTTAATTTGTCCACACATAACGTATTATTACTAGCATTATCAAACGAAATACTAATAACTTTATTAGTTAAATTATAATATTCAAGATTTCTTATAATTATAGAAAATTGACGTTGACCCGAATGTGGTGAACCAAAGTGCTCAAACGTGATTACACGTTTGCATAATTGTCACGATTGCGGCACAATCAAATGTGTCGTTATGCATATATAAGATTGTGGCAATCCGAATGGTGCGCTTCATATATCACACGTTAAAGAAATGTTGTTGGGTAATGATAAAAACATTTGTCGCGTATCTTTTTTAGCCATTTTTCAAAGTTTTATAACATCACGTCTAAGAGTTTGACGACTTACCAAACCCACGTAACGTGCTTGGAGCGAGACTTTGATCATGTTCGTAATGTGAGGATTGTCAAAATGTCCGAACGGCAACCCCACTTGAATGACACATTTCATTTGCATTTCTTAGTTCAACGCAGCATCATATGACCATATTTGACCGGAATTGTCAAGTTTGGGTTAATTTGGATCGTCACCCGATTTCAACTTCTTGCACGAAGACTCGTGGTGGCGCTTTAACGTGGTATTTGCGGACGCCGCAAGGAGATCTCCACACCGTTTACATTGCGCTTTTTTTGTACCGTCGGGGAGGATCACCATGTTTAAATGGTTCCAAATCGGTGCTTTTCGTCCATGCTCGACAACAACTTGGTAATTTTGTTCGGCCATTTTGAGGGTAGAGAGTAGAAAACTAGAGATATTAGACTAGAACTTGCGAGAAACGAATATAGCAAGAAATGAGAATTGTATGCGTTTTTTGCGTTTTGTAAGTTGGTGTCTAACTCCATAATCAACACAAGTGTTTATAGGGGTTGAAAATAAAAAAAACGGTCAAAAATTCGATTATAACAGCTCTTTAACGGTAAAAAACGGCTAGTTTTTTGAATTTCTCGAATCTGGCCGGGCCGGGCCAAAAACTAGGCCATGAACGGGTCCTGGGCCGGGCTTTTAGCGTGCCAAGCTTCGGTTGATCGATTGGGCCGGGTCGGGCCGGACCCATTTGGCCATCACTACTTTGAACTATTTTTTTGATTGAAAAACCATTGAACTTTCCAGTTCGAATGGTTAAGTCCCTAAACTATTTTTTGAGTGAAAAAAACTATGAAAAAAACTATGAAACTTTCTCATTTTGAATGATCAAGTCCCTGATTTTTTTTTCGGAATAATAAACTATCGAACTTCTAAAAATTGATTACCTACATTCTATTAACAAAAAAAGAAAAAAAAACAGAACTACCTTTAACCAGCTAGGAAGGTTTTAAAGTAAGAAAACATAAATCAGTTTTATTGTTCCCAAACGCTACGTCATTCAAACCCCATGCACATAACAAAAGATGGATAACCGGAAAAAAAGGGGGGGATCAAAAAGAGATGACAAGGAGCAACGACAGTGATAGAGAGCAAACAACAATGATGCAATTAGGGGCGGTGAGGGACTTGAATGACATAGGGTTTTAGAACAATAAACTGATTTAAGATCTTTTTTCTTACTTTAAAACATTAGCCAGTTTTAGGTAGCACTTTTTGGGTTAAAAGAATGTAACCACCATTTAAAAATTTAATGGTTTATTTATTTAAAAAAAACAAGGACTTGATTATTCAAAACGAAAAAGTTCAACGATTTTGTCATTAAAAAGAAAAGCTCATGGACTAAGCCATTGAAAATGGAAAAGTTTAGCGGTTTATTGATTCAAAAAGATAGTTAAACATTCATTTAAAAACAATCAAGGACTAAATCATTTCAAACATCCAAGGGGTAGTTGGTATTTCAGAGGATTTCATAAAATTTATTTATAATAATATTTTAAAATATGTTAAGAAGTTCCTTTTGGTAATTTAATTATATTTATAATTTGTTTTTATAGATAATATATAAAAAAAATGGAACTCAATTCCATTCTAAATCCTATAAACTAAACACACTGAAAATTTCTAATCTTACCAATTCCAAATCCTTCCACGAATAAAATCCCTCAAAAACATTTCATCAAACCCAACCCCTCCACCCCCAGGGGAAAAAAAAGGGAGTCCTGATGCAAAAGTTGGAGAAAGGGTCACCAAGAGAAAATAGTAGCCTCAATATTACAACAATATATGCATCCCGTAAAAAATATCCATCCCAGGGGGAAATCCTACAAGCAGAGAATAAAGAACATGTAGACTTTCGGTTAAAAAAGAGCAAGGAAAATCACCAAACTAGCCTTTTTATGGCAAAAATGACTTTACAAGAAATAGCCGTTTTTTAAACGATATCAAAAGAATAGCCTCGAATCCCACAAATGGCCTTGCAAATTCTGCTTTTCGACTGAGATATGGCTCACGATCCGACATGAAAATGGCTGGAAAATCTGTAAAAGGTGATTTGCAAATTTGCCAATTCAATTTGCAGAATTCTCAGCTATTTCTTGAATTTTTTTTTGTTGCCAAAACTAGGCTATTTTGGTCATTTTCTCAAAATGGAAACGGGTCCACGGTACGAAAACATGACCATCATATGACAAGCATGAATGTGCAAGGTACAAATCATACAACAGACTGCTGTACCTGTTCAAGAAGGATGCTTCAAAACATATGATGATCATAATTGACTATAAAATTGGTCAAAAAGCATCGGTCCCTCTCCCATCTTCAAGACCAAGTGACCGACTAAAATGCTAACTTGGATCTGCAAGAAGATTGAAATACGGTCCGGTTGAGCATCTATGCAATGAATACAAACATTCAAGACAAGTATTGTACACTTCTACACAAGCAAAGTCTTCATGAAAACAGCAGCTCAACCCTTTGGTCTGCAAGGGGGAACGGTGGCCCCTGCCACCACTTCATGATTGGAAAAAGATGTAGGTTTCTTAAGGGTGCCACCATAATGTTTCATTGTGTCCTTGTATTTCTTAAAACTAAACTTAACATAAATATCTGATGACTGAGTTGGTCTAGATTAAAGTATCTTGTTTAAAAGGGTGCAAGTTCAAATCCAGTTTTTAGCAAATTCCCTTTTTTTCGGACTTCAACTTTGGGATTTAATAGCTTTTTGTTCTTTAAAAGAAATCAAGAAAAATGGGCGGTGAGAGGGATCGCGATCCCATGACCCTTCCTTGCAAATGCAACCAACCAACCAATCTATTGTTATTTTGTGAAAATTTTCTATAAACTTCAAATGGTCTCACCCCTTGAAAAAATACCACCTCTGGTTTACATACATCCAACCCCCAGACCCTACTTTTGAGTGGGATATACTGATTTAAGGAGGGTTTAGGGAGAATGGTACCATCGATTAAGTTGTCTACAAATGTTTGGCTCTCCAGTCAACAGCATCGTCACTATCCTCATCACTTGAGGACTCGTCACTGCTACTTTCTTTCTCCACCGCTTGAGAAACTCCATTGCGGTTGCCAGACCTAGCAGCCTTCAGCTCCAATCTCTTCCTCTTGAATATTTCCACTCTCTCCCTGCAAGCCCTGCAATAGGTTGCATGTCAAAGGTTAATTTCAGAAAATTTCAGGCACTCTTGAATGTGGCTATTTTTTTGAACAAATTAAGCTCACACACACTTCTCACCTGTGGTGAGAGTTGAACCCTGACCTCCAATAAGGTGGGGTTACCTGGTACCACCGGGCTGATGGCCCTTTAATAAATGTGGCTATATTCGTTTTCCCCCGTACTAAAGACTACTTACCTTTGTTCCACAGTTTCCGCCTCTTCAATCATCTCAGCTGCATCATACTACATGATAATCATTAGAAAAATAAATGTTAGAAGAACTTAGTGTAATTGGCACATTAGCAATAGATCTCCTTGCAACACAAAAGGTGGCAGAACCATATTAGAAAGTGTATGAGCGTAGACGGATCCCTCTACCCTTTGTTTAGTAGGGTTATTTAGAAGAATAACCTTTTGACAGATTTAAGAACGACTCTGCCTAACAGAAGAATGTCTCCTTCTAACACAAGAATTTCCTAAATATCTGTCAAAAGGTCATACATTTAAAAAAATATGTCAGAAGGTTATTTCCTTAATAACCCGTGTTGTTTAGTAGGAGCAGAAGTGCAAGGTGAAATAACTGAATACTTGATATTAATCATGAAGATACTAATCCAAACCTCCTCTTCTTCCATCCGGTTGTCTACCTCCTTCAAGTCCTTTTGTATCGACTTCTCAAACTCCTTGTACTCATCTCTGGTAAGGTTTTTCATAAATTAAGATTTAGCTGCTTCATGTAATTGAAGAAAAGCATATCAATTCAATTCCTTTTTTGTATTTAACTAACAAGCAAGTGTAAACTCTTTCTAATTGGTCATAATAAATCAAAATTGATTAGAAGTAACTAAAGAGATAATAATCCAATTATGAAGAGATTCTTGGGAAATACATGAAGAGATTGTTTAGAAATAAGGACTTGAAAACTGAAACAATTGAACATATAAGTGAGGCAATAACGTGTTTGGACAACTAGCAATGTCTGTTGTCTAGAATACCCAGTTGTTCAAATAAGAAAGGTAATTTGGGTTACAAAAGCTGAACCGAACCGGACCGGACCTTGAGAGCTTGGGTGTGGGTAAGTTATGCGCATGCTTGTTTTTTAGCTTGGCTTATTTATTACATTCCTAATTTTGGTTTCAAGGCTTCCAACAGTTCAAGGTATAAAAGAAATATGACGATTCAAATACCTGCTATATATACACATTAATACACAAACATGTATATATGTGTGTGTGTATTAAAAACATAATTTTTTGAACTCCGGCTATCTGAATTGTACATTTTATAATCTTCTCCATTGTCATTAGTTTCTTCAGTAGTTACACGTCAATTTTGTGTATCCATTAGTTTCACCGATGTCATTAGTTTTTTATTAGGATTTGACATATTAATAAGACTTACGGGTTGTTTGGTTATTTTCCATTAAGCTCTGAATGGATTAAACTCTCTGTAAAATTGTTTTCTATGGATTAAGCAATATTACAGTTTGTTTGTTGTGCAGAATAAACCATCTGAATGACAAAGTTACCAATTTACCCTTATTGTTTTTTTCCTCCTTTATACTTCAAGATCCGGTTAAAGTAACGAGTATAAATATATAAACATACATCTCACCTGAAGTTCTACCCCTCAATCTTCAACAAACTTTCTGTCATATATACAAATATTATTTCACCAAAATCCTCATTTCTAGAATAACACTGGAACATCAAGGGAAAAAAACATATGAAACATCAAAAACAAAAACCCCATCTCTCGTAAATCAGTAATTTCATCAACCCCACCAAATTTACACACTAAAATCACATAATTTGATATAATAGAACTTTTTATTGAGAGCCACAAAGAAGTTCAATGAAAAAGCTTGTTAATGCTCAACAAAGAAGCTCTCCTTAGTGTTTTGGTATCATCTTCCCTGGTTTAATTACCAACCCTACCTGCTGCTTAGCAGAAAGTCGCTACTCCTTCCCTGGTTTATTGTCGCTTCTCAAAGACTGCTCTCTGGTAAACACAACGCCTGCTGCATTGGAGGAGGGGTGAGGCAGAAGGCAGGGGCTGACCAATGGAGAAGGGGGATGTTGGTGGTGGTGCACAGGGAGTGTGAATCCGAGCAGAGGGAGGAAGAAGGTGAGTGATTGGACGAGGTCACGTCGGAGGGAAGGAAAGAAAAACGAATAATCCAGGGTGGGTTGGACGAGGTCATGGCAGGGAAGGAAAGAAGTGGTTGAGGAGGGTCACGGTTTTGAGAGAAAGGGAGAGAGAAGGGCAGGGCAGAAAAAATCAAAGCTTAATCGATACAAGAAGGGTGGGTGGACTGAGCGAATAAGCCATTGGCTTACTGAATAACCGACAACCAAATGCTCTTGTATGGCTCACCGAATAAGCTATACAAGACATTAAGCCAATTATGCCAATACTAGACAGCCCATTGTATGAGAAAAAATAAGGTCGCCGAAATGAGGATGCCGGGATGAACCTATGGTTAGACTATGTCAGATGGGATACCGAATGAGTTTTTTCAAGCAGAGCTAGGAGTTTCATCGATCTCGAATAAATTGAGTGGGAAGGCTGAGGTGGTTTGGACATGTTCGTAGAAGACAACATATGGCACCGGTTAAAAGATAGGAGACAGGGGTGAGGCAGGCCAAGGAGGACATGGGATGAGCAGTTGAGGTTAGACATCGAGGCATTAGTACTTTCTCATGAACTCAGAATCTCAGATAAGAGTTCTTGGAGGCGTTGGATTAGGGTAGCTGATTGCTTGTAGTACCGCAGATGGGGGGAGAGTGGAAGTGTATAAAAGGTGGGTTTGGGGAAGGGTCGAGTCTCTTCAATTAAGTATGTGATAACTTTTGATAGGGAGGTGTGTTCTGCTTGCATTTTAGCTAGGTAGGAGTTCTGCCTTTTTTAATAATCATCTTCAAAAAAACCATTTTTTCTCAGATCTTTGGCTTACAGTTGTGCTTTTTATATGTGTTTTTTTACGCTTTTTGCAAGTCGGGGTCTTCTAGGAAACAGCCTCTCTGTTTCTTCAGACAGAGGTCTGCAATCTGCATACATCTTACCCTCCCCCAGCCTACTTTGGAGTGGGATATACTAGGTTTGTTTTGGTTTATATTATGAGAACAATTTTATTTCATCGAATTAATATAGTAACAATTTATTTGTTTATGATTTATCTCCTGTTTGTAACCAAAAGAAATTGTTGGTTTTGTATATATTAAGCGACTTGTTATTCTGTTACCTAGATACGAGCATCAATGTTAGAAGTGTATTTCATATTATTCATTTACTAGTTCATAGAACACATAATCAAGATGAAAACTTCTAATACATTTGGAGTGCTTGAGTAATGATCATAGTTTATAAACAATCAAATATCTTTCTTTGTCAATTTAGCATCCTAGAGTATATTTCTACCAACCAGCAGTTACACTTGATTGAGCAATTTTCTCAACAAATGAGTCATACTTCTCTTAATAGTTTTTGAAGGCATGCTTTCTAGAGAAGTCATTAATAGACCCTTGTTTTATAAGCCAATGAGTTAAGTTGGAAAGAAATATCAGAAACTCAAATAATCATAAGATGATAAGACCGATACACATAACAATCCATGCGTGAGTACTTACGTGATATCTAGCTTAACAGGTGTAATTCCACGTGCACGTAGATCAGCATCTTTATCATCAAAGAAACCTTCAGGAAGAGCTCGTGTTTGAGAAGCCTGAATCTCCTCAAGCATTGTCTCGACAACTTTGACACTAGAGACTTCAACTCTTTTGTTTTCCTCATCAATCGCATATGTAGCTTGAGGTTGAGCAGAACCCAAAACCTTTTTCTTTTTCTCATTGTCCATCAGCTTTGCATTAGTAATTTCTAGTGAAGAAACAACAATCAGAAGTGAGCATAAAGAAAAATTCAGTACTTCATATCCATCATAAATTCATAATAATAAGAAACATCTGATGGAAATGCCATATGTAACTAGTAGAGAAATTACACCAATAGTTCACAAAAGCGGTCCTACTGATACCTTGATATACATATTCATCCAAATATAGCATTTTGGTATACGCTTACTCTTTTACCAACTTGACACATGTTATTGGAAAGAATATAAAAAGTGATTATTGTAATCCTTAGATTTGTGTCTCCATATAAGCTCAAAGTTGGGGGCACCAATAACTTCCGTCATGGTTTTAGTTGATTTGGAGGTTATTGAATCAAGCTGTTGCTTTAGGCTCTGGGGCGTTACAAATGGTATCAAAGTTGATCTTTGTACCATCGGGATAGTGAGGCAAACTCATCGAGCATGATGGGTGTTTGTAACATCTTAGGCGGATCTCATGAACAAAGAGAGGATGTTGGGAAGGCCTGATAGGGATGTCAGAAATTTAAGTGGGGGAGTTTGTACTTTGTAACAACCCATCCCACAAGCACCGAAGATTATATTTGTGACCTCAAAATAACCTCAAAGTTGTGGGCTACAAATAACTTCCACCATCACTTTAGTTCATCTGGAGGTTATTGGGTCAGCCAGCTTTAGGATATGGGGCATTACAACCCAAATGTGTACAAATTTAACACAAAGACTTTTCATGTAGCCAGATAAATGTGGAATGTGTGCATCCTGGATTTCATGTGGTACTTCACCTTGACCAATAGAATGCAAAATTCACAGAGATCTCTCCTCCATATGTAGAAGAAATGGGACAACAATATATTTAATACCATACCCTTATCAGTGCACTTAAAACATTTACAATGACATTGATCAAGTAAAGTGATGCACTCTTACCATGCTGTTGCCTCTTCATCTCAGGCTTATCAAAGAAATCAGAAGGAAGTACAGATTGGGACTGCGCTTGAGGTGGTCCAGTTTGACTTTTATATGACTCAGCAGAAACCTCTGCTTTAGCTTTAACAAATTCTGTAGAAGCCCCATGCTTTGCATTGTTAACCCTACTAGCTGCAGCAGCATTTGCTTTTATATTTTTAATTGCCTGTTAAAAAGCAGCACACTTTTTAAAAATGAAGTGGAAAAGAGAGGGAAACAACCATATGTGTGCTATATTCACAATAAACACCAATTAACATAAAGGAATGTGGTCATTCCTCTCATCAATGAGGCAGCGTACAGAAGGTGCGCGGACATTGAAATATATACTGTATGACTTAACAAGGAGGACAGACAATAAATTTAACTTTGTCAACTACTACAATGATATACTTCATCTTTATATAAAATACAACCTTCTCATACATCAGCATAGATAATAAAGGGAATATATATACACACACGTGTATGTTTATGTTTTATTATACAAAATTGACAAAAGAAATTAAGGCCTTGTTTGTTAGCAGCTTAATGAGCTTAATGAGACTCACAGCTTATTCAGTCAGCTATATATGACTGTTTGGTAGTGGCTTAATGATATTGAAAATGACTTATTCAGTAAGATTTCAAGGGGGAGCTTTATGCAGAAAGCCAAGTTTTTTACAAACCAGTCCCTCCCATTAAAAAAACACGTTTCTTCTATCTATGAAAAAACTCTCTCAAATAAAAACCTTCTAAATCTATACAGACAGATTAATCCACACAGACAACTTTATCCATACAGAACTTAATGGAAAACCAACCAAACAGCCCCTAAGAAGCTCTTGATAGGCTTTAACAATTTTACATGGTCAACATAGGAAAAGTATGAGACAAATATTCTCTCACATTCATAACTGATGCAGCTATGCATCATCTATTAACGAAGGATACCAACAAATGCATGGGCATGACCGCATAATACTAGGAAAGCAAAGACTAAATTGATGAACCATCATACCATATTATTATTACAAGTAGCACACTAGCACTAGACTGTCAACTGTGCTTAGCACAGAGTGCTACTTAGTAAAAAAAAATAGAACTATCCCACTCTAACTCAAGAATACATCGAAAGTTTTTTTCCCAATTCAAGTGTCACCATTTATCATTTCATGAATACTTGTATGCCCTTGTGATAAGCTTTAGAGTTACAAATAAATAGTAAATTATATTACCTCCCGATGTTTAGCAGATATTTGATGTGCACTCCAAGCGGAGTCAGATTTTAGAACAATATCACAGACCCTACAGACGGGCTGATCAGATTCGTTGTACCTAGAACCAGAAAAAAGTAAGAGGAGACAAAAAAGATGTGTGACAGCATTTTTTAATTTAATCAGTGCATAACATCATCAAAACTTGTCTAAATGAAAAGTAAATATAATGAAAATGCAAGTAGATGTAAATTTATCAAATGCAAGCAGAACTATAAGCCATACACAAAAGATGCTGCCAATGTCAACACGCTTGAACATAAGCAATTGTTGTAGTCACCTGATTGTTAACTAAAAACCTTGTATCAAGGTGGCGATAAATGTGAAAGATATATACAAGAATTTTGGGCCAAAATCAACGAGCACTTGAAAGTTGAATAGACCAGATCCTAGCCTCCTAGGCTACCTTATTTGATGCCACATGAATTTCTACTGCTTCCCTTCTACAAGTAAGTTTTAAGGTCCTAATGACACATCTCATATCATGACATGTTCTGGAAGGGTGCGCTTGGTATCCAGAGAGGATAAGACAAAACAAATGTTCAGCATTTGGTAAGACAGAACTTGACAGAACAGATAAAATTGCCAATTTACCCCTAATGAGTTGTTAATATATTTTAAGTAATTATGTAATTTATTAAATTATAATAAAATAAATATTTTTTTATAACAAAATATATCATTAAAAAGTTTTCGTCAAGACGATTAAAATGACACCAAAATAAAAAAGTTTATGTAGTTTCCAATTTTTATTTTATACTTTTTCTACATTATTTTTTAATTTATTAATATTTAATAAATTACATAAATTAACCAAAATATAGAAACCGTATAAAAATAATATTTTGAGGACAAAGTGAAATTTTCAAGAACATAAAATACAATAAATAAAATTAAAGAATGAATAAAATATAAAGAGGGAGGTGTATTTGATGTTTTAGAAGACAATTAGGTTTTATTTTGAGGTTATATTAGTAAAATATAGGTCTGTTCCAGTTCCACCTTGTTCCATGGGATGGGGTGGGAACACGTCTGTTCCTGTCTGTTCCACATAAAAATCCTGCCAAATGTGGAACAGTGATACATGTTATGTTCTGTCCTATCTAGTGTACCAAACGCACCCTAAGTGGCTTTTTTGTTCACAATATTCGTTAGACCATTCACAAAACTCTAATTTTAGAGCTCTTTTTGTCTATATAGGTATGTCATTTTAGGTCATAATCCTTTTCTGATGGCCATACAAACTAGAAATCCTCACAAGTTTACAGTAATACCTTGACTTGCCATGATCCTCTAGCATACATAACAACAAAACTAACATTGCAAATACATCAAACCATTGCCCACACTCAAGGGCAAGCATCCTAGTTAGGAAAAGTGCACAAAGCAGTTAGACTAAACCCTGCAGTAGAGAACACAACATTTAAACCAAAGCAAGATGTTAACACCATAAAACCTTTTTTGGTTAAGCATGTTAATGATGACTATTTATTACACTTCTAAATTGAGGACACACTATGGTTGACCTGCTTATGCCACGTCCTATTTGTGAATGCTCCCACAAAAAGAAAATTAGAGATCGATGCGCTCTGATACCAATTGATGTACTCTTATACACAAATTAGCAGAATTCTTAGGATTGCATATAATTTCCACTGGTAAAATTGATGAATACAAAAAGATATACCAGCATTCGAGAGGCTGGGCTCCCCCAAGGCTCACGCCAATTTAATCACTGAAACAGAATGCCTTTCCCCTCCCCCGCTCACACCTATTTAAGAGACTGTTAAACTACTTTTCCCTTTTCACCCCTTGTAACAGAAAACTCCCACTTCCAAAATTACCCCTATACCTATTAACTGCTGCTATTACAACCTTATTAGAACTACTCCCCATTCTACCCCTTCGCCAATAGCAGCTTCTGGGTATAACAATAAACTCATAAAAGAAGACAAAACAAAATGAGCCTGCTACTGAAATTGCTATTCATTTCCACTTCCGCCGTTAATCAGCTATCAGTTTAATTGTCTAAGCATATAAACATTATATTCTCAGCCATCATTTACATGAATATTGACATTACACCTTACGAGAGGAGAGTCAATACGTTTGTCCTGCTTTTGCGCTTTCAATTTATCACGATATGCCTTCTTCTTTGCTTGAGCATCCATTGCTCTGCAACAAATACTCAAAGATCAATCAAATATACTAACTCAAAATACTGGTTTTGAACAAATAATCAAGGGCAGTGCAAGGATTTTCAGGATGGTCAATATCTTTACATTTGTATTCAAACTCACATACACAAGCGTGGTTTAGTTATGATGATCTCGTTTCATGAGTTGCACCGAATCAAGGACGGAGCCAGGATTATTGCCTAGGGTGGTCCCAGTGGCAGACCCAGGATTTTTGCCGTGCGAGTGTACCTTTAAATTGGATCAAATGTTCACAAAGCCGCTCGATGCTGTTTTAGCCAAATTCAGCCTTCATGGCATTTTTAAGTTTTTTGGTTGATTTCGACTTTTCGAGTGACTTTTTTGGGTTTTTTTGGTTAATTTCGAGAGTATTTTTCGGTATTGTGGTTGATTTTGAGGACTTGGTTGGCTTTTTGGGTTGATTTCATAAAATTTCTTAACTTGTTATCCTTTACTTCTTTTTCTAGGTTTCTAATTATGTTTCCTTATGCATCTATGATTTTATTTTTAGTAGGATGTTTTGCAAATTTAAATTAACTAACCAAATTTATAGAACCCTAGATTGATTAAACAAATTAACATCAACAAGACAACTATAAAAACTAAAAACTCAAAACAAACAAATAAATCATTTAAGCATATCAATAAAATCATGTGAACATAATTGTATAACATTATAACTAATCAATTTAGGGTAAAAGACTAATATCATTTTAGGGCAATATCAATTTTTGGGCAAATGACTAATATCAAATTTAGGGCAAACAAATAGTTCATGTAAACAAATCGATGAAATAATGTAAACATAATTTTATAATATTATAACTAATCAATTTAGGGAAATGACTAATATCAAAATTTTAAATTTGAGTTAGGTTTTAGGAGAAAACCTGAATGAGAGATTGAGAGGGTGATTGAGTGAGTGAGTGAGACAGTGAGAGCCTGAGAGAGTGATTGACCGGAGAAAGTGACCGTCTGTCCCTCGACCGGCGTCCGTGCGAGTTGCGACTTGGAAGTGCGTCCGTGCGAACAAACAGCCGAACAGAACAGGGGCGGAGGCTTCTGTTTCAGTAGTGCGGTTTGTTTTACAATTTTTGATACCTCGAATCCGTATTTGATGCGGAATAGTAGTAATTCTACCCGACCCAAGGGTGCCATGGCCCGGGATCCCGAATTGTTTAAAACTGGGCCAGGGCCAGGACGGGTAATATATTTCCTAACCCGTCCCGTTCTCTTATATATTTTTTATAATTTTCATAACTAATTCTTTTTAATTATTGTATTTTATGTTTTTTCTTAATCCATCTACCACAAGTGTTGTTTTAAAAAAATTGATTTTCTTCTCTTAATACAATCACGATTCAGGAACTTATTCTTATAAAACTTGATTTAATTCTTAAAAATAACCGAACCATGGATAAGTCGGGGGATGAATCAGGTAAGGCCCAACAAAAAGCGGGGAGGGATTCAATTTCTCGCCAGGGACGGGGACGGGTAAGGTACATGAACTGGGTTAGGGTCGGAGATTGCATTCTTCGCCCTATCTGTGCTCCGTTGTCATCCCTATTCTAGAGAATTAAATTAAAACATTTTTCAGCAAGTGAATCTTTAACCCTCTAATTTAAAAATATCCCGAGCACCCTCCAAACTTTAATGAGTGCACCTTTCGTACAAAAAAAATGACTTACAAAATTAGATTGAGTTGGTCCTCTCAAATAAAATAAAAATCATGACTTTGTTTAATCTTATCATCGTTTGTTGGCTCCAACGAATCAACGTAACAATTTCAATAATTAACATAAGAGGGAGTCATAAAACTTAACACTTTCAACTTCAATAATCATCACACCAATTTCAGTAGTCAATATGGTAAGCTTTAACACTTTCAAAAAAAATATCCAACAATTTGGAAATTTCAACATAATAGAACTATTCAATAATCAATACTAATTACTATGAGGCGATGATTTCAATAATCAACATAACAGATAGAACGCTAGAGAGAGATGAACCCTAAGAATTAAAAATCATTAAACCCTGAAAAATTGACTTACCGAGAGCGAGGATTTTTAAACTTTGACTCCTACAACCGCACACAACCTACAGAGGTTATGTTTTGGAGTGTGGAGGATGATGTATTGGCACACACAATCAAACAAACAATCGCAAAATCGTGAAGGGGGATTGAGTGATCGACTTTGGACTTATAGTTTCGGGTCTGCGAGCGTCTTTAGAGGTGAAGGCATGATGTATTTTGGGGGTGGGCCTTGAAATGGAAGTTGGACTATTTAGATTTTGGGCTATCTGGAAAGTTTTTTAGAAAAGTTCAGGGTGAGTCGGTGTGCATGCACCCAACTAAAGGCCCAAGCCCATTTCTAAGTGATATTCTAGAATAGTTAGGAAAGGGTAGTTTGGGTATACTTTAGAATATGTATTTAGTATTAAATAGGGAGGATGTAGAGGGTGAGAGGCATGGAGGAATTAGTGTATTCTTTTAGGAGAGACTAGCACTCTCGAATTGTTAGAGGTTATGGTTCGTGTCCTTGTTTTACATTCACTTATTTTTATTGTAATATAATTTGGCCAAGCATTTCCTTTATATTATTGTGTTTGTTTCACTGTTTTAAGCCGATTCATAACAATTTGTATTAGAGCGGTACCGAATCCATGGTTAGGGAATTGATTGTCCTCAATCAGAAATTGACTGAGGCGATATAAAAATTTCGTGAATATGTATAACACCCCTAAATTTTAGCAGTAAATTTAAAAACCTTTGAACTTGTTCCAATTCACAATAACTTTAAATACAAAAAAATAAAGTTTACCCAAAAGGATAACATGGTAAATATCAGAGTTCTAAACGGACTATCCAATTCCTAAACAAAATTAGACTAAGCGGGTGCTACTATTACCACTAAATTTGCTATCTACAAAAACCGGATGATGCTTCTAAGCCATCCTATCGGAATTTCTATAAAGCTCCATACTCCACTCAAATCTCTCTAAAGCGTGATATACATGTCGATAAGAAAAATTGTTAGGCTTAACGCCTAGTGAGTTAATTCAGTTTATCTCAAAATCATAAAACGGTAAAACCAATAGAGTTTTCTTTATATCCCCCACCCTTATTTAAATGTATCATTTAGAACAAAAAATAATATCTTTGCAAAAGCCTTCACTTATTAATTGAAACACAATAATGAAGAAGGCTTACTTTATGTCAAAATTGGCATTCAACTCGCACGAGTAATGACTTGTAAGAATCACTCCATAAAACACCCAAAATAAATAACACGTTATACCCCCAAAATACTAAAATCACGGATAGACTCGACACCCAAGGAACACGGGGGGAGACACACTTCCATCGACTATGGCGAAACAAAAGGTAAGCCATGTGTCAACGTTATCGAGTAGGGCTTAAGATCACGGTCCCGGTGTCTAACTCCTCTCAAGTTTCCACCACAATACCAAAGGTCTCGGAGCCCGACCCACATGAGTTCATCTACGCAATACCTCGACCTTAAAGACTATGTACACACCATAGAGTTAAAACTACAAACCAATGATCCAGGGGCCCAACTACGCACGAGTTCATCCCCAAAATACCCTGATGACTTAGTGTGAACTCTCATAGGCCAAAGCCTCAAAACAAGGGTCTCGGTGAGCGACTCCTAACGAGTTCATCACCGTAATACTCAGGATCCCAGAGTCTGACTCAAAAAAAAGATCACCTCCGGAATACCCACGGTCCCAGAGTCCAAGTCATACAGGTTCCTTTTATGCAAAAGTGGTTACCGTTCCATCCCACATAGGTTCCTCTCCGCAATACTGGCTACAATCCCGGAGCCAAACCCACTCGAGTTCCTCTTCGCAATACCGACTACCATATGCCTACTCGGGCATTGGTCTCGAAATGAGGACATCGGTCTCAAAATGAGGACATCAAAACTCCTCAATTATCAATACGACCGACTCACATTCGTATGAATCCATTACATAATAGTCTAACATTACATGAGTGTATGTTGAATGATAAACACACTCAAACATGTAAATTATCAACAATTACCTGATAGGTCGGGTTTACACCCTTCCCACACGGACCGCAAGTGTACGGTGTCGTATCAAGTAATATGTATTGAAGTATGAGTATCGAACCGTAGGAACTTGGTATTAATTACACAAATCCATAGCAACTATTAACCAGACTGAATTAAAATGGTTGTTTGGAAGTTTTGCACAAAGTTTGATTTTAAACGACTAAAAGAAGTTTTGAAAGATAATAAAATAGGCAATTGCAGAAAAGAAAGTTGGGGGTTGGTTTCATAAAAGGTTTTTGCACTGCAAACCTGTAGTGATTTGAACAAGATGTTTCAAAAGTTCAATGAGATTAATCTTAGAGTTGATTATTATTCTTTCCCAAACAATAACAATACTAGCAATTAACAATGATATTTCTTCTTTCAAACTCAATAGTCAAGTTAATTTACTCATAAAAATGGATTATAGATCTATGGTGAAATTGGTATATCTCTATCCAATTTGCACCATAGGCATATGATAAACACATCTAATTATCCTACACTTCTCTCGAAGGGTATGATAATCAAGAGATGTCCAACTAGCTGATCAAACTAAAAGAATTTTATTCAAAACTCATCATATTCTTCATTGATAAATATTCATCAAAATAAAAATCAAACCACAAGTTTAAAGTGACATCACCAAATAATTATACAAACCCCAACAAGCTTAGCTCATGTTGGGGTAAGCTAAAACGACAACTGAGAATGCCATAAACATAGATCTAAACATAGTTCTTGATGAAAAATGCCTTCAAAAGTTCAACACTCCCTGAGATATTTAATCTTGCAGCATGGGTTGTGACAAGATCAATGATCCGTTTCCACTGAGTTTCCCCACCTTTTCTTCTCGTTTGTTCCTTCGTTCTGCCTTCCAAATTTGTCTCTGGTCGTCCCCGTCTCCTCTCTCCAAAATTGCATAATCATTAACCCTAGCAGAATCAGTCGATTAAACTGATTCCAGAGTAGATCGCGACTTGCGCCGCGGGTTAGGGTCGCGGCATAAGTCGCCCTCTTTCCCTAACTCGCGCAATTCCTGCCTAGCCCACTGTTGTTTCCCACCAGCCTCTGCGTTGTTCTCAAAAGATGGGATTTTTAGATAAATTTCTTTTCTTTCTCTCCTAATACCTTGACCTGAGCTTTTCTCAATAAACAATTAGCAACTACCACCAATTCGCTCGGAATCGTGCATTTTCACTTAGTTTAGTAAGTAAATAAGGTCATAAATTGATCTTATCAACAACCCCAAACCAAGCGTTGCTTGTCCCCAAGCAAAATAGCGATAAACAAAAACAAAAATAACAGAATAATTTTGCATAACTAAATAACTGTCGGTGATAGTAGCGTTCCACATTTTTTGGTGTGAGTTAATAAGAAGGATCTAGCAAAAATTCAGAGGCTTAATAGTGCACAATAAGATGTGTAGTTATCAATTGGGACCGATATGTAGAAGACTACACCACATTAAATTCGGCCTAAGTCTGACACGCTTAGGGAGGATTTCGCTTTGACCCTACCTCGCCGGATTCTCTCTTTACGCTCGATCCCTAGGCTGTCACTCCGTTTGTTCATGACCTTGGAGCTTATATACAAGAATTCACAATTAAAAGCATGAACAATTAAACAAGAAAGGCGCACAAGTGTACAACCAAGTGATCTCAGACGGAATCAAGTAACAAGACTGGGACTATTAGTGCAACTCTATCTATCTTCTTACACTTTCCAAAAGATCATCCAGGTCTTTGCACCGGGTTGTAATGGGGATAGGCTTGTGGCTAAGAAATGAAGGTAAATAGGAACAAATCCTCAATATGTCAGTATGTGAACAACCAGCTTTCATTCCCATTCCTGTATACCTTTTTCATTGAGTTTCTGCCCACAATCCCTTGATTTATTTTTGCACCTTGTTGTTGTTATTTCTTTCTTTCTCATATATGAATTCCTGCTTTTATTTCTCGAGAGCAACCCTAAGTAGTTTTTTTTTACTATGACCCATTTGGTCAGATTTCTTTTCCCATATCCAGATTCCCTTGATTCCTTTCTCTTTCCACTTTCT
The DNA here is from genome assembly GCA_954870635.1 of Arctium minus. Classification (NCBI taxonomy): domain Eukaryota; kingdom Viridiplantae; phylum Streptophyta; class Magnoliopsida; order Asterales; family Asteraceae; genus Arctium; species Arctium minus. The sequence continues at coordinate 32,069,210 of OX941097.1, read as the reverse complement.
GCCGTTATTTCCTACCAGTTGTTCACAACCAACACATCTTCGGATAAGGGCAGGCTATTATTTAGGCTGGGGTCTGAGTATTGGGTTAAGAATAGAAAATTTTACTGTATGGCTGCAAATAGGCTTAGGTCCACACAATAGAAGGATACTTAAGATAAATTCAATTTATTTACACACATTGCCTGGAATCATCTCTTAAGGTCCATAAATTAGATAAGATAAAGGTTTCACTGTATATCCTTAGGGACATCTTTGCTACTCAACGCAACATTATAGTGAGATCGACCTATAATTACGACAAGGAATTCAAGTGTGTGTATAAGAGTGGATGCAGAATTCTCTCGAAAAAAAAATTACGTTGTTTGGCTCAATTTCTTACGGGTGGTCTCTACTAATGTCCCTAAATCGTGTCATTTCCTGGGTCGTACTTTTTGCTATGTTGTCTCCTCCGTATACATGTCTCAATGATTGGGATCTAACCCTTAAGTGTATATCAACATTCATCATTCAGGCCAGACCGAAAATTAGCATCACAAAATTAGAGAACTAGAACGTGTGCTAACACCGACGCCACCCCAAACCAAAATTTCACATCGTCCCGATGTGATGTTCTAATCGATATAGGACCCAACCAAAAGTGATATTTAGTTATGCAGAATTATTACAGTCATCCAACAGAAACTACAAACAGTTCAAAACAAACGAGGAAATAGAAAATTGTCTTAGCATTTTCCAAAACAAACCGATCAAGATCGTGGTGTCATGCGGCGAGGACGTCCTCGTGGCCGCCGGGCTGGTGGCTGGTTGGAAGGTCCCGCCTCATCCTCCACTGGTGGTTGGGGTGCTTCTTCTTGTCTCGCTCTCATCATCTCCCGAAAACCTTGCCGCATCTCCATCCTCAGGTTGGTAATCTGATCATTCATCTGGACTGCCCAGATTGGCGAGTTACCTAGAAGAATAACCTCATCCGGGTCGTAGTCCGCATCTTCTGCATCATCATCATCCACATCTATTGGCACCTGAACATTTTCTCTCGCCAACGCTTGCTCCCGCTCCCAGTTTGTGTGCGCGGTGAGCTGATACTGGTAGGTGTGATGGCTAAAAGAAGCTGGCAGTCGAAATGTATGGCCTATCGGTACCCCTGCGTCACGACAAAGCTGAGTTATTAGACAAGGAAATGGTAGGACTTTCACACTATTCTCTTCTCCGGCATCAGTCATCTCTAGTTGGATTATGTGGCCAACATCTAAGGGGAGATTATGTTGGATGCATAGAGTACATGAGCCACCAACGGATCAGCATATGTGATGTGCTTGGACGGTAGTAAGTTGGTCTTTACGAATAACATCCACATAGTCAAGTCGGGTGGAGCTCGCTCTTTCGAATTTCAGTCACTCTGTCCCTCCATTCACTATCTCCATTGACCCGTAGGGAGGATGCGATAATGCCATTGTGCCTCTCATCATTGTCCACCCCCGGGATTGGGGATACGCCATAGTGCAAGCCTAAGTGTGTTGGCCTTGGGATACCATAGTAGTTGCAAATATCGTCCATTGAAGAACGGACCTGCACATCCCGGATGACGACGGTGTGGTATTTGTTGAAGACCGGTGCGAACATGGATGCATAAAACTCCAAGACCAACTGGGGATCGTAGGGTTGCATGGTCCTACAATATGGAATCCAATTCCTTTGACGCGCTATGTTGATCACCCCGTCCGGGAGGCCCTCAAATTTGATTCCTCTTTCTGGCCATACGGATCTTTCTTTGAAATCCTCTAACCGTCGAGTATAGTGCGGGTGCCTCACTCGACTCATCTTGTCCCTTTGTTCCCTAGGGAGCTGGAAATAGTTCTCCCATCGTCCTGTTTGTTCTGGGTCACTTCTCATCCTGAAACTGTAATTTAGAATTGTGAGCCTCTTGAATTCCTCATCCACCCCCAACCTAGTCCACTAGGTTGTATACACTGTGCGATGATTGAGCTAAAAATAAATAAACAACCCCACACTTGTAGTTTGGTGATCTTTCAATTCATAGTTTACTCAAGTTTATCAAAACAATTATGCCAAGAAACTCTAAGGGTAGAGATAGTTCCTTTTCAACTAGTTGCGACACATAAGAGCATTCCATGAATATATTAACATTTATGAGAACCCAATAACAATGCTCATGCCTTCCCAATATTTTCCTAGTTGACAAATATCCACATACAACTCCAATCATGAAGAATCAAGTAAATCAAACTCCATCTTATTCTCATTAGTGAACATACATTAATCTCAAAACAATGTAAATATGATCAACTTATCAACAGTTAGCCAATCCCACCAAATCAAATCAATAATACCCACTCTGATCAGCAGTTAACTACTCACAAAATAGAATCATATTTATTACAACTCATTATAAAACATGTATGCATAAAAAGGATTCTATCATAAATAACCCTAGATCAGTCTAGAGACCTATCAGCAGTTAATCATCAAATCAGTTAAGGATAAAGTGCAAGAATAACCTAATAATTGAAATCATCACATGCATTGTGGTTCCATATTCATATGGTACATATAAATTGCATAAAAACATGAGAGTTCAATGTTTTTCAGATTTAGTATAAACAAACCCCATTGAAAAAAAAAACCTTAACTAAAATTGATGGAAACACTTACTTTCGACGTTCAAAGTATTCAGAGATGCACAATCGATTGGAGAGGGGATGTGCCAGCCTTGTAGGATGGGATTCGCCGAAAAAAATGGTGTTTAGAGGTTGTGGTCGGTGCTGGAATGGTGGAGAAGGAGAGAGAGATTGAGAGTAGAGGGCGAAAAGGGGCTAGGGTTTGTTACCCCCTGCGCCTTCTTATTTAAATACCCCAGAGGGACGCAGGCGGGTTATGCCGCGGTTTGGGCCGCGTGGCTACCCGCGCCAACCCCTGTTAGGGCCACAAAGTCAGGGACACCTGCGGCTTGTGCCGCGGGCTTAATCGCGTGGCAACCCGTGAAATTGACTGTTTGTGAGATTGATCAGTGAGCCTCGCGACTTACGTCGCGACCCTTAGTCGCTCAATAACCCGCATAACCCTCTATTTCGTGGACTACAATCAGTGACTCTTGCGGCTTATGCCGCGAGTCTTACCCGCGTGATAACTCGTATAATACCCTGTTTCTCAATCTCAACTCTTTATTTAGGCTCGGACCTCACAAATCCAAAGTGAATGGAACACAAAGGCAAAAAGAATTACACTAGCTAAAAATTCAAACAAAAACAAACCTACGGTGGGTTGCCTCCCACCCAGCGCCTTGTTTAAAGTCACGGCTCGACCTTCTTACCTCTTTACTCCTTTGGCTCATCAAGGTAGAAGCTAGTTGCTTCTATTGGTTCACCTCCAGTATACGACTTTACTCGCTGCCCATTTACTTTGAATGTGACACCGTCTTTTCCCTCTAGCTCGACTGCGCCATACAGAAACACTTCTTTGATGGTGAAGGGACCCGACCACTTAGACTTTAGCTTGCTTGGAAATAAACGTAACCGTGAGTTAAACAATAACACTTTCATATTATGAGCAATTACCTTTTGATGGAGGCAACTGTCATGAAATCTTTGCGTACGCTCCTTATAGATAGCGGCATTTTCAAATGCGTCTTGTCTGATCTCTTCTAACTCATTTAGTTGTAGAAACCGATGTTGACCAACAGCGTTTAGGTTCATATTGAGCTGCTTAATTGCCCAGTAAGCTCTATGCTCCAGTTCAACTGGTAAGTGGCATGACTTCCCGAATACGAGTCGGTACGGGGTAGTTCCCAATGGAGTCTTGTATGTTGTTCGGTAAGCCCGTAGTGCGTCGTTTAGTTTAGACGACCAGTTTTTCCGGGATGTGTTGACAGTCTTCTCGAGTATCTGTTTAAGCTCCTGGTTGGATACCTCAGCTAACCCGTTGGCTTGCGGATGGTATGGGGTTGTCACCTTATGTTTGACCGAATACTTTTTCAATACTGCATCTAAGTAGCGGTTACAAAAGTGACTACCCCCATCACTGATCAACGCCCTTGGGACTCCAAATATTTAGAAAATGTGTTTCCGTAGAAAATTGATCACCACCTTAGAGTCATTAGTAGGAGTCGCTATTGCTTCCACCCACTTCGACACATAGTCGACTGCGACTAGGATGTATTCATTCCGGTAGGAGTTCGGAAAAGGTCCCATGAAATCAATGCCCCATACATCGAATAGCTCGACCTCCATGAAAATGTTGATGGGCATTTCATCTCTTTTTGTTATATTGCCCACTCTTTGACATCAGTCACAACGGAATATGAACTCCTTGGCATCCTTGAACATAGATGGCCAAAAGAAACTTGCTTACACCACTTTGGCTACTGTCCTATCAGTACTAAAATGTCCACCACATTCTAACGTGTGACATTGAGTTAGAATGTCAGTCCTTTTCATTATCAGGAACACATCTCCTTATCATGCCATCTGCACACCGCTTATATAGAAACGACTCATCCCAATAATAGTGTTTCACATCAAAAAGGAATTTCTTCCTTTGATGTGAATTCAACCTATATGGCATAACTGATCCCACCAGGTAATTAACAATATCTGCGTACCATGGTTCAAAATGAGTCACCTTGAACAGATGTTCATCTGGAAAAGAGTAATTGATGATCGTTTTATCTTTCTCTCCATTCTCTTCAAGTCGAGATAAGTGATCAGCTACAGTGTTCTCTGAACCCTTTTTATCCAAAATCTCAAAGTCAAATTCTTGAAGTAATAATACCCAACGAACGAGTCTTGGCTTTGCATCCTTCTTTGTCATTAGATATTTCAGGGCTGAATGATTTGTGTAGACTATCACCTTGGCTCCGACTAAATAAAACCGGAATTTCTCACAAGCATAAACAATAGCAAGTAGTTCCTTCTCGGTGGTAGCGTAATTGACCTGAGCCTCATCGAGTGTCTTGTTGGCATAGTAGATGACATGCATCTTCTTATCCTTATTTTGGCCCAATACTGCTCCCACCGCAATATCACTTGCATCACACATGAGAATGAATGGAAGACTCCAATCGGGTGCTGTGAGAATTGGTGCCGAAATCAATTCTGTCTTCAACCTGTCAAAAGTAGAAATGCATTCATTAGTAAATTCAAACTTCACATCTTTAATAAGTAATGAACACAAGGGTTTAGATATTTTTGAAAAATCCTTTATGAATCGCCGGTAGAACCCGACGTGACCCAAGAAACTTCTGACTCCTTTAACTGAATTCGGATACGACATATTCTTTATTACGGCCATCTTTTCCTTGCCTACCTCTATCCCAACTTTTGATATTTTATGGCCAAGTATATCGCCTTCGGTCACCATGAAGTGGCACTTTTCCCAATTCAGCACTAGACTCGTCCCTTGCACCTCTTTAGAATGACTTCCAAACTTGCTAAGCATAAATCAAATGAAGACTCAAATACTGAAAAGTCGTTCATGAAAATCTCGATGCTTCGTTCCACCATGTCGGAAAAAATAGCCATCATGCACCTCTGAAAAGTTGCAGGAGCGTTACACAAACCGAATGGCATCCGCCGATAAGCGAAGGTACCATAGGGGCATGTAAAAGTCGTCTTGTCTTGATCTTCCGGTGCAATTGGTATCTGGTTATATCCGAAATACCCGTCTAAGAAACAGTAGTATTCATGCCATGATAACCTCTCAAGCATCTGATCAATAAATGGGAGTGGGAAGTGATCCTTTCGGGTAGCGGCGTTCAACTTCTGGTAGTCAATGCACACCCGCCACCCTGTAACTGTCCTAGAAGGAATTAATTCATTGTTGTTATTTTTTACCACGGTGATACCCCCTTCTTTGGCACTACTTGTACTGGGCTCATCCACGGGCTATCAGGGATAGGATAAATGATCCCGGCATCAAAAAGTTTGAGAATCTCCTTTCGAACCACTTCTTTCATATTCGGGTTCAATCGCCTTTGGGGCTGAACTACTGGTCGATGTCCTTCTTCTAGATTGATGCGGTGAGTGCAGAAAGTTGGACTCAAGCCCTTGAGATCGGCTATTATCCACCCGATTGCAGTTTGATGCTCTCGAAGGACTCGAAGTAACTTATCTTTATTCTCTGTGGTTAGTTGCGCTGAAATGATCACTGGCAATGTCTTTTCATCACCCAGATATGCATACTCTAGGTGCGGGGGTAACTGTTTTAGTTCCAACTGAGGGGGAACTTTTGAAGATGGTTGAGATTTTGGAAGCGGTGTTCCCAAATCCTCAGTTGTCTGTTTGCGGTGCCCCTTGTAGTTAGGTAATGCATTTAGTTGCATTACCATCTCACTCGTTGAATCCGAGTCAGTACCAGTCATCGCATTCTGCAACAAATCTTTTGACACTATCAACTCTCCACCTTCTCGCACTACTGTCTCAATAGATTTTACTTGATAGCATTCATTCAACTCCATTTTCTGTTTGGCTGCTCGAAACACATTGAATACAGCTTCCTCATCACCAACTCTAAGTGTCAGCTTTCCGCCTCTCACATCAATTAATGCTCCTCCTGTGGCTAAGAATGGTCTACCAAGGATCAACGGTATCTCCTTATCTTCATCCATATCGAGCACTACAAAATCCACCGGGAAGTAAAATTTGTCCACCTTGATGGGAACGTCTTCTATCACTCCATATGGATACTTTACTGATTTGTCTGCGAGCTGTAGAGTGACATTTGTAGGTTGCACTTCTCCAAGTCCAAGCTTCCTGAAAATAGATAAAGGCATCAAATTAATACTTGCACCTAAATCACATAATGCTTTACTAAATTCAGAATTGCCAATATGAACAGGAATAGTGAAACTCCCTGGATCCTTGAGCCTTGGGGGAAGTTTGTGTTGTATAATTGCACTGCACTCTTCGGTAAGTGCCACTGTTGCCTGTTCCTCAATTTTCCTCTTATTGGAAAGGATGTCCTTTAAGAACTTTACGTAAGAAGGCATCTGAGCTAGAGCATCTGCAAAAAGAATGTTAATATGCAGTTTTTTAAATAATTCGAGGAATTTCGCAAAATTAACATCATCTTTATGTGCCTTAAGTCTATTTGGGAATGACACTCTTGGTGCTACCGGTTTGACCGGTACTTTATCACTCGCTCGCTCTTGTCCCTTCTTTCCTTACTTCTCTTCCGGTTCGTGCCTTCGTTTTGCCTTCCAAAATCGCCTCTAGTCGCCCCCGTCTCCTCTCTCCGGCAACGGCACCAAAAACTTGATAGGTCGGGTTTACACCCTTCCCACACGGACCGCAAATGTATGGTGTCGTATCAAGTAATATGTACGAAAGTACGAGTATCGAACCGTAGGAACTTGGTATTAGTTACCACAAATCTATAGCAACTATTAACCAGACTGAATTAAAATGGTGGTTTGGAAGTTTTGCACAAAGGTTGATTTTAAACGACTAAAAGAAGTTCTGAAAGATAATAAAATAGGCAACTGCAGAAAAGAAAGTTGGGGGTTGGTTTCATAAAAGGTTTTTGCACTGCAAACCTGTAGTGATTTGAACAAGATGTTTCAAAAGTTCAATGAGATTAATCTTAGAGTTGATTATTATTCTTTCCCAAGCAATAACAATACTAGCAATTAACAATGATATTTCTTCTTTCGATTTCTCCATTTCTATGCTCTCATCCACTTTCTCTTCATCTTCCTCATCCTCTACTACCACTTCAGGTTCTCCTTTTTCTCCATCATTGGCTCACTGGTTAGAGTATTTTTCAACTCTTTAGCGCTTCTCAAATGGACTGCATTACAATTCTCCCGCGGCTGCTTCTCCGGTTGACTTGGAAGTTGGCCTTGGATTCGAGATTGCAACGCTTCTGTAATTTATCCCACTTGCCTCTCCAAAATCTGGATAGAGGCAGTATTCTGATCAGTGGCCGCTTTGACTTTACTAACCATATTGGTTAGTGTGCTCACTGAGGATGTGATCCCATCAACCGTTGTATCCATCTTAGTCATGAACTTCATCATCATCTCATCCATCCCCGTCTTCTTCTCGGAGTTTGTCCCTCTTCTTGTCTCCGTTGGTTATGACCTGGATGGTGATAAACATTGTTAGAGTTAGATGAGGAAGAAAAATTAGACTTATTACCGAAATTTTGCTGATTTCCCGCTGTCTCTTTTGGGTCGTATGGTGGTTGGCTCCAAGAGAAATTTGGGTGCTTCCTCCATCCTTCATTGTAAGTGTTTGAAAATGGATCGTTTCTTGGACGGTTATGGTTTTGAAGAAAATTTACTTGCTCGGGTGGTTCAAACGGTGAAAACTAATCTATCATTCCATCATTCTGCGGTTGGCCTGAAATAACCGTGCCCTTCAACTGGTTGGTGATTGCAGCCAGTTGTGCCTTAATCTTCCTAAGCTCATCAGTATCTTGAACATGAGCTACCCTTTGAACATCTGATCTTGGTGTGGCATAGCTATGTTCAGATAGATTTTCAATTAATTCCCATGCCTCTTCATAGGTCTTATTCATTAAAGCTCCCCCAACAGCAACGGTGATGTCATTTTTAAATTGGGGGTGTAGTCCACCAAAGAATGTTTGGATGACTACCTACCCGTGTAGACTGTGATGAGGACATCTTTTCAACATACCCTTGTACCGTTCCCATGCCTCATATAGGGATTTTTGATCCCACTACGCAAAGTGTGTGATCTCAGCCAGTAATTGGGCGGTACGACCTGGTGGAAAGAACTTGTTCGATAACGCAACAACCATTTCATTCCACGTATTAATCGGGTTTGGTGGCAAGTTCTCCTCCCATGTTACTACTCTATCTAGGAGAGAGAATGGAAATAACCTAAGCTTGATAGCATCTTCAGATACCCCGTTCCATTTGAAAGTATTGCAAATCTTTTCAAATGAACAGAGATGACCATGAGGATCCTCGGTCGGTCCTCCTCCAAATTGGTGAGATTGGACTAGTTGAATAGTCCCGTGCTTGATCTCGAAAGAATTGGCAGCCACATTATGATCTTGAACTGCTCTTTGGGTAGCCGCTATCATTGGAGTGGCCATGTTCCTCATGGGAACTCGCAGTGGCTGATGTGGTGGGGGCGGTGGAGGGTTATTGTTATTTATATGAACTTCTTCACCATTGTGGTCGCCCATTCTTCTAGAAATTCTATTTCTGGCTTCTCGGCGTAACTGCCTCGCTGTTCTTTCGATTTCCAGGTCAAGAGGCTCGAGATCTCCGAAGAGTCTCCTCCTTGGCATAAACCAAAAAGAAACCTGCAATCAAAGCACAAGTCTTAAACTCCAAAAATTGAAAGAATAATAAAAACTTGAAATTAAAATGTCTAATATAATAATCTTTATAGACTATAGTGATATTAACACAAAACAAGTTCCCCGGCAACGACGCCAAAAACTTGATAGGTCAGGTTTACACCCTTCCCACACGGACCACAAGTGTACGGTGTCGTATCAAGTAATATGTACGGAAGTACGAGTATCGAACCGTAGGAACTTGGTATTAACTACCACAAATCTATAACAACTATTAAACAGACTGAATTAAAATGGTTGTTTGGAAGTTTTGCACAAAGGTTGATTTTAAACGACTAAAATAAGTTTTGAAAGATAATAAAATAGGCAACTGCAGAAAAGAAAGTTGGGGGTTGGTTTCATAAAAGGTTTTTGCACTGCAAACTTGTAGTGATTTGAACAAGATGTTTCAAAAGTTCAATGAGATTAATCTTAGAGTTGATTATTATTCTTTCCCAAGCAATAACAATACTAGCAATTAACAATGATATTTCTTCTTTCGAACTCAATAGTCAAGTTAATTTACTCATAAAAATGGATTACAGATCTATGGTGAAATTGGTATATGTCTATCCAATTTGCACCATAAGCATATGATAAACACATCTAATTATCCTACACTTCTCTCGAAGGGTATGATAATCAAGAGATATCCAATTAGCTGATCAGACTAAAAGAATTTTATTCAAAACTCATCATATTCTTCATTGATAAATATTCATCAAAATACAAATCAAACCACAAGTTTAAAGTGACATCACCAAATAATTATCCAACCCCCAACATGAGATGCTTAGCTCATGTTGGGGTAAGCTAAAACGACAAATGAGAATGCCATAAACATAGTTCTTAATGAAAAATGCCTTCAAAAGTTCAACACTCCCTGAGATCTTTAATCTTGCAGCACGGGTTGTGACAAGATCGAGGATCCATTTCCACTAAGTTTCTCCACCTTTTCTTCTCGTTCGTGCCTTCGTTGTACCTTCCAAAATCGCCTCTGGTCGCCGTCGTCTCCTCTCTCCAAAATTGCATAATCATTAACCCTAGCAGAATCAGTCGATTAAACTGATTCCATAGTAGATCACGACTTGCGCCGCGGGTTAGGGTCGCGACATAAGTCGCCCACTTTTCCCTAGCTCGCGCAATTCCTGTCTAGCCCACTGTTGTTTCCCACCAGCATCTGCGTTGTTCTCAAAAGATGGGATTTTTAGATAAATTTCTTTTCTTTCTCTCCTAATGCCTTGACCTGAGCTTTTCTCAATAAACAATTAGCAACTACCACCATTTCGCTCGGAATCGTGCATTTTCACTTAGTTTAGTAAGTAAATAAGGTCATAAATTGACCTTATCATTACCCAAAACATATAATTCACATTCGAATGGAAACAACGAGCAGTTTAGGTTGCTTACATCTCAAAACTCGTTTGGATCGATAATATTTAACGAAATGCTAGAATTTATTTGATACCCAAAAGGACCAATAAAAGCCCAAAATGCACTTTTCTATATGATTTTGCATAAGCACACTCCAAAATATGGGTTGTCCCCAAAAATCCCTCATCGGTATAACTAAGTCATTATCTAATGATGATTATACAATTTATAACTCCACTAAAAGTTAAAACCATTTAACTCTTTTTCAGCACCATAAATCTCTAATAATCAAATCCATGTAAATTGGTTTCTAGAATGTTAGTGTTTTCTTTTACAAGAACATTTACCCATGGTTTTAAGGTCTAAATGCTCCAAACTGTAAACATGGTATTCACCTCGACAAAAACAAAACACAAGAAGTTACTTAATATCACTCTCTAGCGGTTTTCATCTTTAAAAGCAACAAAACCTAATTTTAACATATTAGGGCTTACAAAACAAAATTGTACAAATAACAATTATCTTAAACACCCACACCAAATGGTAAAAATCCAAGCAAAATCACTAGGAGTTCATTTAAACTTATTTCCTCAAAGATTTTCATCCACCAAGAACACCCAATACCTAAAAATCACTAAAAACAGAATTACTTGAAATAAATCCATGGAAATGTGTTTTAAGCTTCAAAACAAAAGTATTTTGACATGTATGTAGTTTTGCAAAGCAACTAAAACTCACCTTTGCTATATCTTAACTAGATCTAGAAAACCAAGCAAATAGCCCTAGCCTCTTAGCAAGAAGACTTGGAACTCCCAAACCTTAATCTCTCTAAGTAGCTTAAACTTCCTCAATCTCCCTTTGAAGAGCTTCAAAAATGGAGACCTTAGGTTCCAAAATCGCTCAACTTGAATAAGGATAGCATAAAATGAAGAAACCCCTAAAAAAATCGGATTTAAAACTTGCAACCCCGACTGCGATGACCCTGCCCGTGACCCTAGATCGCGTGGCAAGTCTCCCGCACTACTCTGCATGCCTTTGATCAACAGTGAGATGTGCAACTTGCGTTGCGTCGTGACCTTAGGTCGTGTGCCAAGTCGCGTATGTCCCTATTTTGTGAGTTTTTTCCCGATTTTCTTGTTCGTTTATATTTCTAATTATCCAACTATTTTGGCCATGGAAAACCTCATAGTTTATCAAATTAAACACCGAAAGGAAAGGGAAATTAATCGTAAATCACAGGTATTACAATCCTCCCCACCTTGAAAATGATTTCGTCCTCGAAATCTAGGCTCAATACTAGCATCTAGGGTCACGCTTCCCAAGACTTAGTTAGGAATTTCGGTGCACCCTATATGATCATATCCTCTAGCAATTCTATTCTTTCAGTTCACAAACCAACTAGAAGCAAGTTCCTCGATATGATGACTATTCATGGTCACTTAATCTCGAATTAGGATATTATGCCTTCTATAATCTGCTAAAATCCTTCCCATCTACTTGCCAAACGATAGGAGAGATGAAACTACAATTCATATGATAGCCAAACATTTGCCACACACTTGAAACTTTAAACATTTTTCAAGCCACGAGGGAAAACTTCGCATTAATTAACCATCCTTAAAATGATAAGGGAGGTTCACTCCTAGACAAAATCACGAGAGTGCTAGGTGAACTCAACAAGTCTCACAACAACAAGAAGCACTTCTCTGATTAAAATCCTTAGAGCTTATCAGCCTTTCATGATTTTCAAGGAAATCTTCCTATCAAGTCCTTATTTTTCACAACTAAACCTCTAAAATAAAGGGTTAGAGTCAACAGGCAACCAAATTCCTTAGGTTCTCATTCTAATGGGTGACATTAGATTTTGATCAAGGAACTTCCTAAGTAAGCGCAACCTAGTTAATCTCAACAACACCTTGGAAAGCGGCATACCAAAACTAGGGCCAAAACACTTACTGAAAACCATCCTGGAAAATAGTCGAGTATAATGATTCTCACCAAATACTATTGTTAGTCACAATATTTCATATGTAAAAGTATTGAAAAGATTATTAGTCTGGAGGAACAGAAGTGCCTTTGTTGGAAAGCAACATTAAACTAGAGACCGCTCCAGAATGAAGATAAACCAGAGGACGCTTAACCAAAAGATGATCCCGCGAACTAGAGCCTTTAGGCCCCCTCTGATTCAATATATGTGTTCAACCAAGATCAGTTCTCCTAAGTGTGATCTTCCAATCCAAGTCTGATAGCTTATCACTTGAAGCAGTTATTACACATTCCAAATGAGCTTCTCCATTGGTCAGTATGTTGACTTTGCGAGATTTAGGCTATAAATAGGAGATCTGTTTGTTGCAAAATATATCTTTTCACGCACTTTCTTATCTTTTACCTTTTGAGAGAATATTGTGTAACAACTAAGAGAGGGAGAGAGAGAGAGAATTCTAAAGAAATTTCATCAAAAAGTAGTGTGTGTTCTTTGTATTCTTCAAAGCTGTAATCTCCAAAATTCTTCAGTAGATATGACGACGATGCCCTAAAGCCACCAAAGCTGAAAAATCAGCTAAGGTGAAGAAATCCACCAAAGCTGAAATTTCAGCTATAGTGAAGAAAACCACTAAAGCTGAAGCATCAACTGAAGTGAAGGAAGTCAAAATCTCCAAGTCCACTTACCCAGTTGGACCCATTGTAAAATGGGTACTAAAGAAAAATTAAGCTTCTTTTTAATTGCAGGATTTAAAGGGTATTTGGTATCTCGATAGTGGATGCTCTAAACATATGATTGGAAATAAGTCGTTGCTCACTGAATACAAGGAAAAGAAAGGTCCGGTGGAAATGGAAAGGGCTACACTAGAGATTTTGGTGTACTGACTAATGGAGTAACAACCTTCAGAAGTTTCTTATGTCGAAGGACTAAAGTACAACTTACTCAACATTTTTTAGTTGTGTGACAAAGACTTCTCAGTGAACTTCTCAAAGAAAGCTTGTATAGTTAGTGACAAGGATGGAAAACTTGCCCTAACTGGTACTCGTATGAAAAATGTCTATATTATCAACGTAGACTCCTCTCTCCTTGAAAACATATTCTTTCTTTCTGGCTTCTTCATATATCAACTGGTTGTTGCACAAGAGACTCTCTCATATCAACTTCAAAACACTGAACGACTTATCAAGAAAAGGAACTAGTTACCGGACTTCCACAACACTCTTATGCTAAGGAATCTCTTTGTTCAACGTGTGAGAAATGAAAGTAAACTAAAGCTAGTATCAAGTCAAAACAAGTTTTTTTAGCGACCACTCCTCTTCATTTACTTCATATGAACTTATTTGGCCCTGTCAATAAACAATCCATTACTGGAAAGAAGTATACCCTTGTTATTATTGACAAGTTCTCTAGGTATACCTGGGTCATTTTTCTCATATCTAAAAGTGACACCCCTGAAGAAATTATTTCCTTTGTAAGGAAAATGGAATTGCTAAACAACCAAATTGTTCTCTCAATAAGAAGTGATCATGGCACTGAATTCAAAAATAGTACTCTGGACAACTTCTTTGAAAGTAAGGGAATTTTTCAAGAAAAAAAATTCAGTTGTAAGGACACGACAAGAAAATGGTGTCGCTGAATGCTAAAATTGAACCATTACTGAAGTTGGTCGTTCAATACTCAACGAATCTCATCTTCCTACTCAATTATGGGCAGAAGCTATTAACACTACATGTTTCACTGAAAACCGCTCACTGATTGTCAAGCGATTCAAGGATATCGCTTATGAACTTTTTCATGGAAGAAAGACACTCTCAGTTTTCTTCATATCTTTGTTTGGAAATGCTATATTCTTAACAATAGGGATAATCTTGGAAAATCCGATCCCAAAGTTGACGATAATATCTTTCTGATATTCTTCTATATCCAAAGCATTCACAGTATTAAAAAAGACAAACTATTGAAGAAATAATTCATGTAACTTTTGATGAATATCGTTCAGCCAACTCAAGGCTTATTCTCGATAATGAAGAACTAAACTAATTGTGTGTCCCTGATTCAAGTTCCTAAATGCAAATCAATCAAACAAACAAGATGATTAACACTACCTGTTTCAATTTCAATTATCAAAATCAAACAGTTACAACTTTCTCTCTAGATACGCACACAGTCCTTCTAGTCATCTAACTATTAAATAGAAAATAAAACCTATTTATACCTACAAGTCTAACAAGACAAAACAAAACAAAACAATACATTGACTTTGACATTTATTACACTTTGACTTTGACTTTCACTGAGAGTTGACTTTCAGCCTTTGACTTCTTGTACTTTTGACCTTCTGTCTTCATGATCTTGTATCCAACATATTTCTGCTCTAACAATCTCCCCCTTTGGATTCAAGATCATCTTTGAAAGATTTTGCAATTGAATCTTCTCTTTAAGCTCAAAAAGTACAATCTCCTCCTTTGCAACAAATTTTCTTCTTTAGGCACAACCATTGCAATCTCCCCTTTTCTTTGACTGTATTCTTCCCAAGTATGTCTTTGAAAGATATTAACAATCTCCTCCAAAACTATCACAAAACTCTTTCAGACTTCGGAAAGAAATTATCTTCAGATTTTAGCTCGAATTGCTTTAGCAAAATATCTTCAAAGAAAATTTCTGTAAATTCAGCACATCTTCAAACATCTTTGACTTTGCTTGTACAATCTTTCAAACTTTCAAATTTTGAACTTTATCTTCTTCAAATCTTTAACTTTAAAATTTCTGACACATACATTTCTTTAATTCATCTCCCCCTTTTTGATGAATAGAGCATCTATAGCATCAAAACTTTTACCAAGAAATGTCTTTGACCAATCTGAGTTGTTCAAGAGCCACTGATTCACCATCGATCCAAACCAAAGTATTCAACCAGATCTTTTCAAATCCAGACAAATTAGGAATGTAACACCTGAATCAACAAATGAATCAGTTAATATGCCTGTCAGTAACACAAAGTTACTGTGTGTAACGGATACACATTATAAAGGAGCTTTTGTTATGTTCACTCCCCTAGGGCTTCCATCCAATCATCGAAACACCACAAAAGCAATTTCTATGAATGTTATGACAAGAAAACAAATTTCTTGTGTGATCGTGCAAGTGATAGAAAGAATTAAGCATATGATGATTGCTTTTATAAAAGGCTCAACATTGTGTAAACCACTGAGACAACAGTAGATAAAAACAGACTCAATGTGCATGATTGAAGTGAGAAGGTGGGGCAGACTTCCTTCTTTTTCAATATCCAGATTTTCCAAATGAAAACCAGATAGATAATGTGCTGCGTCCCCAGAAAAAATATGAAATATTTTCTTTTTAAGAAGAAAATGAGTGGCTGGTGGGGTTTTTATCAAGAGTTGGCATGGGCTAGTTGCCTGCTTCAATAATGTTCACGAAAGAATTATGAAACATTAGTAATGTGGCTGCCCGACTCAGAAATAGTTGGTACAGAGTTTGATATTCTTTTACTCTGTTCTCACACCCTCTTTCTTTTAATCATTAAGTTCACATTTAACCAAACTCTCTTTTCCATTTTACCTCAACGCACAACCCACACTCATTTCTTTTCGACTCCTCACACTCAATCACTATGGATTAACTTCTTGGGTAGTAATCGTGAATCCATAGAAGTTTTTATTTAAGTCCTAGCACAAAAAAACCCGTATTGTCTTATAAATCCGATGTTGCTCAAGATAGTTTAACTTGAACAATTAAAACATGGAAAACATGGGTCCGATATGTGTATGCTCATAGATGTAATCATGACAATTTGAGCATTTGAAACAATGAATTATTTTCAAACAAGTAAATTGAATGAATGTGTTAGAGCAGAAATACGTTGGATACAAGATCAAGATATCTGAAGATAGAAATCAAAGTTGGAAAGTCAACTCTCATTAAAAGTCAAAGTCATTTTGTAATAAAAGTCAATGTCAACATTGTATTTTTCTGTTTTTAATTGTTTGCGCATTTCTTTTATGTGCAGGAACAGTGTTTAGCGTGAAGTAGTATTTCTTGTATAAATAGTGGTTTGTGTGTTTTAGACTTGTAGTAACAATAGAGTTTTGTGCGTGTTCTTGAACTAGAGAGAGAAAGTTTGTATTGTGAATTTGAAATCAATAACAGAGTGTTTCAATTGATAAATTGTTGTTGTTATCTTGTTATATACTGATTGTGGGACACACAATTGGTATCAGAGCATACAAAATTCAGAAAATCGGATCGATTTTGAAGTTTTAGAACTGTTCATCGTCGTATTCACTGTAGCATTTGATTTTCGTTGATTAAGTGTTGTTTTGAATGTAAATTTGGTTGTAATAGAATCATTTTGGTGTATAAAACAAGTTTGATTCAGGTCATTTAGGCTAATTCACACAGATTGAGGGTGAATTTTGGATTTTTGTTAAATTTGTTGAACTCGAGTCTGTATTCACTGTAAATCAAATCAAAATATATTAGTTGGTGTTTTAGTTGTAATTCTCGTATTGTAATCTGTTCGAATATTGATTTCGAGGATCCCTGCAAAGAATCAAGTCAATTGGTCAAGTGATTAGTCGAATCAGAGGGAAAAATCGAACAAACTAAAGAACTCGCTAGATCTTCAGTTCGCGCAAACGAAGAACTCGCAAAGACGAAGAACTCGCAAGTGTAAAACTCGCTAGTAGGGTTGTGCGCGAAGCTAGAACTCGCACATAACTAGGTGCGAGTTTCTACTGTTCATTTCAAGTGTTGTGCGAGAAGTGGATGCTTGCGAGAAGTATATTTTGCGCGAAGTGTTTTTATGATTTTTCTAAGTCCAGAACTCGCAAGACCCTGTGCTTGCGCGTTTACATTTAGCGCGCTCTTATTTTTCGAAAATTTTCTAAGTCTTTAACTTGCAAGGTCGTGCGCAAAGTATCAGAACTCGCACACAGTATCGTGCGAGAACCTGAAACTCGCACAAGGCTATTTGCACGAACCTAAGTTCTTGCATTCTTTGGTGTGCGTGAATCTGAAACGCACATAGTACTGTTTTAGTGTGAAGTTTATTTTCTTTGTTATGCGAGTTCCATACTTAGAATTTTTCTGAACTTTTTTGAAATTTTTACTGAGTTTGATTTTTGTAGATCCAGTTTGTGTTTTTCTGAATTTTGACGATCAGTAAGCAGTATATTTCAAGATGACTTCAAAGGATGCTCTTTCCATCGGGACAGATGTCAAGCCTCCTGTTTTGTTCAAAGGGGAGTACGAACAATGGAAGGATCGCTTTCTTGACTTTGTGGACCGATACACTAATGGAGAGAACATACTTCTGTCAATAATGGAAGGTCCAATGGTACCACCTACTGTCCAAATACCTGATGACGATTCATCTGACAGTGAGGATGGTGATGAGGACAGAGAGCAAAAGATGAAAACTATTCCAAAAGAGTATGCTCAATATTCTGAAGAACAAAAGAACCAATTCAAGGCAGATAAACAAGCGAGATCATTACTTCTTCAAAGTATCCCGAATGAAATTTACATCAAGATAGACAGCTATAAGGCCAATGCTAAAAAGATGTGGGATCAACTTCAGAAGATGATGATGGGGTCTAAAGTTGGGAATCAGATGAAGGTTGCCAATTGCATAAACTACTATGAAGAGTTTAAAGCCAAAGAAAATGAGAGCCTAGAAGACACTTATGAACGGTTTATCTTGCTTCTGAATGAACTGTCAAAGAACAAGGTGAAAAAGAAGCAGATTGAGAACAATGTCAAGTTCCTGAGCATCCTTCAACCCGAATGGAAGAAACATACGTGCAGGATGAAACATATGAAGGACCTAAGTGACATTCCGTTGCATGAGGTGTATGAGACGTTAAGACAGAATGAAGAGGAGGTAGAAGAGAAAAGAGCTGAGAAAAAGAAAGTTGAAAAAGTATCAGATCCCAAAGCATTGGTGGCTGGAGAGAAAGAGAAGGAAAAGAAAGAGAAGAAGAAAAAGAAAAAGATAGTGGTTTCTAGTTCTGAGTCAAAATCTGAATTTGATGGAGATGATGGAGAGAATCTGAAGCAGGCAATGCTGTTACTGACCCGAGCATTCCAAAAGAAGTTTTATAAGAAGCCGGGGTCTAATTCTCAGAGATATTCTTCATCAAGCTCAAAGAACCACGAGCATAGAGAAAGAGTGGAAGGAAATAGATTTGGAGAGAGGAAGCCAGAAGAAAAGAAAAAGTTTGTGAATGATTACACTGGAGCTGAAAGGACAACTAATGATCTGATCAAGTGCTACAACTGTGGCAAGGTTGGACATTATGCTAAAGACTGTCGGAAGCCTAAGGTTCGCAACTCAGAGTATTACAAGAACAAAATGCTCTTGGCCAAGCAACAGGAAGCTGGCAAGGCATTAATGGCTGAAGACGAATTTTGGTTGGATCATTCAGATATAGAAGAAGAGAGAGAAGAAGCTGCTCATCTATGCTTAATGGGCAAATAGGTGAAATATGATGATTTAGATGATGAAGCAGCTGATGAGGTAATGAATTTAACTGAAAATGATTTCATAACCAAAATGAAATCCATGATGGTCGAACTTCAAGACCTTCAAGCCAAACTGAAAAAGGAAAAAGACAGATTTGCTAAAAGAAATCAAAAGATATTTGAGCTTAATAAATCAGTTATTGGGAACAAAGATCTAATTGATTCTTTACGCAAATCTGTTTCTGATTCTAAACTTGAAATAGATTGTTTTGAAAAGAAGATTTCTGATTTTGAAGCTAAACTTTCTAAGTCTAATTTAGAGAAGAAAGAATCTGCACTAACTGTTCATAAATTGCAGGTTGAGAATAAGAGCTTAAATAAGAAGGTAAATGGTCTGGAAGCCAAACTTTATGCAAGAGGACAAACAGATCAAACTATTTTTCTTAATGCACCTAATGAGGAGGCTGATGTTAAGGAAAAATGGGGACATGGTTATGAAAACCCCCATTACTTAAAGAAAGCCATCAGAAAACAACCAACATTATATAACTTTGATTTTCTTGTTGCTGCTGGTAAACATAATCATTTAAAACCCAAATTTGTTACCAAATTACCAGAAGAGGTTGAGGCCAGAGAAACTAAAAATAGAAAGAGTGTAAAGAAAATGCAACTACCATTTAACTATGAAAAGTTAAATGATAGTTACCTTTCTGAAACACCAAAATTACTTTCAAATGACTATTTTGCTAGTTATTCTGTTCCTGAGATGGAGGCAAAACCTGCAATTGCAAAAGTTTATGTTCCTCCACTCATTCTAGAAAGCAAAATAGTTGAGCTTGAAAATGTTTTATCTGATGAAAGACTTTTGGTAGAAATAGAACAAAGTGTATTTTCTACAGTTTTAAAGAACACAGTTTTCAATCTAAATCTACCGAATGTTCTAAAGTTTCAAAGGCTCCTCAAACTTCAAATGATAATTTTGATGACTTATTTGAGTTTGCAAATGATTTTCTCAATTCTGATGATGGGTGTATAGAAGTAATTGATATGTTTGATTTTAATGCTCCACTTCCAGATCATTCTACTTTTCTTATAAATGGAGAATCTTTACCAAGTCTTAATAAAATTGGTGAATCATCAACTAAGGTTGGTGAACCAGTTTTTGTGAATGCTGATTATTATGCTAAAGGTAAGAAACATAAGAAACAACGTTCACAGAAACAGAACAACACTGGTAAACACAAGAAAAGCCAATCTCAGAAATCTGCTTTTCCTAATAAATCTAAATCTTCTGTTTCAGTTTTAAGAAAGAAAAGGTCAGAAGATAGATCTGAATGGCGACCAAAAAGGAAGAATGATGAGACAGCTGAATCTTTTACTGATAATTCTTGTAATAGATCTGATAGTAGTATTACTGATGTAATTGGTTTTGTTGCTTCTTATAATAAAAACCTTGTAAATTCTTACAAGAGATATTCAATAAAGCAATTGTTCTAATTATCTCCATCTACTACTAAATCTTATTCTTATCAGTGGAATGGTTTTGCTTATCATTATAATTCTAATGATTGGTTTGGATTATATCATGTTTATTCTTCAAAGTCAAATGTTTTTAGAAGTTTGAAAAAGAAAAGAGGATCCATATTCAAATGGATGCCAAAATCTTGTACTAATCTGTTAGGACCCGTTTTTAAATGGGTATCTAAAATTGTTGTTTCCTGATTTCTCTTGCAGACCCGGCATATGTGGTACTTGGATAGCGTCTGTTCCAAGCATATGACCGGGCAGAAAGCTTTATTGTCTAATTATACATAGAAATTCAGCGGCAATGTACGATTTGGGAACGACCAGTTTTCACCTATCTTAGGATATGGTGATTGATAACTCTCATTTTGAGTGTTATTTACACATTGTTTGTGTGTGTTTTTCTTTAATTTTAGTGTGTGTTTTCCCTTTACGTGTTCATGTTTCTCTTTTTTTATTTATTTATTTTCATTTGGAGGTGTTGAGGATAAAAGTTTGTGTTTTGATGGTTGAAAGCATCATTTTTGGGCTAAATGTTGGACTGCAGAAAGTGGCCACTTTGTCGCCACGTTGATGAACGATGTAAATCCGAGGACAGCTGAAAAACATCATATTTTGCATGTATTTTTATGTCCATTTCAGCTGCATAAAGGCTTTCTTAAAGGCTAAGCTTTAGAAACCAAGGGGATGAAGAGAAGACAAAAGTTAAAAGCAAAATCTTGGTGGAAAGATTTCAATGCCAAAAATGCCTATCTAAAAGCCTAAATGAGATAAAGCAAAAGATGAGCTTTCATGAGAAAATAGATGAAAAAGGCAAGGAGCCTTTGGGTCAAAGAAGGCTTGAACTCATTGAAAGGTTTTGTGGGTAAAATCCTCCACCGCCTTTTTCATCTTCCACTATAAATTGTAGCATAATCCAACTATTGTTCTTTCTTTTTTCTCTTAGATAGTTGTAGTTGTAGTTGTAATTGTAGTTGTAATTTATTTTCTAGTATTTAATTTCCAGCTGTCGCCAAAGTGGCCACGTTGTCACCACGTTGGCAGCAACTTTTAAATTTCATTTATGCAATTTAAGTTTATGTTCTCTCCTTCTTCTTTCATGTCTTTTACTGTTATTATGAACTAAACACCCCTTTGGGTGTGGGTGTGTGCCAAATCTAAGACTAGTAGGCAACACTTGGGTGTTGCCATCTTTGCTAACTCTTAGACTTGGTCGCTCGAGTCGGGACTTCAACTCAACGCGGACAAGCCGATCACTTGTTAGTGTTAATATTAGATCTTAGACCTCGAGAGGGGCGGATCCGAAATACGGCTTGAGTGATGCAAAGAAGATTTGAGAAAGTCTTTTATAACCACGTAGAGATACGGGTTTTTGCATGACTTTAACTAAGGTTCAAAATGTCGGTCGATATAGATGTCACAAAGAGATTTGGGATTCTATATCCATACTGGTGGAACTGAAATCCTTAGAGGTTTACTTAGTTAAGTCGGCAAGTCTTGAGTTGGCGAAAGTGGTGACTTTGTGGGTGCAACGTGGCCACGTTCCGAGGAAGTTCACTTTCGAGAGAAAATGCTTTTTTTTAGATGTTTTTGTGATACTTTGTTTCTGACCACGAGGTTACTACAAATGTCTTAGATAAAGCCTACACCCATACCCTTTTCTTTAAATTATTTGTTAATTGTTAAAAGCACCAATTTCGCTCAAAGATATTTTCTTCTTCTATAATTGAAACCATTGTATTCTCGACCTACTACTCGAAACTTTGAAGTCTGATCCCTGTAGATACGATCTCGGTATTTTTACCACTTTATTACTTATAGCGATCATAGTGTCTGGTGTGCACTTGCACCGCCACTGTGGCAACATAGTGGCCGCGTTGTGGACCTATACGACTTTCCGCTATCAGTGACATCATTTAAGATAATATAACGATTACAAAGGTGAGCTATGTCGAAGGCTTAGGGCACAACTTGTTTAGTATCGGTCAATTCTGTGACAAAGGGTTAGAGGTCAATTTCAAAGCCAAGAGTTGCTCGGTGCGTACTGAAGACGGCAAAGAACTCTTAGTTGGCACTCAAAAGTCAAACCTCTACACCATCAATCTTTCAAAGGTCCAGAATGATAATTAGGTTTGCTTACTGACAAAAGCCTCGATGCAACAAAGTTGGCTTTGGCACCGACGGCTGTCACACCTGAATTTTTGTTATATCAACAAGTTGGTCAAAGATAAGTTAGTAAAAGGTCTTCCTGAGCTGAGATATGAAAAGGAACACTTATGTGCAGCGTGTGAAAAAGGGAAGTTGAAGATAGCTCCACATAAACCGAAGCCTGAACCTAGTACCAGTTCTCCATTAGAGTTGATGCATATAGATCTTTGTGGTCCGATGCGAACGCAAAGTTTAGGCGAAAAGAAATATGTTCTTGTTATCGTGGACGACTATTCGCGATACACGTGGGTCAAATTTCTACGGTCAAAAGATGAGACACCCGAAGTTCTCATTACATTTTTGAAGACGACCCAGGTGAATTTGCAGAAACCAGTCAAGCTTCTCAGAACTGATAACGGCACAGAGTTCAAAAACAGAACTGTTGAAGAGTATCTCGAATCGGTCGGGATATCACATCAATACTCTGCTGCTCGTACACCCGAACAGAATGGAGTAGTCTAAAGGCGAAATCGAACGCTAGTCGAGGCCACTCGGACTATGCTCAGCCAATCTGACTTACCTCTATTTCTGTGGGCAGAATCTATTTCGACTGCGTGCTATACTCAGAACCGTTCCATGATACACCGCAGATTTCAAAAGACTCTGTATACGTTGATCAACAACCGAACACCAACCATTAAATATTTTTATGTTTTTGGTTGTAAGTGTTTTGTGCTAAACGACAGAGAGAATCTCAACAAGTTCAGTGCTATGGCAGATGAGGGCATCTTCATTGGATATTCTTCTACATCTGCTGCATATCGTGTATATTTGAAGAAGTCAAAGACTGTTATCGAGAGCGTAAACGTCACATTCGATGAAGATATGGCTTCTGAACAAGTCAGTTCAGAACCCGTGATCACTAGAGTGTTAGCTTCTAAGCAATTACGTTTAGAACCTGTACCTGAAAAGAACAAATTAGATGAAGCATCATGCTTTACTACTCATTTATCTGATTTAGATCTTTTATTTGAACTGTTTTATGATGAATATCTTGGATCTAATGTGCATAAACCTGTTGTGATTGACAGGATGGAAGATTCAACGACTAAACATCCAATCACATCAGTTGTATCTACTGAATCACATTCCTCAATTCAACAAGATATTTCAGTTCAAATGCCTACTCCAATAGTTGAAGTTGTATCTACTAATGATAAGCCAGAAGTTGCTGAGTCAGTAGGATGTGGTGTAACGACAGATCAACAGACTGAACAAGCTGTACCTACTGAAGCTTCTGCACCAATTACTTCAATTGATCAACTCCCTTCTCCTGTTCAAACTGAAGAAACTGAAAGTGGATTTTTAGATGATTATCATGATCAATCTTCATCTACTCCACTCCCTCATGAACATCGTTGGACCTACACCAAATCATTGGAGATCTAAACAAGCCGGTGCAAACTAGGTCAGCGACTTTGAATCAATGTATGCATGACTCATTCCTCAGCAAGATAGAGACCACGCGTGTATCAGAGGCTCTAGCTGATTCAGATTGGGTGTCTGCTATGCAAGAAGAATTAAATCAGTTCGAAGCCCTGAAGGTCTGGAGATTAGTTCCAAAACTGGAAGGAAAATCCGTTATTGGTACTAAATGGGTGTTCAAGAATAAAAAGGACGAAGATGGTATTGTTATAAGGAACAAAGCCAGACTTGTTGCCAAGGGATATAGGCAAGAGGAAGGCATAGACTACGACGAGACGTATGCTCCAATAGCGCGTATAGAGGCAATCCACATGTTTCTAGCCTACGCAGCTCACAAGAACTTCACTGTCTATCAAATGGACGTGAAGACTACTTTTCTGAATGGCATACTTAAGGAGGAAGTCTACGTTTCTCAGCCAGAAGGGTTTGTAAATCCAGATAAGCCAAATCACGTCTAAATCTTGGATAAAGCCTTGTATGGTCTGAAACAAGCACCTCGCGCCTGGTATGATGTTCTATCTCAATTCTTGGTCAAGTCAGGTTTTTCAAAAGGTAAAGTTGATACCACTTTGTTTATTAAAAAGGAGAAAACTGATATCATTCTTATTCAAATTTATGTAGATGATGTTATATTTGGTTCTACAAATACTAAATACTGTAAGAACTTTTCAAATCTCATGGTGTCACGTTTTCAGATGAGTATGATGGGAGAGATGAATTTCTTTCTCGGATTACAAGTCAAACAGTTTTCAACGGGGATTTTCATTAATCAATCTAAATACATTTTTGATATTCTTCGGAAATTCAAAATGCAAAATTGCAAACCTATTGGAACCCCAATGGCACCAGGTACTAAGATTAACACTGATCCTTCGGGAAAAAGTGTTGATGTTAGGACTTATAGAGGTATGATAGGTTCTTTAATGTATCTTACTTCAAGTAGACCAGATATAATGTTTTCAACATGTTTGTGTGCTCGATATGAGGCTGACCCTGAAGAATCCCATTTGGCTGCTGTCAAACGGATATTTAGATATCTGAAGGGGACTGCAGATCTTGGTCTGTGGTATCCTAAAGATACAGGGTTTGAACTGACTGCTTATTCAGATGCAGATCATGCAGGGTGCATGCTGGACAGGAAGAGTACTTCAGGTCATTTTTAATTTCTTGGAGACAAGCTCGTTAGCTGGGCGTCAAAGAAACAATTATGTGTTTCCACATCGACTGCTGAAGCAGAGTATGTACCTGCTTCCAGTTGCTGCTCTCAAGTCTTGTGGATGCGAACACAACTGCGAGACTATGGATTCAAGTTTGACAAAATACCGATCTATTGTGACTCGAAGAGTGCTATCGCCATATCAGCTAATCCTGTGCAGCACACTAAAACAAAACACATTCATGTCAGGTATCATTTTATTAAAGATAATGTAGAAAAAGGTACAATAGAACTTTACTTTGTAAAAACTGATTACCAACTTGCAGATTTGTTTACCAAACCTTTAGATGAGAAGAGATTTAATTTTCTTGTATCTAAGCTTGGTATGCTAAATCTCAAGGTCTAATCAGTAATTACCTATTAAAGTTTCTTTTATTGTCAAATTTTCATCATTTCTTTATCATTATTTCTGAAAGGATATGTAACAACCTCAAAAATCAGAGTAAATTAAAACCTGGAAACCTGACAATATGACGTAAGCAAATCCATTAACTTCCCATAAATAGGATCAGTCCTTAAGACTATACAATTCTATACAAGGATTTCATCAAAAGAATGGGACTTAACAATGCCCAGCAACAATACTTAAAACATCTCCAAAAACCCCGAGACTCAAAACTCGTCTCTCCAAAAACCCCGGCACACACACCGCTAATGGAAACCTGTTATACACATCATTTGAGAAAAAGTGTCAGACTATAAAGTCTGGTGAGAACATACAGTTTATAAAGCTCAAAAGATATAACGTCAGTATCATAAAGAAATTTTTTCATAAAGGTTTAGTTCGTAAAGATAACATTTCGCCACAACCGGGCCTCTTCGGTCCAAAACTCTTAAACGGTGACAAACGGACCATTTTACCAAGGATTGTGGTGTAACACAAAGTAGACCACCAAATCCGAGTTATGAGCTAAATACATGGAACCATGGCCACGAACTCTTCAGTCCGTACTACGATGTGAGGGAGGGCCCCCAAGGAACCATGTCATACTCGTTCATTAGACTACATCTGAACCATGGCTAGGATCGGGTCTCACATAACCGTACCTAAGTTTCCCCCGAGGATCAAATGTAGCTAAATACAACGGAAGGGGCATATCCTTCCCAGCCATAACAACGGAAGGGGCATATCCTTCCTAGCCATAAGTCGACTCGATACCTAGGGATCCACTAGTACAGTCAGGACTTGTCACAATAATTCATGTGACCAACAAAGCTAGATATATAACTATCAACACATTTATATTTCAAAATGCTATTTTCCAGACCAACTTCTGGTAAGAAAGATAATCATAAAATCAGTTTATATACAATCTTTCGATAAGCCATCAACATGGACAAGTAAAACATTATTTTACTTTTGATAAGGCGGAACCCGTCATTTTAGTCAAAACTGATCGGGAACCCCGATAATCACCAAAAACTTCATTTATATCAAAATGTAGAGAACATAAAATAATACCGTAGAAATACTTCAGATTTCGCAAATAAGAGTTTTGACATGTATAAAGTTTGTAAAATGGTAGTAGGAACTCACCGGTAGGTTTTTAGAATAAAACCCGGAAAATCAGATAACGATCACGACGTAGAGATGAAGCTTAAAACACCGACCCCTCGCTAGAAACACCGAAAACTAGCCGCCAAACGAACCTTAGAAGATTGAAAGAGAAAAGAGAGAAAAAGAAGAGAGAGAGAGAAGAATCTGAGATTTCTAAAAGAAATCTCACAAAAGAGATATTTCAGCAAAGAAATGCACGAAACCCAACACAGCGCACGGCCCGTGCGTTTTCCAAAGGGGAGGGCGTACGGCCCGTGCGTTCTCCACTGCCTCGCACCCTGTTCCATGCGCACGACCCGTGCGTTTTCTCTGAAGGAGGACGCACGACCCGTGCGTCCTGTAGACAGCCCCAAAAACCTCTATTTCCTCAATACAACTTCGCAAAACGGCTAAACGAAATTTTGGGGTGTTACAATACTCCCAACCTTAGAATGATTTCGTCCTCGAAATCAAATCTTCTCAATGGAACACTGATCGCAGAGAATATCGTCTCAAACCTAAATACCAGAATCATTAACGAGATCTTAATACCAACACACGAAAAAGCTACCCTACTTGGGCATATTTCACTCCTAACCGAGCGAACACTCAACAATTCAATGTAACCTTTACTCCCAAGGTTACGGTTGCCTCCCAACCTTAGGTGACAATTACTACCTCCAGGAAATTAGCGACCTCAACTTCCCAACTACTAGTTCTTTCGAACTGCACGGTTCCGAACTCAAAGCTAACGGTCGACGCTAATATTCCCCAAAACTCTCAGATTTCACTGATCCATTCCTAATAGTGATAAAGATATTCTTACAAGGCGCATTAATGCGTCTTTCCGGCAATCAGTTAACACAGATTCTGCTATCACTCAACTCCGATCCGACCCCAAATCTGGAAATAGCCCTTATTCGAATTTCTTAATACTTCCATAAATACTCCGTCTACAACCACATTATAAAGATTAACTTCTAAACATACCACCAATCTATACATTCGGACTTATAAAGGACGGGCGCTACAGAAACACATGCGTAGACTAACTCCAACCTGTGGAAGACTTTACCAACAACTTACTCTAGCTCAAGGCTAAGGCCCAACTACTCAAAGCACTGCTAGAACCGAACCCCCGACAGGAAATGATGTACATGTAGATAAATAAATAAATAAAAGTTTAAGCTTAACGCCTAGAGAGCTCAAGAGTTTTACATAAGTAAAAGCATTTAAATTGATGAACTTCTCTTTAAATCAGAACTTTTCAAAATAATGAACCTTAAAACATAGAAACAACTCCTTTTCAAAGTCATGCACTTTCAAAGACGGATACTTCATTGCAAATACGTTTTATAAATTGACACAATTTGTATAACTCGAAGTATGAAATATTAGTAACACTATCCATATCGTACGTCCGAAAACATGGACACTAGGCCCAATACTCGCACGACCAAAAACAAAAGAAAACTAAATATCAACATGCACGAATAACACATTTCATTCAAACCTTAATATACGTGGGGTAAACCCAATATTAAAGCCATCATTACCGTTGACTCCACATAACCAAAGCCAGTAAAAATATAACATTAGTGTTTAAAATACCCCGGGTCTACGACGGAGAGACCCGTACATAAAGAGAATAGAAGAACACGCAAGTAGGCCGCCCACACAGCTTCCTCGCATGACCTCTAAACGTTTCCATCTTGGGTGGCGAGAACAATTGAATGGGGCCACCCGTGATGTTATTGGATTTCACCACGCATCCCGATCTTAGTTCCCATGCCATACCAGACATCAAAACTTCAGACCGTTTGTCGCCTCTAGCCATACTCCGTCGAGTTCCGCTCCAAAGGCTTACGGACACGGGTGCCTATCCAATCCAGACGAGTTCCAACTCAGCAGCTCGTGCCACCTATTGTCTACTCGCTAGCCAACCCGAGCGGTCACTAAGTGTAACCCAAAACCTCAGGCTTTACAAATCGGACAGACTGTCTAACATTACATGACTCCAACTGAAAACCAAAGCTCCCAAAACATGTAACTCTCAATGGCATAAAACAATCGCCATCATACTCCAAAATTCCACAACTGTTTTTAAACCGTACAAATGTCCTCAAGACTCCATTTAGTCAAAACTGAGCCAACGACCCAACGGTTTACGTAAATACCCAAATGAAAGCCGAAATAAATATTGAAACACGTTTGACCAACTATTATGCCAACACGACCAAAAGTATAATTAACTCAAAACTCAACACGTATTGAGACCAAAGATTTTCCAAAAGTTTATGAATGCAAATATACTAAGATGCACAAAATTATCAAAGATGCATAGATCATAATGTAGATTTTATGTGTACAAAATCACCCAGAATATGTAAATCACACTATCTACTTGTTGAAATATTCAAGTTCGACATGAGCAATTTATGCTGTTAAAACAATCCAAGTTACCGAATACGAAAACTTAACAAAATACTCGCACCTTGAGAAATACCGAGTAAAACATACGCAACAATTTATACTATGAACGTGAAGATAGGTTCTTGTATTTCAATACGTGCAACAATTGTTTGTACAACTCAAAAGGAAAATCACGATTTTATCTTTAAAATTCCCCTCTATATAACCAAGAGACGTTGCAACGAAAGAATTTTCAACTCACCCCATATGCAATAATTCATTCCCCAAAGGGCGGTAAAATAACGGGGATGTAAATAAAATTTCAAATCGAGTTTTGAAGCTTCACGTTGAAAAGATAAACACATTTGACAGAATAGAAACTACAACGACAAAAAAATACCGCTAATTCGCTAAATGCTTTGCGGAAATTTTAACAGTAAGAGTTAATGATGGAATACGATCAGAATGAAAGTCCTGTTTTTAAAAAAATAACATAAATCGTTTATGCAATCATTCACACCAACGCTATATTTAAATCCAATGCACATAGTACACGACATATGATACTTGATGATAAAACCCCGAGATTAACACACATAAAGATGCACACGCACATGCCTCTCAAAATTATTTACGCGACGCAAAAGTCGTAAGATGAGACACCATAATCCAACTGGATTTTATAAAACTCATTTACGCTAACAATCGAGTGGTGTCAAAATTTCTATTTTTCAATATAAGGTAAGGTGACCATTCAGACAAGATTTTTTTTTTGATGAGACACGATTCCCAAAGAACTCATAAATTGCACACAATTTAAAATTAACTTACGCATCTCAAAATATACGCACGCGTTAAAAGAATTCGTAAAACAATACTCCATGCAATTCAACAAGACTCACACAAACCAAATTTCCAAGAACTCCGACTCAAAAGTATGGGGATAACTTTTCCTTTAAACCATTGACATACGTGGAAGAGCTCCAATGTCAAGGTCAAAATTCCACAGCTATTTGCCCATTAACTCAACAAGCGTTAAAACACAATTATTTCGACATCCAAAAATAGCATTTAAACACTAGACTTGAATAAAGAGAGTTTTGATAATAATTTGAAATCAGGTGCAACAAAACCAATTTAAGCATGCTTATGCTCATAGTTTAAAATATGATGAGTGCTAAATGTATTGCCAAAACGTTATAATGTAATTTACTTCATGGTTGGCGCTCATGAAAAGCAATTTAGGCAACCTCATTTTAGAATTAAATTAAATGCATGAATTCGGTCGGCACTCACATCTTAATACTACACTTCCCAATATCCCGACGTTCTATAATCTACCGGATGCCTCAGGCATCAAAGGGCAACCATCCCATTAAATTAACTTACAAATCTCCTCTAAATGGAATCAATCTAATCAAGATATAATCCTAACTCCACCAACGAATCTGGCTTAGGATGATTAACTTAATGCGTCCCACGTACTTACTATAATTGTAAAGAGACATTGCTATAAACAATAATCATTCCTTAGCTTACTCGCTAAGAAACTTTTGCACTACTCAAACGGTCAACAAACTAAGGTAGAGCAGACAAACACAAGCACGAGAAAGGGTAAGGAAGAGTTTAACTGAAACACGCACGAAAGAAACGTACCGCTACGTCTACCAATTGTCACAACTTTAGCAAACCAATTACACTCACGTAAAATATCCTCATAATCACATTAGCTAAGTGAGATTATGAACATATAACACATAAGGGTTCTTGTTACCATCATCACGACGCTTGATTAACATAACCTCCGTCAATTCTAAGACTAATCCATCTTAGAAGTTCTACCCAATCTCACAATCAATGCCTATCAAACTCAGTCTAAGTCTAGACATCTTACATTCATTCCTAGTTCGCTTAAACTAGAGCTCTGATACCAACTTGTAACAACCTCAAAAATCAGAGTAAATTAAAACCTGGAAACCTGACAATATGACGTAAGCAAATCCATTAACTTCCCATAAATAGGATCAGTCCTTAAGACTATACAATTCTATACAAGGATTTCATCAAAAGAATGGGACTTAACAATGCCCAGCAACAATACTTAAAACATCTCCAAAAACCCCGAGACTCAAAACTCGTCTCTCCAAAAACCCCGGCACACACACCGCTAATGGAAACCTGTTATACACATCATTTGAGAAAAAGTGTCAGACTATAAAGCCTGGTGAGAACATACAGTTTATAAAGCTCAAAAGATATAACGTCAGTATCATAAAGAAATCTTTTCATAAAGGTTTAGTTCGTAAAGATAACATTTCGCCACAACCGGGCCTCTTCGGTCCAAAACTCTTAAACGGTGACAAACGGACCATTTTACCAAGGATTGTGGTGTAACACAAAGTAGACCACCAAATCCGAGTTATGAGCTAAATACATGGAACCATGGCCACGAACTCTTCAGTCCGTACTACGATGTGAGGGAGGGCCCCCAAGGAACCATGTCATACTCGTTCATTAGACTACATCTGAACCATGGCTAGGATCGGGTCTCACATAACCGTACCTAAGTTTCCCCCGAGGATCAAATGTAGCTAAATACAACGGAAGGGGCATATCCTTCCCAGCCATAACAACGGAAGGGGCATATCCTTCCTAGCCATAAGTCGACTCGATACCTAGGGATCCACTAGTACAGTCAGGACTTGTCACAATAATTCATGTGACCAACAAAGCTAGATATATAACTATCAACACATTTATATTTCAAAATGCTATTTTCCAGACCAACTTCTGGTAAGAAAGATAATCATAAAATCAGTTTATATACAATCTTTCGATAAGCCATCAACATGGACAAGTAAAACATTATTTTACTTTTGATAAGGCGGAACCCGTCATTTTAGTCAAAACTGATCGGGAACCCCGATAATCACCAAAAACTTCATTTATATCAAAATGTAGAGAACATAAAATAATACCGTAGAAATACTTCAGATTTCGCAAATAAGAGTTTTGACATGTATAAAGTTTGTAAAATGGTAGTAGGAACTCACCGGTAGGTTTTTAGAATAAAACCCGGAAAATCAGATAACGATCACGACGTAGAGATGAAGCTTAAAACACCGACCCCTCGCTAGAAACACCGAAAACTAGCCGCCAAACGAACCTTAGAAGATTGAAAGAGAAAAGAGAGAAAAAGAAGAGAGAGAGAGAAGAATCTGAGATTTCTAAAAGAAATCTCACAAAAGAGATATTTCAGCAAAGAAATGCACGAAACCCAACACAGCGCACGGCCCGTGCGTTTTCCAAAGGGGAGGGCGCACGGCCCGTGCGTTCTCCACTGCCTCGCACCCTGTTCCATGCGCACGACCCGTGCGTTTTCTCTGAAGGAGGACGCACGACCCGTGCGTCCTGTAGACAACCCCAAAAACCTCTATTTCCTCAATACAACTTCGCAAAACGGCTAAACGAAATTTTGGGGTGTTACAGGATATCTGCACTTTAACATGTTGTTCATGATCTCAGGGGGAGTGAGACAAGCTTATAAGATGATCAACATTATTTTGAGGGGGAGTTTATAGACTTGTTGTATTTTCTTAATCGCTAAATTTTTGTGATGCATGAATTTAGGGGGAGTTTATGCGTACAATAAAAGGAGTAAGGATATGATTTCTGATTAATTCAGATCAAAACTCGTACTTTAATCGTTTTACTGCTTTATGTCTTTTACATTTGAATAAATTTTGTGAATAAAAGTTGCTTTGACATGACTTTGAGACTTGTGCAAAATGAGAGAAGCTATCAAGATTATATTTTTATGACTTCAGCTGACTTAATGAGATTTAAGACTACCCGATAAAGGTTAAATTTCTTATCTTATTCTCATATATGGTTGAAAGAAGGACAACTTTCAATCATAGAAAAACATGTTCGTAAATGTTCAAACCACTTCTCGATTCTTAAACAGATTTCATGAATTGGAAGTGAGATTTTAAATGTTTTTCAATATTTACTTGTGCTTACATGTTTACAAACCGTGTGTTTCCAAAGATAAATACTTGTGTATTGTCTTTTCTATATACTTTCAAGTATTCACACACACCAGTTTGACTTTTTGTTCAAAATGTTCTTACCATGTCTCAAATTTTGAAACATATTTTTTCGATGGTAAGACACCCCGCTTGTATTTCAATGAATTTTTGAGTGTCATTTCATTTCGAAACGTTCTTTCAAGAATGTCTGTATTTTGATTCATATAGACAATATCCGTTATTCTTGACCATAAGCCTTAACTGATATATCATTTGATTCTGATCATTTTCATACAATGTCAGATTTTCAAACAAGTCTTTTGCATTCTTATCTATTCATTCAATTATTGTTTGAAAATACTTCCATGTTTAAAAATGCTCATATCTTTATGATTATATTCTGCGCATACACATATCTGACTTGTATTTGCGCTTTAACTGTTCAAGTTAAACCATATTGAGCAACATTTGCTTCATAGGAATATGGGTTCTTTGTGCTAGGACTTAAATGAACTTCTATGGATTCACGATTGCCAGTGTCTCCTACCTAAGAAGTTAATCCATAGTGATTGAGTGTGAGGAGTCGAAAATAAATGAGTGTGGGTTGTGCGTTGAGGTAAAATGGAAAAGAGAGTTTGGTTAGATGTGAGCTTAATGATTAAAAAGAAAGAGGGTGTGAGATCAGAGTAAAAGAATATCAAACTCTGTACCAACTACTTTCTGAGCCGGGCAACCACATTACTAATGTTTCACATTTCTTCGTGAACGTTATTGAAACAGGCAACTAGCCCATGACAACTCTTGTTAAAACCCCACTAGCCACTCATTTTCTTCTTAAAAAGAAAGTGTTTCATATTCTAAGGGGACGCAACACATTATCTATCTGATTTTCATTTGGAAAATCTGGATATTGAAAAAGAAGGAAGTCTGCCCCACCTTCGCACTTCAATCATGCACATTGAGTCTGTGTTTATCTACTGTTGTCTCAGTGGTTTACACAATTTTGAGCCTTATAAGCAAGCATCATATGCTTAATTCTTTCTACACTTGCACGAACACACAAAGAATTTGTTTATTTGTCATAACATTCATAGAAATTGCCTTTGTGGTGTTTCGATGATTGGATGAAAGCCCTGGGGGAGTGAACATAACAAAAGCTCCTTTCCTATGTGTATCCGTTACACACAGTAATTTCGTGTTACTGACAGGCATATTAACTGATTCATTTGTTGATTCAGGTGTTACATTCCTATTTTATCTAGATTTGAAAAGATCTGGATGAATACATTGTTCGAATGGGCAAATAATTAGAGGCTCATTTTGATAGATCAGTGGTCAGATTGGATAAAGACATTTCTTGCTAAATGTTTTGATGATATCGATGCTCGTTTCATCAAAAATGGGGAGATGATTTTAAAGAAATGTCCAAGTCAGTAATTGCAAAGTTAAAGGTTTGAAGAAGATACAGTTCAAAGATTGAAAGGGTGAAAGATTGTTCAAGAAAAGTTTAAAGATTTCTGAAGACGTGCTGATTTTACTGAAATTTTATTTGAAGATTATTTGCTGAAGCAGTCTGAGCTGAACCTGAAGATAATTTCTTTTTGAAGTCTGAAAGAGGTTTGAGACAATTTTGAGAAGATTATTAAAGAATGTTTCTACCATCTTTGGGAGAGATTGTTGGTATTTCTTGAAGATAGACTTTGGGGAGATTAAAGTTACAGATCAACCAAAAGAGGAAGATTGTACTCAAACTGAGCTTAAAGGGGAGATTTAAAGTTCTTCAATACAACTAAAGGGGGAGATTGATTTGCTAAATCTTTTTGTGATGATCTTGAATCCAAAGGGGGAGATTGTTAGAGCAGAAATATGTTGGATACAAGATCAAGATATCTGAAGATAGAAATCAAAGTTGGAAAGTCAACTCTCATTAAAAGTCAAAGTCATTTTGTAATAAAAGTCAATGTCAACATTGTATTTTTCTGTTTTTAATTGTTTGTGCGTTTCTTTTATGTGCGTGAACAGTGTTTAGCGTGAAGTAGTATTTCTTGTATAAATAGTGGTTTGCGTGTTTTAGACTTGTAGTAACAATAGAGTTTTGTGCGTGTTCTTGAACTAGAGAGAGAAAGTTTGTATTGTGAATTTGAAATCAGTAACAGAGTGTTTCAATTGATAAATTGTTGTTGTTATCTTGTTATATACTGATTGTGGGACACACAGAATGAATATGAATGCAAGAGACTTGTTTGAAAATCTGACATTGTATGAAAAATGATCAGATAAGAAATGATATATCATTTAAGGCTTATGGTCAAGAATAATGGATATTGTCTATATGAAACAAAATATAGACATTCTTGAAAGAACGTTTTGAAATGAAATAACGCTCAAAATTCATTGAAGTGCAAGCGGGGTGTCTTACCATCGAAAAATATGTTTCAAATTTGAGACATGGTAAGAACATTTTGAACAAAAAATCAAACCGGTGTGTGTGAATACTTGAAAGTATATAGAAAAGACAATACACAAGTATTTATCTTTGGAAACACACGGTTTGTAAAACATTCAAACTCAAATAAAATGAAAACATTTAAAATCACACTTCCAATTCATGAAAGCTGTTTAAGAATCAGGAAGTGGTTTAAACATTTAAGAATATGTTTTGTATGATTGAAAGTCGTCCTTCTTTCAACCATATATGAGATTAAGATAAGAAATAAACCTTTCTATGCAGTCTTAAATCTCATCAAGTCAAGCTTAAAAGTCATAATGATATGATCTTGTAGGTATCCTCTCAATCTGCAAAAGTCTCAAAGTCATGTCAAAGCAACTTTATTCACAAATTTATTGAAAAATAAAAGACATCAAGCAGTAAAACTATGAATGAACGAGTTCTGATCTAAAGTAATCAGAAATCATATCCTTACTCCTTTTATTGTACTCATAGACTCCCCCTAAAGTCATGCATCACAAAAATTTAGCATATAAGTAAATGCAAAAATGTTATAAACTCCCCCTCAAAATAATGTTGATCATCTTAGAATCTTGTCTCACTCCCCCTGAGATTATGAACAAAATGTTAAAGTGCAGATATCCTTTCAGAAATAATGATAAAGAAATAATGAAAA
The DNA here is from genome assembly GCA_954870635.1 of Arctium minus. Lineage (NCBI taxonomy): Eukaryota > Viridiplantae > Streptophyta > Magnoliopsida > Asterales > Asteraceae > Arctium > Arctium minus. Next base: position 32,032,564 of record OX941097.1, on the reverse strand, counting down.
ATTACAATAAAAGAAACTTTAATAGGTAATTACTGATTAGATCTTGAGATTTAACATACCAAGCTTAGATACAAGAAAATTGAATCTCTTTTCATCTAAAGGTTTGATAAACAAATCTGCAAGTTGATAATCAGTTTTTACAAAGTAAAGTTCTATTGTACCTTTTTCTACATTATCTTTAATAAAATGATACCTGACATCAATGTGCTTTGTTTTAGTATGCTGTACAGGATTAGCTGATATTGCGATAGCGCTATTCGAGTCACAATAGATCAGTATTTTGTCAAACTTGAATCCATAGTCTCGAAGCTGTGTCCTCATTCACAAAACCTGAGAGCAGCAACTGGCAGCAGCTACATACTCTGCTTCAGCAGTCGATGTGGAAACACAAAGTTGTTTCTTTGACGCCCAGCTAACGAGCTTGTCTCCAAGAAATTGAATATGACCCGACGTGCTCTTCCTGTCTAACATACATCAAGCATGATCTGCGTCTGAATAAGCAGTCAGTTCAAACACTGTATCCTTAGGATACCACAGACCAAGATCTGCAGTCCCCTTCAGACATCTAAAAATCCGTTTGACAACAGCCAAATGGGATTCTTTAGGATTAGCCTGATATCTTGCACACAAGCATGTTGAAAACATTATATCTGGCCTACTTGAAGTAAGATACATTAAAGAACCTATCATTCCTCTATAAGTCCTAACATCAACACTTTGACCCGAAGGATCAGTGCCAATCTTAGTACCTGGTGCCATTGGGGTTCCAATTGGTTTGCAATTTTCCATTTTGAATTTCCGAAGAATATCAATAATGTACTTAGATTGATTAATGAAAATCCCCGTTGAAAATTGTTTTACTTGTAATCCGAGAAAGAAATTCATCTCTCCCATCATACTCATTAGAAATCTAGACACTATGAGGTTTGAAAAATTCTTATAGTATTTGGGATTAGTTGAGCCAAAGATAATATCATCTACATATATCTGAATAAGAATAATATCGGATTTTTCCTTTTTGATAAACAAAGTGGTATCGACTTTACCTTTTGAGAAGCCTGACTTGACCAAGAATTGAGATAAAACATCATACCAGGCGCGAGGTGCTTGTTTCAGACCATAAAGAGCTTTATCTAAGATGTAGACGTGATTTGGCTTATCTGGATTTACAAACCCTTTTGGCTGAGAGACGTAGACTTCCTCCTTAAGAATTCCATTCAGAAAGGCAGTCTTCACGTCCATTTGATAGACAGTGAAGTTTTTATGAGCAGCGTACGCTAGAAACATGCGGATTGCCTCTATACGCGCGACTGGAGCATAAGTCTCATCATAGTTGATGCCTTCCTCTTGCCTATATCCCTTGGCAAAAAGTCGTGCTTTGTTCCTTATGACAATACCATCTTTGTCCTTTTTATTTTTAAATACCCATTTAGTGCCGATCACAGTCTTTCCTTCTGGTTTTGGCACTAGTCTCCAAACCTTTAGGGCTTCAAACTGGTTTAACTCTTCTTGCATAGCAGACACCCAATCTGAGTCAGCAAGAGCTTCTGATACTCGAGTAGGCTCTATCTTGCTGAGAAATGAGTCATGCAGACATTGATTTAAAGTTGCTGACCTAGTTTGCACCGGTTTGTTTAGATCTCCAATGACTTGGTGTAGAGGGTGCTCTTTGGTCCAGCGATGTTCATGAGGGAGTGGATTAGATGAAGATTGATCATGGTTTTCATCTAAGAATCCACTATCAGCTTCTTCAGTTTGTACAATATGAGGGAGGGTTTCAGTTGAAGTAATTAGTGCAGAAGCTTCAGTAGGTACAACTTGTTCAGTCTGTTGATCAATCCTTACAGTATACCCTACTGATTCAGTAACTTCTGGCTCTTCGTTAGTAGTTACAACTTCAACAATCGGAGTAGGCATATGAACTGGAATTTCTTGCTGAATCGGGGAATTTGATTCAATGGAAACATCTGAAGTGATTGGATGATTTGTCATTGAATCTTCCATCCTGTCAACCACAACAGGTTTAGTCATGTTAGATCCAAGAAATTCATCGCAAAACAGTTCAAATAAAAGATCTAAATCAGATAAATGAGTAGTAGACGATGATGCAACATCTGATTTATTCACTGTAGATACAGGTTCTGGACTGATTTGCCCAGAATCTAACACTCCGGTTATCACGGGTTCTGAACAGACTTGTTCAGAAGCCATTTCCTCATCGAATGTGACGTTTACGCTCTCGATAACAGTCTTCGACTTCTTCAAGTAAACTCGATATGCAGCAGATGTAGAAGAATATCCAATGAAGATGCCCTCATCTGCCTTAGCACTGAACTTGTTCAAACTCTCTCTGTCGTTTAGCACAAAACACTTACAACCAAAAATATGAAAATATTTGATGGTTGGTGTTCGGTTGTTGATCAACGCATACAGAGTCTTTTGAAATATGCGGTGTATCATGGAACGGTTTTGAGTGTAGCACGCAGTCGAAATAGCTTCTGCCCACAGAAACAGAGGAAGGTCTGATTGGCTGAGCATAGTGTGAGCGGCCTCGACTATCGTTCGATTTCGCCTTTCGACTACTCCATTCTGTTCAGGCGTACGAGCAACAGAGTATTGATGTGATATCCCGACCGATTCGAGATACTCTTCGACAATTCTGTTTTTAAACTTTGTGCCGTTATCAGTTCTGAGAAGCTTGACTGGTTTCTGCAAATTCACCTGGGTGTTCTTCAGAAATGTAATGAGTACTTCGGGCGTCTCATCTTTTGACCGTAGAAATTTGACCCACGTGTATCGCGAATAGTCGCCCACGATAACCAGAACATATTTCTTTCCGCCTAAGCTCTGCGTTCGCATCCGACCACAAAGATCTTTATGCAACAACTCTAATGGAGAACTGGTACTAGGTTCAGGCTTCGGTTTATGTGGATCTCTCTTCATCTTTCCTTTTTCACATGCTGCACACAAGTGTTCTTCTCGTATCTCAGCTCAGGAAGACCTTTCACTAATCTGCCTTTGACCAATTTTTTTATGTAGCGAAAATTCAGATGAGAAAGCCGTCGATGCCATAGCCAGCTTTGTTGCATCGAGGTTTTTGAAAGTAGACACACCTGATCGTCAGTCTGGACAAATTGATGGTGTAGAGGTTTGACTTGTGAGTACCAACTAAGAGTTCTTTGCCGTCTTCAGTACACACCGAGCAACTCTTAGTCTTGAAATTTACCTCTAAACTTTTGTCGCAGAACTGGCCAATACTGAATAGGTTGTTCCCTAATCCTTCTACATAGCTCACCTTCGTTATCGTTACTTTGTCGTTTACCACATCATCATATCCCAGAATTGGTGAGAACTAGTCGTTTCCAAATCGTACACTACCACTGAATTTCTCTGTATAATTAGACAATAAATCCTTTTGCCCGGTCATATGCTTGGAACAACCTCTATCCAAGTACCACATATGACGGGTCTGCAAGAGAAATCAGGGAATAACAATTTTAGGTACCCATTTAAAAACGGGTCCTAAAGGATTAGCACAAGATTTTGGTATCCATTTAAATATGGATCCTCTTTTCTTTTGAAAACTTTTAAAAACATTTGATTTAGAAGAATAAACGTGATAAGATCCAAACCAATCATTAGAATAATGATGATAAGCAAAATCATTCCACCGATAAGAATAAGATTTAGTAGTAGTAGGAGATAATTGGAACAATTGCTTTATAGAATATCTCTTGTAAGAAGTTACAAGGTTTTTATTGATAGAAGCAACAGAACCAACTACATCAGACACACTACTATTTGATCTATTACAAAAATTATCAGGAATTGATTATGCCTTGTCATCACTCTTCCTTTTAGGTCGCCATTCAGTTCTCTCTTCTGATCTTTTCTTTCTTATATCTGAAACAAAGAATTTAGATTTATTAGGAAAATCAGATTTCTGAGATTGACTTTTCTTGTGTTTACCAGTGTTGTTCCGTTTCTGTGAGCGTTGTTTCTTATGTTTCTTACCCTTAGCATAGTAAACAGGATTCACAGAAACTGATTCACCAACCTTAGTTGATGATTCGTGTTAGAGCACAGATTTATTGGATTCAAGATCATCAATTTCTGAAGATGGAAATCTAAAGTCAAAGATGGAAAAGTCGACTCTCATCAAATAGTCTAGGTCCTTTGTAATAAATAGTTAAAGTTTATTTTGTATTTTCGTTTTTAGTCCTTTTCCCTTAGAATAGGTATATGGTTTAAATTAGGTTTTGCCGTGTGAGGTATCTCATTGTATTCAGCACCGTACATTCACAGAGAGAAATATAGAGAGAGATACGACAGAGAGAGATAAAGAGCTTCATTGGAAAAACCATCAAGATTGTAATCGTTTGGATTGTTAAATCTAATCAGGTTTGTTTATCTTGATTGTGTTTATTTTCTTGTTTAATTGTTAAGAACTTGAATCATTATTGGGACAATCAATTGGTATCAGAGCATATCTGAATTGAAATCGATTTTTCAGAAAAATATTTTCGAACACTGTTCATCGAGTTTTCAGATTTGATTTTGAGTTTTAAGGCATTTTTCGGTTTGTAATTGATCAGGTTTTGATCGAGTCATGTTTTAAATCGAGTTTGTATTGTTTGATTTATCAATTGCACTGTAATCGATAGATTTGTGATGATTTTAGAGTGTTTGGTTTTCATGAGTTCTTGTCCACTGTTCCATTGATCGAATCTCGTTCAGATTGTTTGTTATTGAAATTAATTGCTAGTAATTTGTTCTAGTTGATTAGGTGATCGAATGGTCAAAATTTTGATTTGTAAATCGAAGTCTAGATAGGTTTTTGGGATTTTCAGAGTCGATTTTTCGAAGTACAGGTGAAGAACTCGCAAGCAGTTCAAGATCTCGCAAAGGTCAAAGGCTTCACAGGAAGCTATCAAAGGATTCGCAGATTCTTTGAATCAGGATTCGTATTGCGTTTGATTGCTATATTTTGTTAAGTGTGGTTTTCGCAGGTTTGCTGGTTACGAATTCCTTAGGCTTCGCAGGGCTCTATATTGAGAATCCTCAGAATTCGCAGAGTGCCTTAGCGAATTTCTAAGTTTTCGTAGGTCTATACTTTGCGCCAAGTGCAGGATTCGTAGATATCATAAGGATTCGTAGATCATAAGGAGAGGATTCGCAAGTGTATGTGTTGCGAAAATCAAAGGTTTCGCATTTGTGCCTTTAGCGAAAAGTGTCCTTTTGCGCCATTGCTTCTAGCGCAAACCTCAAGAATTCACGAGCCTCATCTAGCGCAAACCTCAAGAATTCGCGAGCTTCTTCTAGCGCAATTCTGAGTTAGCGAATTCTACTTTAAAACTTGCAAATTCTGTGTATGGTTGAGTTGTTTGCGAATTCCTTGCTATTTCTTTCTATAGGTTGCGAATTCTGTGTGTTTATCTGTGTTGGTTGCGAATTTCGTATTTTTTTTTGCGAATTCTTGACTTGAGAATTTTGGAAATTTCAATTTCTGATTTTCATTTCAAGTTTTTCTGATTTGATTGATTTCATTCGGACTAACGGTCTTTTTCAAATTTCTTATTGCATATTTATCTAATCAGTATAAGGATGTCATCTCGGGAAGCTCTTGCTATTGGAACCGATGTGAAGCCACCAGTACTCTTCAAGGGAGAGTACGAGCAGTGGAAAGATAGATTCTTGGATTTCATCGACATACATGAGTTGGGAGACTACATAAGGCTATCCTTAGAGGAAGGAAAAATGACAATTCCCACCAAGACACTCACAGTAGTTGGAGAAAATGGTGCAGAAGAACAGAGAGTGTATCCTGTTCCGCTTGTTGAATATTCAGATGAGCAGTTAAAACGACACAAAGCTGACAGATTGGCTAAATCTTTCATTCTACAAGGCATACCGAATGAGATTTATGTCAAAATAGACAACTTTAATGCTACTGGAAAGCAGATGTGGGATCAATTGTAGAAGATGATGATCGGATCTAAAGTCGACAACCAACTCAAAGTATCCAACTGCCTGAATAATTATGAAGAATTCAAAGCTAAAGTTGGAGAATCACTAGAAGCCACCTATGACAGATTTGTGACATTGCTGAACGAGCTAAGCAAGAACAAGATCAACAAATCTCAAGTTGAGCTGAATGTGAAATTTCTCAGCAACCTCCAGCCTGAGTGGAAGAGATTCACTAGACAGATGAGGCAAATGAAAGATCTGAACGACATTCCACTTCATGAAGTTTATGAAACCCTCAGACAGAATGAGGAAGAGGTGGATGAGATCAAGGCTGAGATGAAAAAGGCTGACAAAGCAGTTGCTGATCCGGTTGCACTTGTGGTCAAGAAGAAGTCTACAAGCATGAAGAAGAAAAAGAAGATGATAGCATCTGAATCAGAAGAGGCTAATAGCGAGGCGAATTCTGACTCTGACGATTGTGAAAATCTGAAGGAAGCTATGCTAATGTTAACCAAGGCCTTCCAAAAGAAGTTCTATAAAAAGCCTAGCTCTAACAGTCAGAGGTACTCGTCTGGTCCAAATAACTACAAACACAAGGAGAGAGTTGAAGAAAAGAGACCAGAAGATAAGAAAAAGGATAGAGCCGAAGATCCCAAGTAGGAAGAACCGACAAAGTGCTACAACTGTGGCAAACTTGGTCACTTTGCCAAGGACTGCCGAAAACCTAAAGTCCGGAACTCCGACTACTACAAGAATAAGATGCTTCTAGCCAAGCAACAGGAGGCTGGAAAAACATTAATGGCCGAGGATGAATACTGGCTCGACCATTCGGACCAAAAATTTGAAGAATGAGAGAAGGACGAGACAACACACCTGTGCTTGATGGGTAAGTAGCAGTCAGAAGCTGAAGCTGATTCTGATGAAGGAGATAATGAAGAGGTATGTGACTTAACTGAATCTGATTTTCTGAATCAAATGCATGCCATGATGTCTAAACTCCAAGAATTAGAGTCTAAACTTAAGCGTGAGAGAGGTGTCATTAATGAGAAAAATCAATCTATACATAAACTTAGCAATGATATTGCTGAGAAAAATGTATTAATTGAAACTTTGCACAAAAACATAGACACCAGCGCGAAAGAGAAGACTATAACTCATAAGGAGTTATCTGAAAGTGTCTCCAAATATAGAATGTGTGAGTTTGAGTCAAAAGAGATTTCTAAAATAAATTCTTCGCTTTCAAAGGAAAAGAAATCTTTAATTGACAAAGTGAATGTTTTGGAAGGAAAATTATATACTTTGGGTCAAACTGAACAAACTATTCATCTAAACAAACCCAAAGAGAACAAAGAGAGTTGGGGGCTCGGATACGAGAATCCACAGTGTCTCAAAAAGGGTATATCTGAAGTGCCTGCGCTTTATGATTTTGGATTTATGACATTGGCTCCTCAATATCCTGAACTCAAACCTTTTTGGACTAGACTGTCTGAAGAGGATCAAGCCAAGGAATATGCAAAAAGAAAGAACACAACTAAGTTTCAACTTCCATTTCGCTATGAGAGGTTGAATAACAATTATAGTTCTGATAAATCAAATTCTCTTTCCAATGATTATTTTGAGAGTTATTCTGTAAAAGAAATGGAGGCTAAACCTATCGAAGGTAAGCTTTACGTCCCTCCTCTTGTTTTGGAAAGTAAAATTTCTGAACTCGAGAATACTCTCATAGAAAAAAGAATTTTGATGGATTTAGAACAAACTATATTTTCTACAGTGTTCAAAAATACTGAGTTTTCTAAATTCTCCAAGGCTTTAAAATATGATGATAGACCTGGTTTACTTGATGATGAGCTTAATTTCCTAAACTCTGATGGTGCTTTAGATGAATGTGTTGCTCAATTTGATTTTACTACCAAACTTCCTGATCATTCACCTTGTGTTGTTAATTCTTTCGGGTTACCCAGTGTGTTTGAAAAGGGTGAAACATCAACGAAAGTTGATAAATCAGTTTCTGTGAAATCGAAGAATGCAAAAGGTAAGAAAAGAAAATCTCAACTTTCACAGAAACCGATCACCACTGGTAAGCCACAAAAGAAGCATTCTTTTGATTCTCACAATTCTAACTCAAAAGCTTCAAATGTTTCAGATGTGAGAAAGCAAAGGCATGAAGTTAAGTTGGTATGGCGACCAAAACAGGAGATTGACGAGACTGCTAAATCTAGTTCTAGTTTTAATTTGAATAAAAAGACTTCTAGTAAAGATGAATTGATTGTGAATGTTGCTACTTCTAAACCTAATCTTGTTGATTCTCGCAAGAAATATATCAGAAAGCAATTATTCCAGTTAGCCCCATCTAATAGAAAGTTTTCAAATTTTGGTAGATATGATTATGCTTCTCGTAAATATTCTGATGTTTGGTATAGCTCATATAATGTTTCCTCTTATCGTTATCATTCTTCTTATCGTTCATATGGTTTTCAAAGACAAAGCGGACCCAAATTTAAATGGGTGCCAAAATCATGTACGGACACTGTAGGTCCCATTTATAAATGGGTACCTAAACCTCTTATTTCCTGATTTGTTTTGTGTAGACCCGTCATATGTGGTACTTGGATAGCGGGTGTTCCAAGCATATGACCAGGCAGAAGAGTATGTTGTCTAATTATACAGACAAATACTGCGACACATGTCGTTTTGGAAATGATCAGTTTTCACCAATTCTAGGGTATGGTGATGTTGTACACGAAAATGTCACGATTAAGAAGGTGAGCTATGTTGAAGGCTTAGGACAAAACCTATTCAGTATTGGCCAGTTCTGCGACAAAGACTTAGAGGTGAATTTCAAGGCCAAGAAATGTTCGGTACGCACTGAGGACGGGAAAGAACTCTTGGTCGGCACTCGCAAGTCAAACCTCTACACCATCAACTTGTCAAAGGTCCAGGATGACAATCAGGTATGTCTACTCTCAAAAGCCTCGATGCAATAAAGCTGGTTATGGCATCGACGACTCTCTCACCTCAACTTTCGGTACATCAACAAACTGGTCAGTGGAAAGCTAGTGAAAGGACTTCCTGAACTGAAGTATGAAAAAGAACACCTGTGTGCAGCGTGTGAAAAGGGAAAGATGAAGAGAGCTCCACATAAACCAAATCCTAAACCTAGTACTATCTCTCCATTAGAGTTGTTGCATATGGATTTATGCGGTCCTATGCGAACGCAAAGCTTAGGCGAAAAGAAGTACGTGCTAGTTATTGTGGACGACTATACGCGATACACTTGGGTCAAGTTTCTACGGTCTAAAGATGAGACGCCCGAAGTTCTCATTACATTTTTGAAGACGACCCAAGTCAATTTGCAGAAACAAGTCAAGATTCTCATAACTGACAATGGCACAGAGTTCAAGAACAAAATAGTTGAAGAATATCTCGAATCGGTCGGGATATCACATCAATACTCTGCTGCACGTACGCCTCAACAGAATGGAGTAGTCGAAAGGCGAAATCGTACACTAGTCGAGGCCGCTCGAACTATGCTCAGCCAATCTGACTTACCTCTATTTCTGTGGGCTGAAGCTGTATCGACTGCGTGTCACACTCAGAATCGTTCCATGGTACACCGCAGATTTCAGAAGACTCCATATGCGTTAATCAAGAACCGGACACCTACAATCAAATATTTTCATATATTTGGGTGTAAGTGTTATGTGTTAAACGACAGAGAGAATCTGAACAAGTTCAGCGCTAAGGCGGATGAGGGCATCTTCGTTGTATATTCCTCTACATCTACTGCATACCGTGTTTACTTGAAGAAGTCAAAGACGGTGATTGAGAGCGTTAACGTCACATTTGATGAAGAAATGGATTCTAAGTACGTCAGTTCAGAACCCGTAATAACCGGAGTACTAGCTTCTGGGCCAACCAGTCCAGGACCTACACCTCAAGAGAACAAATCAGATGGCACTTCATCGTCTACTTCTAAATTATCTGATTTGGATTTATTATTTGAACTATTTTATGATGAATTTCTTGGATCTAATGTGCCTAAATCTGTTGTGGTTGACAAGATGGAAGACTCGATGACTACTCATCCAACCATTTTAGATATCTCTACTGAGTCCAATTCCCCGATTCAGCAAGAAGTTCCAGTTCAAATGCCTACTCCGACAGTTGAAGTTGTGACCAACACCGAAGAGACAGAAGTAGCTGACTCAGTAGGATGTACTGTAAGGACTGATCAACAGACTGACCAAGCTGTACCTACTGCGACTTCTGCAACTACTACTTCAACTGAAACCCTCATTCTTTCTGAACCATCTGAAGGAGATAACAGTGGATTCCTAGATGCTGAACATGACCAATCTACATCTAATCCACTCCCTCATGAACACAAGTGGACCAAAGAGCATCCGATAAGCCAAGTTATTGGAGATCCGTCCAAACCGGTGCAAACTAGGCCTGTCACTTTGAATCTATGTATGCATGACTCCTTTCTGAGCAAGATCGAGCCTACTCGCGTATCTGAGGCCCTTGCCGATTCAGATTGGGTAACTGTGATGCAAGATGAGCTGAATCAGTTTGAAGCACTAAAAGTCTGGAGACTCGTACCCAAACCTGAAGGTAAAACCATCATTGGTATGAAATGGGTGTTCAAAAACAAGAAAGATGAAGATGGTACCGTTATCCGAAACAAAGCACGACTTGTTGCCAAGGGATATAGGCAAGAGGAAGGGATAGATTATGATGAGACTTACGCTCCAATGGCGCGTATAGAGGCAATTCAGATGTTCTTAGCCTACGCAGCCCACAAGAACTTCACCGTCTATCAAATGAACGTGAAGACAACTTTTCTTAATGGTGTACTCAAGGAGGAAGTCCACGTATCGCAGCCAGAAGGGTTTGTGAATCCAGATAAGCCTAATCATGTTTACATTCTGGATAAAGCTCTTTATGGACTGAAACAAGCCCCTCGCGCCTGGTATGATATCTTATCTCAGTTCTTGGTCAAGTCAGGTTTTACAAAAGGTACGGTCGATACCACTCTTTTCATTAAAAAGGAAAAAGGCGATATCATTCTTATTCAAATATATGTGGATGATATTATTTTTGTCTCTACAAATCCTAAATACTGTAAGAACTTTGCAAACCTCATGGTGTCACGTTTTTGGATGAGTATGATGGGAGAGATGAACTTCTTTCTCGGATTACAAGTCAAACAATTTTCTACAGGGATTTTCATCAGTCAAGCTAAATACATTCTTGATATTCTTCGGAAGTTCAAAATGGAAAATTGTAAACCGATTGGTACCCCAATGGCACCTGGCACTAAGATTGGCACTGATCCTTCGGGAAAGGCTGTTGATGTTAGGACTTATAGAGGGATGATAGGTTATTTAATGTATCTTACTTCCAGTAGGCCGGATATAATGTTTTCTACATGCTTATGTGCTAGATATCAGGCCAATCCTAAAGAATCCCATTTGTCTGCAGTTAAACGAATTTTCAGGTATCTGAAGGGGACTACAAATCTTGGTCTGTGGTATCCTAAAGATACTAGCTTTGAACTAACAGCTTATTCAGACGCAGATCATGCTGGTTGCATGTTAGACAGGAAGAGCACCTCGGGTCATATACAATTCCTCGGAGATAGACTCGTCAGTTGGGTATCAAAGAAACAATTATGTGTCTCCACTTCCACGGCCAAAGCAGAATATGTAGCTGCTGCTAGCTGCTGTTCTCAGGTCTTGTGGATGAGAACACAACTGCGAGACTATGGTTTCCATTTCAATAGAATCCCGATGTATTGTGACTCGAAGAGCGCTATCGCGATTTCAGCTAATCCTGTTCAGCATACTAAGACCAAACACATAGATGTCAGGTATCACTTTATAAAAGATAATGTAGAAAAAGGAACAATTGAACTTTACTTTGTAAAAACTGATTATCAGCTTGCAGATTTGTTCACCAAACCTTTAGACGAAAAGCGATTCACTTTTCTTGTCTCTAGGCTAGGTATGCTAAATCTTAAGACCTAATCAGGGGTTACCAATTAAAGTTTTCTTATTGTATATTTTCATCATTTATTCATCATTATTTCTGAAAGATATCTGCACTTTACTAGTCTGTTCATAATCTCAGGGGGAGTGTGAGAATTACCTCATAGATGATCAATGTTATTTTGAGGGGGAGCATATCAAATATCTGCATTGTATTTACTGACTAATTTTGAGTGATGCATGATTTTAGGGGGAGCGTACCAGTCAAAGGAGTATGGCTATGACTTCTGATTATTTCAGATCAGAACTCGTACTTTAATTGTTTTACTGCTTTCTGTCATTTCAATTTAAGTGAATAAAGTTACTTTGACTAGACCTTTAGACTTTTGCAGTTTGAGAGATGCTTATAAGATCATATCTTTATGACTTTAAGCTTGACTTCATGAGATGTAAGATCGCTCGTACAGGTATATTCCTTTAGCTTACTCTCCTATATGGTTGAAAGAAGGACAACTTTCAATCATAGAAAACATGTTTCTCAAATGTTCAAACCACTTCCCGATTCTTCAACAGATTTTATAATTTGGAAGTGTGATTTTTAAATGTTTTCTACTTCATCTTTGAGCTTTACCTGATCAAGTTAAATCATCTGAGAAACATATGCTTTATAGGATAACATGGGATCAGTATGCTAGGACTTAAAAGAAACTTCTATGGATTCGCGTTAACCAGTGTTTCCTACCCAAGAAGTTAATCCTTTAGTGATTGAATGTGAGGAGTCAAAAAGAAATGAGTGTGGGTTGTGTGATGAGGTATACTGAAAAAGAGAGTTTGGTTAGTAGTGAGCTAAATGATAAAAAGAAAGAGGGTGTGAGAACAGAGTTAAAAGAATATCAGAACTCTACACCAACTTTTTCTGAGCCGGGCAGCCACAATTCTAATGTTTCACAACTCTTTGGTGAACATTATTGAAACAGACAACTAGCCCATGCCAACTCTTGCCATTACCCCACCAGCTACTCATTTTCTTCTTAACAAGAAAATGTTTAATTTTCAAAGGGGACGCAACACATTTTCTATCTGCTTTTCATTTGGAAAATCTGGATATTGAAAAGAAGGAAGTCTGCCCCACCTTCACAATTCACTAATGCACATTGAGTCTGTGTTTAACGAACTGTTGTCTCAGTGGTTTACACATTTTGAGCCTTATAAGCAATCATCATATGCTTAATTCTTTCTATCACATGCACGAACACACAAGGAATTTGTTTCTTTGTCATAACGTTCATAGAAATTGCCTTTGTGGTGTTTCGATGATTGAATGGAAGCCCTGGGGGAGTGAACATCATAAAGCTCCTTTCCAATGTGTATTCGTTACACACAGTGACTTCGTGTTACTGACAGACATTTTAACTGATTCATTTGTTGATTCAGGTGTTACATTTATATTTTTGTCTGGATTTGCAAAGATCTGGATGACCATCTTTATGAATTGACGGATAATCAGAGGTTCTGCATGCAAGATCAGTGGTCAGATATTTCTTGACGAAAAGTTTTGATGATAACGTTGCTCTTTTCATCAAAAAGGGGGAGAAGCGTTAACCAAGAAATGGAGGAGATCACTTGGTTAGAGAAATGTCCAAGATCGACGTTTTCAAAGTCAAAGTATTCTGAAGATATACTTAATTGAAGAATTTTTCTTTGAAGATGATTTGCTAAAGCATTCTGAGCTGAAACTGGAGATAATTTCTTTCCAAGAGATTTTATTCTCATCGTTTGAGGAGATTGCAACATTCTGAAGACAAAGAGGGAGATTGCATCTTCTGAGCTTAAAAGAGAAGATTGAATTCCTAAATCTTTTTAATAATGATCTTGATCTAAAGGGGGATATTGTTAGAGCACAGATTTATTGGATTCAAGATCATCAATTTCTGAAGATGGAAATCTGAAGTCAAAGCTGGAAAAGTCGACTCTCATCAAATAGTCTAGGTCCTTTGTAATAAATAGTTAAAGTTTATTTTGTATTTTCGTTTTTAGTCCTTTTCCCTTAAAATAGGTATATGGTTTAAATTAGGTTTTTAGGTTTTGCCGTGTGAGGTATCTCATTGTATTCAGCGCCGTACATTCACAGAGAGAAATATAGAGAGAGATACGGCAGAGAGAGATAGAGAGCTTCATTGGAAAAACCATCAAGATTGTAATCGTTTGGATTGTTAAATCTAATCAGGTTTGTTTATCTTGATTGTGTTTATTAACTTGTTTAATTGTTAAGAACTTGAATCATTATTGGGACAATCAATTCGCCTTTTTCATAAACACTTGGTAAAGCTTCTCCATTAATCACAAAAGTCGAATGATCTGGAAGTGAAGCATTGAAGTCAAACATATCAATTTCATCAATACACCCTTCATTAGAATTTAAGAAATCATTTGCAGACGCAAATAAGTCATCAATATCAGGTTCAGAAGTTTGAGGTATTTTAGAAGATGGAGAACACACTTTAGATTCAAAATGAAAATCTGTGTTCTTTAACACCGTAGAAAATACATCTTGTGTTAGTTCACTCAAAATTCTTTCATCAGATAAAATGTTTTCTAACTCAATTATTTTGCTTTCTAATACGAGTGGAGGAACATAAATTTTAGCTTGAATAGGTTTTGCCTCCATCTCAGTAGAAGAATAACTAGCAAAGTAATCAGTTGAAAGAAATTTTGGTGTTTCAGAAAGATAACTATCATTCAGTCTTTCATAACAGAATGGTAGTTGCATTTTCTTCAAATTCATTCTTTTCTCATCTTCTTTTGCCTCAACCTCCTTTGATGATTTGGTGACAAATTTGGGTTTCAAATGAGGATATTTAGCAGCAGCATACATAAAATTGGCATTATATAAAGCTGGCTGTTTTCTGATAGCTTTTTCTAGGTAATGAGGATTATCATAACCTAGTCCCCATTTTTCTTTAAAATCAACTTCTTCATTAGGTGTATTCAAGAAAATAGTTTGATCTGTTTGGCCTCAAACATATAATTTTGCTTCCAGACCATTTACCTTTTGTTCAAAAGTCTTGTTCTCAACCTGCAGTTTAAATGCTTTTAGAACACATTCTTGCTTTTCTGAATCAGACTTAGACAATTTAGTTTCAAAATCAGAAATCTTATTTTCAAAACGAATCTTTTCATTTTTAAAATCAGAAACAGACTTGCGAAGAGAATCAATCAGATCTTTGTTCCCAATAACTGCTTTATTAAGATCAAAGATAGTTTGATTTTTCTTCTCAATTCTGCTTCTTTCCTTTTTTAGTTTGTTTTGAAGATCATGAAGTTCGACCATCATGGCTTCCATTTTAACCATAAAATCAGATTTAGATAAGTTCATTACCTCATCAGACGTTTCATCTTCAGAATCATCACCTTTTACCGTGTTGCCCATTAAACACATGTGGGCTTCTTCGTTTTTCTCTTCCTCGACATCCGAATGATCTAGCCAATATTCATCTTCAGCCATTAATGCCTTGCCAGCTTCCTGTTGCTTGGCCAAGAGCATTTTGTTCTTGTAGTATTCTGAATTCCGAACCTTCGGCTTCCGACAGTCTTTTGCATAATGTCCAACTTTGCCACAGTTGTAGCACTTGATTAGATCATCAGCTTTCTTCTCAGTGCTGGCGTAGTCATTCACAAACTTCTTCTTCTCATCTGGCTTCTTCTCCACGTATCTTTTCTCTTCATACCCCTTCCCTTCTATTCTCTCACGATGCTCATAATTCTTTGATCCCGATGATGAATATCTCTGAGAGTTTGACCCTGGTTTCTTGTAAAACTTTTTCTGGAAAGCTCGGGTCAGTAAAAGCATTGCCTGCTTGAGGTTCTCCCCATCATCACCATCAGATTCAGAATCAGACCCTGAGCTGGAAATGACTATCTTCTTCTTTTTCTTCTTCTCTTTCTTTTCTTTCTCCTTTTCTCCAGCTACAAGTGCTATGGGATCAACAGCCTTCTCATCTTTCTTTTTCTCAGATATTTTCTCTTCCACCTTTTCCTTATCCTGTTGTAAAGTCTCGTAGACTTCATGGAGAGGTATATCACTCAAATCTTTCATTTGTTTCATCCCGCGTGTATGTTTCTTCCATTCTGGTTGCAGGATGCTGAGGAACTTCACATTGTTTTCAATCTGCTGCTTCTTAACCTTGTTCTTGGAAAGCTCATTCAGAAGCAGAACAAATCTTTCATATGTGTCCTCCAAACTTTCATTCTCCTTCGCTTTAAACTCTTCGTAGCTGTTTATGCAGTTAGCCACCTTTATCTGATTTCCAACTTTAGAACCCAACATCATCTTTCTTAGATGATCCCACATTGATTTGGCAGTTGCATTGTAGCTGTCTATTTTCACATAGATCTCATTGGTCATGCTTTGTAAAAGTAAAGATCTGGCTTGTTTATCAGCATTAAACCGACTCTTTTGTGCATCAGTGAATTGAGCAAAATCTTTATCAACTCTCTTTGTGTTCTGAACTCCATCTGAGTCATAACCTTCAGCAGGAATCTCCTCAGTAGGTCTTTTCATTGGACCATCTGTGATTGATAATAGAATGTTCTCTCCATTTGTTTGCCGATTAACAAAATCAAGAAAGCGATCCTTCCATTGTTCATATTCCCCTTTAAACAAAACCGGGGGCTTGACATTAGTGCCAATTGAAAGAGCGTCTCTGGAAGTCATCCTGTTTCAAATATAAGCAATAAGAAACTTGAAATTGATCGTTAGTCCAATAGAAATCTCAAGAAAATTGATTAACACTTAAATGAACTAGACAAAGAAATTTTTGAAATCCACTAAGATTAGAATTCGCAGAATACACTATAAGTACAAAGAATTCGCAATGAACACATGAAACACAAGGAATTCGCAAGGTTGAATTTAGAATTCGCAAGCTTAAAAGAACAAACAGAATTCGCAAGACAAGAAAATTGAATAGAATTCGCAAGTCAGAGGCTTACGAATTCAACACTTAAAAAAAAATTTCAAAAACTTTTCGTAAACACTCAAGAATTCGTAGACTACACTTCTGCGAATTCCAAAGAATTCGTAGACAAGTCTAATGCGAATTCTGATTACGAATTCTGTACTTAAGAAAAATTCTTGAAAAATGTGCGAACTCTGAGCAATTCGCAACAGACACAATAGCGAATTCTATACTTAAAAACTTTTCGAATAAACTCTCTGCGAATCCTACGTAATTCGCAACGGACACAATTATGAATTCTCGACTTTTCGCAATACAGAGTAATGCGAATTCTGTACTTATGAATTTTCAGAAATATCATAATACGAAATCTGATGAGTTTAACGAAATCTTGAAACTCTGCGAATTCTTGAGATCAGTCTAGCGAGTTCTTGATGAATCTTGCGAGTTCTTGAGCAGGATTGCGAGTTTTTGAGTTTTTCGAAGAAAACCACCTCTGAATCGACTAAAAACACATCTAGACCTCAAAATTCGATCTGAAACTCCAACAAACAGACCACTAACACACCTAGAACAAAATTCTACCAATGAATTTCAGTAAAGTTCAACAAACAATTCAATTTAATCTCTGATACAGTATACGAAGTCGTGAACTCAGAACTTCGACAAATCTCAACAAATTATACTCGAATACAGTGCAAAAGTTCAAATCACCTAAATCACTTGACTGGCGAAGTCCGGGCTCTCAGCAGCAAGATGGAGTCTGCCAATCAGCTGCTCTCTCAGCTGCTGGCAAAACTGAATGAACCAGCTCCTGCTCCCACTCCTTCCTTTACGCATGACGATTGGATGTCGCTGACTGTTGCTGTTGATTTCATTCATCTAGCAATTTTAGCTATTCCTGATATTGAAGGAAGGTTGGACAAGCTGGAGGCTGATGCCCGTCGGTCACCTGTCGCTGCTGCTGCTGCAAACACTGACCTCCCCCATGATGATGACAAAGAGGGGGAGATGAATACTGAAGAAAATACAGCGGCTGAGGCTCAAGTAGCTGCGGAAGAACCTCCCTCTCAAGTTGAGGGGGAGAAGATAGCTGAGGTTTCAACCATTGAAGATCAGGTCCATCCTTCTACTTCTTAAGTTTTAGAAGAAGAAGAGGATGAAGAAGAAGAAGAAGATGAGGAAGACCTTGATCTTCAAAATCAAGAAGATGATGACGCCGCTGCTGGTGATGATCATGATGAGGATGAAGACCCCTCTCTCTGGTTTTCAGCAATAACTCCATCATCAGTGCCTCAGACAAAAGGCGTTGTCATAAATGAAGCAGGGGGGAGACAAAAGGATAGTGCTCCAGTTTCCTCCTCTCAAGGCAAGAAGAAAGAGATCGCTGCTGAAGGGATTTTGAAGCTACTATCACCATCTGAGGGGGAGCAACCTTCTCAGGTATGCCTCTTCATTGTCCCTTTCTCATTCTATTCCTACTACTCACCCCTGACTTTCTAAACCTTTATCTTTCTCTTCCTATATATATATATATATATATACTAACTCCCTGTTTCTTTTTGCTCAGACAGTTCTCTCCCTTGCTTAAGGGAACTCAATCTCTATTGATAATCCCAACTTTCATAGCTGATGAACAAATAATCCCAACCTCCTTCAATGAGGTTGATGAACAAGAGGAAAAAGAAGATGATTTTTTGAACCATCCAGGAAGGCCCTCTCGAACACCTCAATGGTCAGAGGATGAACTTAAAAGAAAAACCGAGATGGTCTCTCTCATTGAAAGTCAACGAATAAAGATCCCTCCTCAGTCTCTACCGGAAGAACTCAACTTTCTCTCCAAAGCTGAATATGAAAAATCTGTCAGTACTGAAAGATTGCTCGCTGACTGCCGAAGAGATGCTGAATTAGCTCTCAAGGTACACGCGTCCATGTTTAAAGACAACAAGATGAAGGAGAATGCAGTTGTAGTTCAAGCTGCTATATTGAAAAAGACTGAAGAGGAGCGCTCAAAAGAAAAAGAGGTCAGCAATAAAAGTCTAGACTAGTGCAAAGAAAAGATAGACTATCGCTCTGTCCCGATGAAGATTGTCGCTGTTACTATCTCTGGGAGAAAGAAGAAGGACCGAACATTAGTGACCATGGAGATAACCACAGAGGATGGAAGCTCAAAAGCAATATTCGTATCAAGGCTTGAACACTTTGGTTAAGTTGAGTGGCTAGAGTTCAACGAAGCAATGAAGAAATCGAAATCAAT
Source organism: Arctium minus (assembly GCA_954870635.1). Classification (NCBI taxonomy): domain Eukaryota; kingdom Viridiplantae; phylum Streptophyta; class Magnoliopsida; order Asterales; family Asteraceae; genus Arctium; species Arctium minus. The sequence goes on along the minus strand of OX941097.1, from coordinate 32,013,392 downwards.
GTATAAAGGCTATGTTGAAGGTCTCGTTCGAGCTCTAATCAATAGAGTCGCTGCAATATTGAAAGTTCCTTCAACTCTTCCACCTAAGCTAAAACAAGTAAAGAAAAAGCTTGCCTCCTCCTTCTATGATAATGTCACAATGATCAAGAACAACACCTCCATCAAGTTTTCAAAAGAAACACTGTTCGGGCCTCCTCCTGATCTCTCAGTTCTTGATCTATCTCTGCCTCCTGGTGGACCATTCATCCTAGGGCAAGTTTTGAAAAACCCTTTTGGAATCCTTTTCAGAGATGATGAAGGTCAACTCAGGTTCCAAAGAGTCTCTGAAATCCCTCTCTGCCCTCTAAATCATCTCAAGGACCTTCTGTGCTTATGGTGTACCTACTCTCCCTCGGCTGAACCGATCAAGACTATCATTCGACAAGAATCAACTGATCAAAGACAAAAAGGAGAGGAAGTACCAGATTATATGATCAAGGTCCTGAAGTCTTATCTAGATAGCTGATAGATTTTTTCTTTATTCATGTAATTTGTTAGTTAGACTTACAATAGTTTAGAACTTCACTTGTACTTGTTATTTTCATATCTCTTCTTGTAATTTCTTTCTTTGAATTAATGAAAATTTCAGTGAAGTACTTAAATCCATCAGTACTGTAAAAGATTCCTCAAAATTGTAATTAGGACATGTATGTTATGAGTACTGATTATCCTTTATTTTGACTTACAAGTAATTTTCTTCTCAGTTACTTTGTCATCATCAAATAGGGAGAGATTGTTGATCCAACTCTCTCAGTGATTTGATAATGACCTTTTATAATACTTAGTGAAAATTACGTTTAACAACTGTATGTATTAGTGTTTCACCATCAGCGATCAAATACTGAGTATCTTCAGTATCTTTGATGATTTCCTATGTAAACAGGTAGACGTAATCCCTAAAGACAAGTTTCGCGACAAAAGACGTTCAATGCTGAATCGAAGATAAAGCTGCTGAACATAGGACAAGTCTACTCATGACCTGATGCAGATATCAGCGAAAACAAGACAAGTCTACTCACACGCGAAGAAGCCTAAGGAAAAGCTTTAATGATAGATGAACTTCTTTCTATCTCTGAGAAGGAAGAGATATTCAGCGATCGATGATCACTTTGCTTATACCTCAAGTCTCTTTTGTCTTATCTATGCACACACCGTATGAGTGTCTATAAAAAACACACCTCTGCAACATTTCATACAACTATGATATCTACAATGCTCATCATACGGCCAAAAGCATGTCTCCAAAAGTTAGACTCATGCAACCAACCAGAGAAGGATACGTGTAAAGTACCCTGACATGCATTTAATGCATAGGGTATAAATAGAAAGATCAAGACTCTATTTGAGAATTGTCTGAAGCCTTTAACCTTCAATCTCTCTAATATATAGAAACCCTTGTTTTCTATATTCTCTAAATCTCTATTCTCTAATTCTTGTGCAACCATTTTAGTGTTTCTTAAGTTTGTTTAGATTAGGTTCTTACTTAATCTTATCCTGCAACAAAGTTGTAAATTGTATTTTGATTTATAATAAACAATTTATTAAACTTTAAATTTTGTATTTGTATTCAACCCCCCCTTCTACAAACTTGTTAAGCACCTTCGGGACCAACACTTCTTGAGTGGCCGTGGTTGCAAAGGCTTGTACCAACTTTTGAATGTCCAGAGAATTCTGAGCAGTTGTTTTCTTCAACTCTGCCAGAGTCTCTGCAGTCTTTGTTTCTGCCGCCACGTCTTCTTTGCCTTTGGCTAAGCTTTTCAACTCGTCAAGGGCTGCATACACACCATCAACGAAGGCTTTGAATTCTGCCTTGGTGACGGGCATAGAGGGGTCATCCTATGGATCAACACATGATCCAGTTTATCCAAAAGATCTTTGGCACCTAGGGAGCTTGTTTTGATTTTGGGCTCCTTAAGATTTCCATCAGATCCTCGATGTCCCTTAGATGGGGAATCATCTACTGATGTTCTGTCATCAAGCTTTTCAAGTGAAGTTTCAGAGTCTAACACTTGAGTCTTGATGAGTGGACTCTGTGGGTGATCTATACCCGCAACGTCATCGTGCTTCCTCACTAACACCTCTTAAGTACTTTTGGCTTCACTATTGTGTTCATCAGAGGCAACAAATGCCTTTGTAGAGGTTAGTGACGTGTTCTAGGACAAGTGAACACTTATGTCTTCAGCTCCATCCTTTTGAGAGGATGGGGTTGCTTTGGCGTCCCCGGTTGAATGTGGTACAGAGGAGGAAAAAAGTTCCTCTATCCGGTTGGTTTGGGCAGGGTTCGGAGTGTGTACTCCTTCTTCAACATATTTCTACACCAGATCTGCAGAGATGGATGGGTAGTTAGTACAGGGAGGTGGGTTGGGTTGTGTGCCAAAGGCATCTTTTTCGCCCTGTATCTCCTCCTTCGAGTGTTTCCTCTCCTTACCGCCAGCCTCTTCTTCAGTACTAGACTCTAAGCCAGTAACATCCTTTACCTCTATGGTTGTATCCATAACTCCCAGACCCTCTGGCACTGATTTATGTGCTTCATCTTCCATTGGTGGGGAACTTAGTTGTTCCACCACCTCTTGGGCGAGTTCTACGACCACTTTCAGAGGGCTCTGAGGCCTGATGTGTTCTGCAACTATGGACTTATTAGAGTTGGGGGTTTCATCGATCACTACCCTTCTCCTTTTCCTCTGCAGAGGAATCTATTTTTCCTCTACAGGTTCCTTCTAGGCAAGCTCTGCTTAGCCCTCCTCCTCGTCCTCCTCTTCTTTGTACTCTCACCCCTGAACGCCCTCATCTATACTAGGCCTAAGTATACTGCAATCTCTCCCACTAGGAATCCTATGTGCGGAGGGGTTGCAGGAATCGGTTCTAGAGTCCTACTACCGCGTATGTAACCCAACCTATGTTCACTACCCAGATAGGACAGAAGTTTGGCTGGCAGAGGTCTTGCTCCAGGGTATCCGGTTGCCAGCACTACGGGTTTATGAGATTTAATCTCATAAAGCTTGATCATCTTGCCCTCAGAAGGTAGTTTGGCAGGGCCTACCATTTAATTGCCAAGAAGCACGACAATGAATCTGTTGAACACCAGGGTTGTTGGCGCCTTCTCCCTTCTCTGGTCGTCCTCTTTAGTGATCACATCATTGATCATCTATCTGAGGTTTATTTTTGCATAGTCCAGAGGCAAGTCATAGTATATCCCATACATGATGGCCAGGATATTATGACTTGACTGGTCTGGACTTCCTACCTTGCACGTTAGAGACCTGTTGAGTATGGAGAATAATACGTGCACGGAGGGGTAAGATTATGCCTTATGAACTCAGTCCTCTTTGAGATGGGCTTGGCATACCCAATAAACCTAAGGAACTCTAGAATTTCCTCACCAGAGGGTTCTTCAGAGAATTTAGTCAAGTTTAGTTGGTCCTTAGTTGGGAGTTCAAATATTTTCAGAGACAAGTCTTTTCTTTTATGCCAAGTTTCAGGACCTTGTTATTTCCAGCAGAGGTAGCATACCCCATTATGCAGTGGCCAAACTGAGGGTGTTTCTTATATCGACATCCTTCCCAGAATTGTTGTACATAGGGCTCAAGGATATCTATCATAGTCATAGTCAGGGCCTTGTTCAAGAAGTGATTTTTTCAGTAGTTTTATTAAGGGTTCAACTTCAGTGGGGTATCCCTTGGGTTCAAGAACATCGAAATGGTTGTTTGGCTTCAGTTGGAGGGAAGTCATATGGTACTGGTGCCTAGTAAAGGAGATGATTCGGCTAGTTAGCTGTTGTTGTTGGTCCACAGATGCAGAGTCATCTTTCTGGGCAATGGAGTGTTGAGAGTTTGGAGAGTTTTCAACGGATGCAGATCGAGAAGCCATTGTTTGCAAGAAATTAGGAGAAAAAGAGAGTTGCAGGTATTTTCCTTTTCTTGAGAGAGTAAAAAATTTCAGGTAAAAAATGAAAGAAAGGAAGGGTTTGGGTATTTATGGAGTGAAAGGGGTAAAAGATTAGGCGGTAAAATATAAACGTTTGAAATCTGTAATAAGTACCTATCCGTCTAAGGAGCCGTTTGAAAAACGACGGTACAGTTCACGGTCCAATCACATTTTGCCATGTCACTGAGGGCGGTGCACGATCAAGTACGTGCGCCTCCCACTATTCTCACACGAGTGGCATTTGCTATAGCCAAATGCCTGTCATTTTAAAAATAACCCGTACCCCAAAACCTTTGAAAAGATATAAGTGTTGAAAATGACAGAAGCTCTGTGGGTTGAAGAGCTTTTTAGGTTTGAGGTTGGTTCTGTCTTGCACAATGATACACTTTGTACCCAAAAACATTTGAAATCGATGGAATGATTGAGTTTGTCTTTCCAGAGGGAAATTTGATGTCAAGAAGTATCTTTGTGGGATACAGAGGCTCTGGTGCATCTCGCAGAGGCTCTAAGAGAAGCCTCAGAGGCTATTTGACAAGAAATTTCTAATAAAGGAAAGACATTTCAGTGTTTTGATCACCTAAAGTTTGGACTTGTTTTTGTAGGGGATTTGGGACATATTTGGAAATTGGTGTCCGAGAAAAGTGTTTTTGTCCTTGAAGATGTGCGAAGAACTTACCTGACACTGCAATCTTTCTCGATAGAAATGGCTTCTTTGGCTCCCCCTTGAATGATCAACCTCTGTAATCAACTTCAAGGTGTCCTTTGCTCAACTCCTTCTGCTCCCCCTTGACCTATGCTTGGATCAGATATAATAAGCTTTGCACAAGACATAGATCAAAGAACCACATTGTTTTAACCACAAGAAATAACTTAAGTAACATAACTATACATCCAGAAGAATGAACTATACAAATAGAAGTAGAGACAAATTACTGAGAATGAAATATGTACAACAGAAGCTCTGTGCCAAGGTACAAAGGCTCTGTGAATCAACTCAGATTTAGCATGCCTAACTTGCCAACAAGAAAGGAGAATCTCTTCTCATCTAAAGCTTTTGTGAATAGGTCAGCAAGTTGATAATCTGTGGGCACAAAATACATTTCAATTGTGCCTTCCTCGACATGATGGTTAAGAAAGTGGTACCCGATATCAATATGTTTAGTCTTAGAGTGCTGAACAGGATTGGCAGAGATCGCAATGGCACTTTTGGAGTCACTGAGGATGGGTATTTTATCGATAGCAAGACCATTGTCCCTAAGTTGGGTTCTTATCCACAGAACTTGTGAACAACAGCTAGCAGCAACAACATATTCTGCTTCTGCCGTTGAGGTTGACACACAATTCTGCTTCTTTAAAGTCCAACTTACAAGTTTACCACCTAGGAATTGGCAACTCCTAGAGGTGCTCTTTCGGTCAAGCTTGCATCCTCCATAGTCTGAATCTGTATAAGCCACAAGATCAAATCCAGAGTTCTTTGGATACCAAAGGCCAAGATTCTTGGTGCCCTTTAGATATCTAAAGATCCTCTTAACAACAAGAAGATGAGATTCCTTTGGGTTAGCGTGGAATCTTGCATAAAGACATGTGACAAACATTATATCTGGTCTACTAGAAGTTAAGTACATAAGAGACCCAATCATGCCTCTGTAGAGCTTACACCCCACAAATTTTCCCTCCAGTGGCCATGGGGGTCTTCATTGCTGAAGAGTCAGAGAGTTTATATTTTGAAAGTATGTTAGAGACATATTTTGATTGATTTAGAAAATACCCTCTAGAGTTTGTTTGACTTGTAATCCTAGGAGGAATGTTAGTTCTCTCATCATACTTATCTCAAACTCACTCTTCATCAAATTTTCAAACTTTTGACAATAAGATTCATTAGTAGAGCCAAAAATAATGTTGTCCACATATATTTGTACAAGTAGAATCTCACCTTTTCTCTTTTTGAAAAATAAGGTTGTATCAGTTGTACCACTTTCGAAACCATTTGCTAGCAAGAAGTTAGAAAGCCTTTCATACCATGCTCTAGGGGCTTGCTTTAGTCTATCCATATCCTTGTCTAAGAAGTAGACATGATTTGGGTACTTTGAGCTTTTAAACCCTGGTGGTTGTTGGACATATACTTCTTCTTGAATTTGCCCATTCAGAAAGGCTGACTTGACATCCATTCGGTAGACTTTAAAACCTCTGTGGGCTGCGAAGGCTAGGAAGATCCTAATTGCTTCGAGCCTTGCCACAGGGGAAAAAGTTTCTTCATAGTCAATCCCTTCTTATTGGCAATATCCCTTTGCCACCAATCTTGCTTTGTTCCGAATAACCACCCTATCTTCGTCCTTCCTGTTTCTAAAGACCCATTTGGTTCCTATTGCAGTTTTGCCTTTCAGCAGAGCCACTAGGGTCCATACTTTGTTGCGCTCAAACTGCAGAAGCTCCTCTTGCATAGATCTATCAACTTTAGATCATCTTGGGCCTCAGAAACCCTTTTGGGCCCAATGATACTAACAAAATTTGTAAAGAGATAAAAGTTTGCAGTAGCAGAGCGAGTCTTGACTTTGTCAGAAGGGTCACCTATGATTTGGCTCTGTGGGTGACTTTTGGTCCACATGGTCATTCTGGGGTGATGGTCATTGGAACCATCGAGCAATATATCTGAAGAGGTTTCTTTCTCTTGATCAACTTCTGTAGCAGAAGGCTGATCATTTGTGCTTACCACAGGGCTTGATTGTGCTCCTTGAGTTGATGTGGAGAGCTCTGTAGTATCTCGGTTAGAGTTCTGTGATTGCTCTGGCGTTGACTCCTCTGAGATTGTTGGAAGATGATCTGCGACTTGGTTGAGCGTGGGGCCTTGATTGTTGTTGGTCTCTGTGTTCTCCCCCTCGACGTTTGGTCCTACAAAAGTGGTTGAAGAGGGTGAAGTATCACTAGGACCAGTTAGGTATGTACCTGTTTGGTCCACAGAGGTTTCGGCTTCAGAGGCTCTGTGATCATCTTCAAAGGGATCATCATTGTTGAACCTTTGTTCAAATAAATGATGTAGTTCACTAGCACGACTTGATGATTCACCAGAGTCTTGCGATTTAATTCACCAGAGTCTTGCGATTTAAGATTGAGTCTTGAGCTGATTTGCTCAGAAGTCACCTGAAACGAGTCATCAAAGGAAACATTAATACTCTCGAGTATATGTTTTGATTTCAGCAAGTAGACTCGGTATGCTAATAACCAATGAACTTGGCTTCATCAGATTTGCGATCAAACTTCCATATGTTCTCTCTGTCGTTGAGAACAAAACACTTGCAGCCAAAGACATGAAAGAACTTTATATTTGGCTTCCTCTGGTTCAGAAGGTGGTAGGGGGTCTTTGAGTGCATCTTCACGATTAATGATTTGTTTTGAGTGAAGCACGCCGTAGAGATGACTTCTGCCCAAAAAGAAGTTGATAATCCAGAAGCAGTGAGCATTGTTCTGGTAGCCTCCACAAAGGTCCTATTTTTGCGCTCAACGACACCATTCTGCTGCGGAGTTCTTACGGTATAGAAGTTCTGTGAAATGCCTTCTTCCGTGAGATAGGCTTCAATGGTTGAGTTCTTGAACTCTGTGCCATTGTCACTTCGAATCTTCTGCACCTTGCTATCATACAGAACCTGAATTCTCTTCATAAGATTGATTAGTACTGTAGGAACATCAGACTTCTTTCGGACAAAATCTACCCAAGTGTATCGAGAGAACTCATCTATTAGTACAAGTATGTACTTTTTGCCACCTAGGCTCTGTACAAAAATAGGACCATAGAGGTCAACGTGAAGCATATACAGAGGCCTAGTTCATGATACATCTGACTTGCTCTTATGGGCGACTCTTTTGAGTTTGCCCATTTCACAAGCAGAGCATAGATGATCTCTGTCAAACTTAATGTTGGGAAGACCACTTACCAAATTTAATTTTACAAGTTTGTCAAGAGTATGAAAATTTAGATGACAGAACCTGTTGTGCCAGAGCCAAGTCTCTTTATTCTTACTTGATACCAAACAGAGTTTTTCTTCTCTGTTGGTGGCCTTGAAGTTTATGAGGTATATATCACCTCTTCTGTTGGCTCGCAGAAGCTCTGTGCCTGTTCCAGAGCTTAGTAGGGAACAATATTGATGTTTGAACATCACATCGAATCCGTTGTCACAGAGCTGTCCAACATTGAGTAAGTTGTGCTTAAGGCCATCCACATATGCCACTATGCAAACATTGATGTCCTCTTTGGCAATGACTTCATAGCCTTTAATTTTCCCCTTCTTATTATCTCCAAAGGTCACAGAGCCTGTTAGGACTGAAAGTCCTGTTTGTTGAAAGTGGTATAAAGCATTTATAAGGGGTTGAATTGTAATTCTTTCATTGTTTATTTGTTTGTTGGGCCCAAAGCCCATTAAGCTTGTAAGCGCCATATATAAGGCGTGTTTTAGCTCATATTTCAGGTTAGATAAATCATTATTAGATTGCTAGTCATTAGGTTTACTTTCTCTGATCAAATATTTTCTCTGTAAACCTAAACCTTTATTGAATATCAATCATATGACTAGAAGTTGTGGCTTAGATATTGTTATTCATTGATTAATTATTGTTGATTTGTTCGTGATTGCACTGTACTGGGATCTACAATTGGTATCAGAGCAAAGAGACAGAAGGTTTGATTCAAAAAGGTTTGTCTAAAACCCTTTAATCGATTATTTGCTTTAATAGTGTTTATCGTGTTCATCTGCCTGGATTGATTTCTGGATCGATTTGGTCGATTGATTGATAAATTGATTTCTGGGTTAAGTAGATTTCTATCGCTTTTAAAAATCAATTCCTTTCTGGAAATTTAGTGTTTCGGTCGTCTGTGGTATTGAAAATCAAATATCTTGGTTTGAGTTTCTGGGTTTACGCCATTATGCAAAATCAATCGTTGAAATTTTTCTGAAAATCAAGCTTTTTGGATATCGATTACTTGGTGTTTCGATTGAATTTCTGGGTACAATTTCTGGGTACGATTGAGATTAATCGATTTTACCGGTCTTTAATTTTATCTGTTATCAATTTGATCGAATTATCTGTTTTCGGTGATTATCTGTTATCGACCGGTCCTATTGACCGGACCCTGCGACCGGACTCATTCGACCGGTCTCTTGTTAACCGGTGTACTGCGACCGGATCCTTGTTGGGACCGGTGTCTTGTTGACCGGTACCCGTCTTGACCGGTACTTTGTGACTCGACCGGTACGCGACCGGTACATTGTACGCGACCGGTACCCAGTTGACCGGTACCCAGCTGACCGGTACTTTGAGGCCAGACCTTCTCTCGACCGGGTCCTTGCTCGACCGGGTCCTTGCTCGACCGGGTCCTTGCTTGATAATTATATATTTTTTTTGGATCAATTTGTTTGTCTCACGATCGCTACAGTGCAGCTAAGATTAAAGTTTAAACCCGTTCAAGTTTCATCTCTTGTCAAGTTCAGTCCCTGGAAATCAAGCCTTTCAGAGCCGGATCGAATTAATTCTATTCGATACGATCAAAAAGGATGAAGGCACCTTTTCTGTTCAAAGGAAAATATGAAGAGTGGAAAGTTAATTTTTTGACTTTTGTGGATGAACATGAGTTGGGTCACTATATCATATTATCATTGACTGAAGGAGAGATGCAATCCCAAATTCCAACAGAAGCTTCTTCTGAGGAACAGGAGAAAAGACAGAGGGCTAATAATATAGCTCGAAATTTTATGACAGATAGTATTTCTTGTGAACTTTTTCGTGACATTTTTTGTGAAATTTCTGGTCAAATGAATTATTACAAAATGACAGGAAAAGAGTTGTGGGATTGTACTGAATGGTTGATGTTAGGGCCAAAGGTAGTATTAAAAGGAAGAAAATTGGAATCTGAAAACTCTGAGCTGAAAAGAAAGATCTCTGATGTTGAATATCAGATTATGCAAATCCAGCAAGCAGTATCCGTTGAAAAGTATGATGAGAAGACTAAAAGTCTGGAGGATACTAATGCTAAGCTTCAAAAGAAAATATCTGATTTGGAGCAAAAGATTGCAAAAGACAAATCTGATTTTGAGACTAAAGAGAAGGCATTTGCAAAGAAGTTCTCAGATTTTTCAAGAAAATGTGCTGATGAGAAGAAAGCAGTTGAACTGAAATGTATCAAGCTTTCTCAGAAAGTTTCTGATTTTGAGAAAGTAATAATCTTGGAAAGAGAAAAGTTTGTCAAGGAGAAGAAGGAGATTGAACAGAAGAATGTTGGATTCTTTAAAGAACTATCCGGCCAAAGAAAGGATGCTGAGGAGGGATTTGAAGAAGAAAGAAGCATATTTGAGGCTGAGATCAAAAAACTTACTGAGAAGCTATCTGAACTATCTAAAAGCGTGCTGAAAGAGAAGAATACGAAGTCTGAATGCGAGACGAAAATTGACCTTCTTGTCAAAGAGAGAGACAGATTTGCTTCAAAGATTAAAGAGCTTGAAAAGACAGCATCAAGTTCAAATCAGAAAACTGTTTATTCCAAGCGGTCAGTTGAATCGTCTGATCAGATTCGTAAAACTAACCTTTTCTATGATAGAAATATAGATGGTTCAGGTACACATCGACGAAGAAGGAGATACAAGGAAGAGGAACTAGTCTGGAAGAAGAAACCAGTTGAAGATGAGAAGAAAGATGGGAAGAAAGAGCTGAAAGGAAAGACATCATGTGTACATACACACAAAGCCAAAAGGAACAATGCGCGTAAAGGTAAACCTGATCATATCTACTCGAGAGATCAATTAATCAGGTTTTCAAGTAAGAAATACTATTGTTCTTATTGTCATACACATGATCCTATTCACAAGACTAGTGATCACTACTGGTATGGTTCTTATTCCATTACTCCCATTCGAACTGCAACTAACATTCATGGACCCAAATACCAGTGGGTACCAAAGCTTAAAATTGATTATGTGTTGCAGGCACCTACTGTCAAGGGGAAGTAGAAGAACTAAGGCTTCTAAGCAAATCAACTTAGGACCCGTACTTCAATGGAGTTTGACTTCTAAACACAACAGTTTATGACTCGTACTTCAGTGATCAAAAGACCTTACTCCTGTACCGATAAGAGATTGTACTCAAATACTTGAATGAGGAAATCAATCGTCAAGGGGGAGTACATTCTTTTCATTTGCATCCGATAAGATATGACGATCTACAAATTTAATAGGGAGTTGTATTGATTTCTATCTTGTGTTTTTTTACTGACATATTTTAGATGCAGAATTTATAGGGGGAGTAAAGGTGATGGCTTCTGATTATAACAGATCAGGACCCGTTCTCCAGTGTTCAGATAAGGATATTTTATAAATATCCAGGGGGATCTTATTCTGATCTAGATCTCTGATTGTTTGAAAGAAGAACAACTTTCGAACATGAAAAACGTTTTCTGAAATATTCAAACCACTTCTGGTTCTCAAAAGATTTTATGAATTTAGAAGTGTGATTTTAAATGTTTTTCAATTTTTGAGCATTAATGTTTAACTGACCGTGTGTTTCCAAAGATAAATACTTGTGTATTATCTTTTCAATATACTGTCAAGTAATCATACACACCGGTTCAGTACTTCATTTGAAATTGTTATTACCATGTCTCATAACGAACCAATTTTTCGATGGTAATACTCCCGTTTGTTTTCAAATATTGTTGAGCATCGATCATCATTTCCAAATTTGTGCTTTTATTGCTAAATTGTTTATATTTGTTCATATAAACAAAATATCCAGTTCTTTGATACCCTAACCATTTTATTTGATCTGATTGATACATTGTCAGATTCTCAAAAACAATTCTCTTGATTTCATTTCATTCATTCACTATCTTTGTTTTGAGAAATCTTCAAAGTTCAATTGCTCAAATCTCATGAGCATACATTTTGACAATGTTATCATACATTTTGTACTTAATTGTTCAGTTAAACTGTTGAGCAACTATTCTTTTTAGGACTTACATGGGATTTGTGTGAGAACTTAACCATAACTTCCATGGATTCACGTTAACCAGTGTTTCCTACCCCGGAAGTTATCCTTGAGTGATTGAGGGGTGAGGGGTCTTAAATCAAAGAGTGGGGGAGATAACTCATCCGGTTGAGTTTTTCTCATTGTGCTGAGAGATAAAATGTAAATGAGAGTTTGGTTAGAAGTGAGCTTTAATGACAAAAAGAAAGAGGGTGTGAGAACAGAGTTAAAAGAATATGAAAACTCTGCACCAAACACTTTCTGAGCCGGGCAGCCACATCTACTAATTGGTTCACATTCTTTGGTGACCATCATTGAAACAGGCAGTGAGCCCATGCCAACTCTTGTTTTTACCCCACCAACCACTCGTTTCTTTCTTAACAAAGAAATGTTTCATTTTCTTTGGGGACGCAGCATATCTGCTATCTAGTCTTCAATCGGAAGATTTAGATATTGAAAAAGAAGGAAAGTTGCCCCACCTTCGCACCTCTTTCATGCACATTGAGTCCGTGTAATATCTGTTGCTGTCTCAACAGTTTACACAATTTTGAGCCTGAGAAAGCTAAGTAGCTTCAATCATTCTACACTTGCACGTACACACAAAGAATGAGTTTTCTTGTCATAACATTCATAGAAAATTCCTTTGTGGATTTTCGATGATTGAATGGAAGCCCTGGGGGAGTGAATATCACAAAAGCTCCTTTCCAAAGTACATCCGTTGTACAAAGTGGCTCCGTGCTACTTACAGGCATACTAACTGTTTCATCTGTTGAATCAGGGTTACATTGTTCATTATGTCTGAATTTGAAAAGATTCGGATATATACATTTCATGAATTGACAGATAATCAGATCAACGGGCGGAGAATGTCAAATTATTATGAAGGGGAAATTGTTAATCTTTACAAAGGGAGAAATCAAAGAAAGTGCTGAAATTTAAGAAGTTTTGATGATCATGATGTTCACAATCATAAAAAAGGGGGAGAAATTTTACAAAGTTCAATTTCAAAGTTATAAAGAAAGAAAGTTTTGTGAAAGTTCAAGATTGGTAAAAAGAAATCATTCCATAATGATTCAATTTCTGAATGAAGATGATTCGTGAAAGTTTGCTTTTCTGAAGACAGTCTAGAGATCAAAGAGATGAAGATATGAGTTCAATGCTGTTTCAATTTTCAAAGTTGAAGATTTCAAAGATTGTATTTCTTCTATCCCATATCATATGGTGTTTGCTACAAGTTTGTTCCTCCTACGAGCTGATTGAAACAAGTTCTTAAGCTGAATGACAATTCAACTCGCGGTTCAAAGACAAATTCTTTGTTATTAAACTGAAGTTGCACCGTGGAAAGTCACGTAACTCACACATTATCTTTCTTGTGTGCTGATCCGATGTGTTGAGTTTCTACAGTGGAAAGCTGCTTGATAGTGCATTCAGTCGAGGCTATTGTACATTGAATCTGATTACAAAGTTGAAACTATGAAGACAAAGAGCTTTATTCAAGGGGGAGCTTGGAAACAAATGAAGACATGCAACACCAAAGTTCTTCAAAGATTCAAGAGGGAAAGAAGATCAAACCTGAAGATTTAAAGAAGATTAATGCCTAAAGGTTTCAAGATGATAAATGCCTTATTCAACTTTAGGGGGATATTGTTAGGACTGAAAGTCCTGTGTGTTGAAAGTGGTATAAATCATTTATAAGGGGTTGAATTGTAATTCTTTCATAGTTTATTTGTTAGTTGGGCCTAAAGCCCATAAAGCCCATTAAGCTTGTAAGCGCCATATATAAGGCGTGTTTTAGTTCATATTTCAGGTTAGACAAATCATTATTATCATTCTAGTCAATAGGTTTACATTTGCTTATCAGATATTTTCTCTGTAAACCTAAACCTTTATTAAATATCAATCATATGACTAGAAGTTGTGGCATAGATATTGTTCTTTATTGATTAATTATTGTTGATTTGTTCGTGATTGCACTGTACTGCGATCTACAGAGCCTCCTCCAGATTTCTCTTGGTATGAGGTGAGTAACCCTCTGTTGCCAATCATATGTCGTGAGCACCCGGAGTCTAGGTACCAGATGGGCACACGCTGCTTCTTCTACGATCAGATTAAGGAGTTTTAGGTACCTATTTCCAAATGGGTCCATTCTTGTTAGGGGTCTTAAGAGATGCCTTAGCACTCTTTGGTTTGGCATTATCTTCTTTTACAGAAGAACCATTTTGCTTCTTCTCACCCTTGAATTTTGCATTCTTGAGCTTGGAGTGAAAGACAAAGCTGTGTGGGCTTGAGAAATGTTGGTTCAAAGTATGCATAAGATCAAAGCATTTACAGTAAGAGACATCAAAAACAAGTTGTTTGAACTTTTCATTAAAATTATCAAAGGTAGGTACAGAGAATTTATTTATATAATCTTTCCTAGCATTGGACTTCTTTTTACAGAAAGACCTATCAAGACTAGACTGTGTTTTCTCAAGAGTCCTTCTCGGATGGCTCTTTGATTGTACCCTCCCTCTGTGAGATCCTTCCTTCGGATTCACTGCCACAGAAGCAAAAGATTTGTCATTTTTAATCCATTTCTGCTTTTGCGGCCAAGTGAATTTCTCTTGAAAATGTTTTGAAGGTTCTATAACCTTAGGCTTCTGAGATGACAAAGCCTTTTGTTTGTTCAATTTTTTGAGCTCAAGAGAAGTCTTGGCTTGTAGGCACATGTCATGGAAATCAGGGCAAATAGATATCCCTGCAGAGCTCCTTTTGGGAGTAATCATTCTATTAAGAATGCCAGAGAGTAGTTTAGATCCCTCTAGAATGCAAGGAACTATTTCTGGCTCTACAGAGCTAGTCTCAGTTTCGACAGAGGATGACTCAGACTCAGATTCAGAATCTGAATCAAGGAAATCTCTGTGATTTGAGGCATGATTTTCTAGACATGCACTACTTTTTCCATAAATAGTGTCCTCTTGAATATTTAAGCTTTTGAGAATACATGGGACAACTTCAGGAACACTTAAGCTTTCCATCAAATATTGCTCGAAGATTTCATGCAGGATAGAGGTCATATCAAGATTGTTGAAAAAGTGAGTTTCATAAGTTCTTCTTAGATCATTTTCCAGAAAGATTTTGAACAACTTTTCTTCTACAGAGGCTGGAACAAACTCTGGTGCCTCAGAGGACAACTCCTTTTCAGGGGTCATCATGCACACAAAGGACAATTGAGTTTGAGTCTCTGGATGACCAAACTTGAAGAGTCCTATATGTTTTTGAGACAGATATTTCCATGGAGTAGAATTCCTCTTTATAGAGGTTGATGATAACAAATTATTGTTCTCATACCAAACATTTGCCATAATCAGAGGATTTCTCTCGTGTGGTTCTCTAGAGGTTTTGTGCCTCTTAAATGTAGAAGTTAAGTTGGGAAATCCTGTTTTTTGAACATTCCCAAGGCTAAAGATATTTGATAAAGATTTATTTCTTTTGTTTCCAGTATAGGGATCAATATCAGTGAACCCTATATCCCTTCTGCCAACTTGGGTATTTACTTTTTCATGCACCTCTGTGCGTCTTGATACTTCCTGATTAATAGATCTCTGTCGAGCAAGTCTTGGTGAAGGATTTCTCTTTCTCTTTGGAAAAAATTCTTTAAATCAACAACATTTAATCTGTCACTCTCATTGTCTTTTAGCTCTTTAATCTTTAATTTTAAAGCTTTGTCAAGTGAAATAACCTTTTCTTTAAATGACTTCTTTTCAGAAATGTGCTCAGCCACAAGAGATTTATTTTCAATGTATAACTTATCCTTCTCTTGAGTAAGAAGTCTAGCTTCTCGTTCATAGAAGGCAAGATTCTTTTCAAGCTTTAAGCATGTGTTTTTGAAGGCTTGGAATTCCTCTTGAAGTTTAAACAATTTACAATCTGAGTCAAGAGAGTTAGAGTGGGATGTGGATACCTCACTTTCTGCCTCAGAGGAATTAAGCTCTGCCATCCCACAAAACAATGCATTTGTATCCCCTTCGTCAGAAGATTCATCGATGAAAAGATTGTCTTGTTCGGCCATCAGTGACCTCTATGTGTAATATTCTGCCTTTTTCTTGAAAAAGGCGGCGTCTCTGACCGGTTTACCTCTGGGGGCATTGGTTTTGCATTCTGCTACGAAGTGTCCTGGTTTTCCACACTTAAAACAACCTTCATTCTACGGGGTATTTATCGCAGTTTTCTCACCTCCTCTGTCATCATTCCTTTGAGCACCCCTCTGTGGGTACTCAATGGCCTTCTGATTCACGTACCTTCTCTCATCACCTCTCTTTTCTTCCTGTCTCTGATCTCCAACATCTTCTCTTCCATAATTCCTCTGCTCATATCCACCATATCCTCTGTGATCTCGTCTTTCATCCTTCCCTCTGTTAAACTCTTTAGTCATAAGATCCAGAGTCTTTGCCATAGAAGCCATGTCCATTTCTTCTTCAGAACTATCCTATGCTTCACTTTCAGCGACCAACACTTTCTTCTTTTTCTTCTTCAGACCCTCTTACACAACTTTCTCCTTCTTAGGTTTCTCCTGAACCTCTGTGGCCTTGCCAACTAATGCTAATGGCCCACCAACTTGTGTTTTAACCTGAGCAATGCGATTTTCTTGGCTAACAAGTGTGCCATAGAGGTCTGATAGAGACCAAGTATCCAGATCTAGAGTAGTTTGGAGCGACATTGACAGATGGATCCATTCATCATTCAGACTCTTCAGAAAAATGACATTATTTTCTTCAGAAGTTATGTGGATTCCATATCTTCTGCACTTGTTGATGAAAGAGTTAAACCTATCATAAGTGCTCTGAAGGGGTTCATTTGCAGAGTCTTGAATGCATAATATTCATTGATGCACAAAGATATGTTGTTCTTTTGGGTCTTTGCACCCCATTCGAGTTATTTTTCTAACTCTTTCCACATGTCTTTGGATGTTTCACATGAATCTAAGGATTGAAAGATATCAATAGGAATGGCTATGATAAGTAGCCTTTTGGCTTTCTTTCCTAGTTCATTTAGCTCTTTTTCTTGCTCACTCCACTCAATCACAGGCTTAGGTTTTTGATACTCTGGAACTTCAGGGGTTGTAGCTGTAGCAGGTACCTTTGGTACAGTAGTCATGGGAATGTATTGAAATGAAAGTATTGACAGAGAAAATAGAGTGTAGTTTGAATAACTAGACTTAGATGAAATAAGATGAAATATGGTTCGAATATGAAGAAAAGAAGTATAGCAATACTACTTTCAAGCTTTTGAACTATTATAAGACAAGAAGATTTCCTATTACTGAATATAAATCAAACTTGTTGAAGAAAACTCAACAAACCGGGATTGTTCTTTTGAGAATGAAAAAATGAAACTAAGAACAGTTTAAAACACTACCAAACAGTTAGGAATCATGTTAGAACAGGATCCTTTGATATTGATCATTAAAGTCTGCTCTGATACCAATTGTTGATCTCAGTATTGTGTTCTAACAATGATTAAACCAAAACAACTACAAAACAGAGATGAGTATACGAAATCGATTTATATGTAGATGTATGGTTTGATTTGGTGGTAAACACATTAACAAGGAACAAGAATATCAATGCACAAGTAAGAATTAGTCACAGAAAGATATTTCTCATTCACTTGCCAAATTACACCAAGAACACAGTTGTGTGTGTAGAAATGCTCTAAACATAATTGAATTACAAGACAAAGCGTGGGTGAATTTGTGTATGCTCACATGCTGTGAATTCAGGAGGTGCTCCCTTCATATACAAGGGGAGAACACACAATAGTACAAGACAAAGGCTGACATTCCATAAAAGGAATGCCACCTGTAAAGTAAAAATCATCGTGGTGTGTACTATTGATCTTGAGGATCTTCGTACAACAGGGTCACGTGATCTGCAAGTGATATTTTCTTCTCCATGAAATTCACAAGTCTTCAAGTCTCCCATCTTCAGAGCTTAGCCACCACAGAGGCTCTGTGAAGGGTCACAGAGACTCTACGGTCTGAGTGTTATCTTCAGGTTAAGAACTTCTCGATTGATGGTTAACATAGCCTCTGAGCTCGGCACTTCTGTGGTGAAACTTGGTGATTTGGCAGATGTATTCTGAGAATCCTATACTTAATCTATTTTTCAATACTTCTATACAATGAATGGAGCTAACAAATATAAAAAATCCTCACTATTAAATATGACTGACTTACATGTCTATGGATCAAATGCATTAGAGTCTAAAATACATGAATCCAAATGAATGACACACGCACTCAAAACATGCATTCTCCCAATAAAGTGCAATAAATGCATCTCACACCCAAAGCTCCACATTTAGCTATTAAAACTGGACAAATGTCCCCAAGCCCCGATAAAGACAAAAATCGAGTCTTATGCTCAACCAATCAAATGACCATATGTTAAGAGCCATAATATGTGATAAAACGTAAACACCTACGTTTGTGCAAACACATACTTTAAACTCATGAATAACCCAAAACACAACATTGGGTCGGGACAAACCCTTTTCCCAAAAGAACTCACATCATTTACACTTTCAAAATGTCCCTTAAAATAATCTATGCATATTTCCAAAACATACGTTAAAAGTGCATTTCTACAAATTACTCTCCATATATAAGATAAATCATCAAAACACATTCATTTATGATTTATTTGTCAAAATGTCCAAAGATCCCAAATATGGTGTTTCACAAGGTTTATAAATTCTTGTTTGTTCAAATAGCAAAACTCATCAAAGATTTCAACATTTGATAATAATCATGTAAAGCACATAAATACTCTAAAATGGACATTTTTGGCATGTACAACGTTTTCACAAATCAACTTAAACTCACCTTGCTAGATTTAGGCTAAATCTAGATTTTACCCAACTTGAGTTCCTTCGAAGAAATTTGAATCCTCAAGCCAAATCTTCCAAAAAACCTAGATCCATAAGTTTTCAATCATAAATATTCATATCCAATCATCTAGAATTGTTCCCCAAACATTTTACGTAAATATCTCAACTTATACCAAAACCCTAATTTCCATAGATGAAGAAAATAAAATATTACCTTGTCCATAACTTGAATCCACCAATCAAAATACCTCTATGGGTACCAAAATGAACCACAACTTCCAATCTTCAAAGTGGTGAAAAAGGGTTAGATGAAACCCTAGAAAACTTGATGATGATGACAAAGTGAAGAGACTCTAGCTTTAGCTCCCAAAACCTTGCTAGATGATGAAGGGTCACTTGAAATCTAAAATCTTACTGTCTCAAATGCTCAAAATCACTAATGGAATCAAAGGGGTTCGGTTGAGAGAGTTTTAGGAGAAAGTGGATGAAAGAATGAAGGAGAAAAGTGAGAAAAATGGGGTCTGGAGCCCGACGGCGAGTATGCCCGACGATTGTGACAATTGTCACTTTCGCCGACAATATCGCGAATTTTACACCGAGGGGCACACTTTCCCCACGAGTATGCCCTGCGATTGTGACCCGTGTCACTTTCGTCGGGCACACTTGCTGA
Organism: Arctium minus; assembly: GCA_954870635.1. Taxonomy (NCBI): domain Eukaryota; kingdom Viridiplantae; phylum Streptophyta; class Magnoliopsida; order Asterales; family Asteraceae; genus Arctium; species Arctium minus. The sequence continues at coordinate 31,993,885 of OX941097.1, read as the reverse complement.
AAGTGTACCGCGAGTGATCAAGGCCCGACGACTTTGCCTGGCGATTGTGCCCTACTGTCACTCTCGCTGGCATTGTCGCCCTAGGTGTCCGGGACCCGTTTCTAGAACAAAGCTGACCGAAGCACTTGGGGATCCTCTCTCAACGTCATGACCCTAGTTTCAGAAGTAAAGTCTTGAAATGTAAGAGGTCCACTTCTAAAGACTTATATTTTCTTACCCAATATTTTCGGGTGTTACATCAAACCTAGTACAGACACCAATGTTTTTAATTAGTAAGGAGGCTTAATAAATAACTAATTTGGGTCCCAAAACTCAAGGCCAAAAATCACAAGGGAACTATTATCAATTTTCAAGTGTTACACCAGTGGCAAGTGAACACAATAAAAATGAATAGTAAATGCGTAACAAAAGTCTAACATGATGCCACTTTAGGAGTGGTGTGATAAAAAAAAGAAGGAACAAGAGAGGCAGTTGTTGAATACAAGCATGAACCATAGCTTCTTCATAAGCTGCTTTTCATATATTTGATGGCAAATAAATGGATAACTTGCAAGGAAAGCAATCAAAGAATTGATGGTGAGATATGCTATCATAACCTTTGAGTTTTTTCAACGGTGTGTTTAGCTAAATAACCTTCTAACATAATATGGTACAAACCATACCATGTTGTACATGTCTTTCTCAGAATGAAAAGGAAAAAAAGTAATGTTATGAATAGGGGAAAATATGTATGATGCAAGAAGATCTAAATATTTACCTCATAGAACTATTACTGCATAATCAAATCAATAGGTACCTTGAAACAACACCAGTCTAATGGTTGTACATAGTGACCCCAGTAGAACATTGTTTAAACGATACTTGTGAGTATGACTCTCTTATTCTAATGGAGGTTAGTTGCTAAACAACCCCTTCGTATCCCATGTGGGTTAGAAAAAATGAATATGTTCTTTGAGAATTTTCAACAAACACATGATGAGCGATGCAAGTAAAAATAGTGTGAGCTTCAAAACTAAGAATTTGAAAACGGAATGAAAACCATGAAAACTTAACCGATTCTTGAAAACGAAAGTCAAAACTTCAAACAAGAAACATGATGAATATAAAACGTTTCAAAGACTCTTTTATGCAAAATAAAGAACCAAGTCACACATTGAAAATATTGTCACACAAATGTTTGAAGACACCAGAAGTAAATAAAAGATGTAGATCATCTTACCAAGCCAAAATCGAGAGATGGAGATAGTTACTGAAGCACCAAAATTTGAAATTCAAGAAGAATAGTTAGGAAGGAAAACCCTAGATGAGGAGAGAATGGATGGGTTGAAAACGGTTGAAATTTGAAATAACAGGTATCGCTGTATTTATTGAGAGTGCCAATCGTTGTCTCTAGGGAGCATAATCGTCTGACTCTAGAGCAGGAAGACCAAAGATGATAAAAAAAATATGGAGGAGTTGTACACCATGCTTGTTGAGTTGTAATTCAGAGATTTTAAGATTTTGTGCATCAAAAGACAATACCTAAAGCTTTATCTGTTGTTTTTAAGACTTTTTATCTAAATGTTTTATGAGATAGTGTGTGTGTATATATATATATCAATCAACATCTAACTTACAATACAAAAGATAATTAAATTAAAAGAATGCATATAAAATTAACATACATATATTATTATTCATAAAAAAATGAAGTTACATTCTACACTCGATCAATGTAGAAATACAATGATAATTGGATTTTCTTAGTCCAGTAACCATGTTCTTTGTAGTGTTGTAAAAGACACGTCGTGGCGACCAGGGGACAGATGGAGAGAATAGTGGTAGGGGGCAAAGGCCACCAACAAATGGTTTAGCGACAATTTTAATTTTATTTACCTAAATTACGAAAAGGTCCCCAACAATTAAAAGAATATGCCCCTCACACACCAAGTGACCGAACTCTAATTAAGCTAAACTTTATATAATGCCTCATCAGTTAAACTCGAATGGCCGTAAGAGCATCCACAATCATGAACCTCTTTGAAGGTTCATGATTCTGCCACATCATTGTTCTTTCTCTACCACATCAGTTTTCTCTTTCGTGCACATTTCATAAACTTTTCATTCCGAATCATGAACCGGTCCATAGTTTATATAATAAAAATATAATAATAAAAATAATAAAAATTTACTATTATAATTAAAAGATAATAATTAAAATACACTTATAATAATTAAAAAACAATAACTAAAACTTACAATAATAAGTCATAATAATTAAAAGTTACAATAACTAAAAAATAATTTTAATAAATCTACATCAATCTTCCTTAAACCTTTCCCAAATATGTTCGACCAAATCTGCTCGAAGTTGATGATGTACTGAACGGTCACGTATTTCAGCATTCATTTGAAGGTATTGTTGAAATTGTTGAACGGAACCTTGAGATACGGGTATTGGAGGATCTCTGTGGTCGTCAGACCAACTAGTTGCTGAAATACCTTCGTTTTCTATAATCATATTATGTAATATGATGCATGTATAAATGATGTCACTCAATATTTTGATTTGCCAAAATCTTGTTGCTCCTCTTATGATTGCCCAACGAGATTGAAGAACACCAAACGCTCGTTCTACATCTTTTCTAGCCGCCTCTTGCATTTATTTGAACTTTTTTCTTTTAGGATCTGATGGATGTGAAAAAAATTTCATGATCGTTGCCCACTCCGGTTATATGTCATCACCAAGATAATATCCCTTATTATATTCTGTTCTATTCACAACAAATTGTACTTGTGGAGCATAACCTTGTAATACATTATTAAACAAGGGAGACTAATTTAGGACATTTATATCATTGTTAGAATCCGCAACACCAAAAAATGCATGCCAAATCCAAAGGTCCTGCGATGCAACTGCTTCCAACATAATTGTCGGCACTCCATGATCACCTCATGTAAATTGACCTTTCCAACATTCAGGACAAATTTTCTATTCCCAATGCATACAATCAATACTTCCTAACATACCAGGAAAACCGTGGTGTTCAGATTGTAATTGTAGTATACGTTGGACGTCGTGAGTTATAGGCCTTCTTAGGTATTGACCTCCAACTACTTCAATAACACGTCGACATAATTCTTTTAGACATTCAATGGCAGTGCTTTCGCCGATTCGTATGTACTCGTCATTATAGTCAGCGGGTGTACCATAAGCTAGTTGTCGAATCGCGACAGTGCATTTTTGTAGTGGAGACAGTCCAGCTCTACCGGTTGCATCAACCCTCATTTGAAAATATTCCGAATGATTAGAAAGACCTTCGACAATCCGAAGAAACAATTCTTTGGTTATCCGAAACCTTCTTCTAAACATAGAAGATGGATAGATCGGATTATCTGCGAAATAATCTTTAAAAAGACAACGTGCCCGTCTTCACGACCTCGATGCAAATATTTTTTTTTGCCTCGATGATGGTTTAAACTTTCACCTTCTTCACGTATGACATCTTCAAGCTTATTGATTAATTCTTCCTCTCTATCATTTGAGAAATCTTCTATTAATAACTGATTTACTACACTCATCGCTTTATTCACAACCTCATAAGTCATTTTGTGAATGGATGAATTTGAGAAATTAGAAGACCACATATATAACTTGTTTAGGTTGGTGAGTTGGGGGGTAAATGTTGGTTGGTGGTAGTTGGGGTAAATGTAGGTTGGTGAGTTGGGATAAATGTATAGGTTGCTAGTTAATAATTAAAATTACTGAAATGAAAATTACTTTAATTAAAATTACTGAAATAAAAATTACACTAAATAAAATTACGGAAATGAAAATTACACTAAAGAAAATTACGGAAATGAAAATTACATTAATTAAAATTACGGAAATGAAAATTACATTAATTAATACCATATTTTGCTTTGATATCGGCACACAACATGTTATGGATGGATAATTGTTGCGATGTCATGTGACTGGTATTCTGTGTAAGGAAAAGTAGATCATCTCGTTTTCGTTTCTCTTGTTTTGCTTGGTTGCCGATCTTGAGGTTTTCATTTAAGTCTTTTAATTTCTCTCTAATGGCTTCCAATTTTGAATTTCGGACTGTGCTCAGATTCTTCAATTCTTCTTGAATGGCATGAACTTTTTCATGTGCATGTGCCTTTTCTTTTCCTTTCCTCTTGGCCGCTTTTGTTCCAATTAGTCAAACTTCTACTTCAATATCGTTGGTATTGATGCTTGCATGAATATCCGTTGATGATGTCTAAGTACCCGATGCCGAGGTCTTCGCTCTTTTTCCTGAAAGATTAATAGGAGTTTCCACCTTTCCATTTTGGTTCATACTTAACCATTCTCCACACATGCTCATATTTAAATTGACGATTATGTTCGGAGTGGTAAAGTTCACGAGCTTTTTCCATAATTTGATCATCGGACCACCCACTATGATGCTCATTCTTTAATCGAATAAAACCTTGATTGAATTCATTTACTTGAGGATTTATCCTATAATAATGAGATTTTAAAACATTTGTTTTTCTTTCGATGAAAGAAGCGCGATGAGTATTATAGTACTACGCAATTCTTTTCCAAAAATCTTTGTTTTGTTGATTGGTTCCAACCACGCTATCGGTGGAAATAACGAGCCAAACACTTATCATTAATTCATCTTCCTTGTGACTCCATTTTCTATATTTAATGCTTTCAAATGATTTTTTCATCAAAATCTTTATTTTCTAAACTTTATTGGGTAGAAAATGGTGGAATTTCAGAAAAGTCATTCAGTGCATTCGGCGTGGGTTGTGATGGAAATGTAGGCATATATGGATTTGGTGTGAACATAGAATATTGAGTGTTTGGTGGAAATAAAAAACGACTAACATTCGACGTACCGTGAGAAGTATCTTGAGTGTGTGCGTAAAGCGGTGGAAATGGATATGGTAGAAAATTCTGTTGAACTTGTCTATTTGTTGTATTTGGTGAACTTTTATCACTGACGAGTGAGTTCAACAAATTCGTAAAGTAGTTTGTATGGTTATGATCCATACTGAAAGAGAGTAGAAAATTGAAAGAGAGTAATTGAAGATAGGAAGATATAATTTGAAATTATGTAGGTATTTTTTATAGGTAAAACTGGTAATTAATTTGTGTATTTCGAAGTTAGTAATTAAATTGTGTAGTAAATTTGTGTGGTTGGAAGTTGTAGTTAATTTATGTAGGTAAAAAGTTGAAAATTAATTATTTTTTTTATTAAATTATTTATTAATTGATTTTTAAATTATAATAAAAAAATAACCCATGATTTTTAACCACATGGAGCGGTCCTCACAAAGGAACCGCTCCACTTATGTGGCAAAAACCTTTTGCATCCCCAATGATAAAAACCTTTGTAAGGAAGTCCATGGACCCCCACGTGGAATTAAGAAACCACCGCTGCAGATACTCTAACTTCCGAGGCCTCAACTCATTTAAAGTAATTTGATCTCTTATTTTGTTTGCTATAATATTATTGATTTGATAAACTACTATTTTTTCCGACTTCTTTTTGCATTTTGTTATATATATATATATATATATATATATAAAGTGAGGCTCATTCAAATAGAAACTTTTCATATATATATATATATATATATATATAAAGAGAGGCTCATTCAAATAGTAACTTTTCATTAGTACAAACTATGCAACCCAAAGGTATTTCTGTTTTTTTACAAATTTCGTCTTTTTTAACAAAAAACCAACTTCCTTAATTATCTCTCCCTTTTCCTCCCTCCCTCCCCCCCCCCCCTCTCTCTCTTTCTCTCTCACTCACGATCCTCCGTCACCATCCACTTCCAGCGACGTCCTCCCACTAGCGGCGACCTCCTCTCACTCCGGCGACCTCCCCCATTTCCGACGAGTTTTATAAATTGTTTTATTTTAAGCTTCAAGTTTTTTAGGTTTCATAAAATGTTGTTACTGTATAGTTGTATCCAAGATTTAAGTAGAAAAGTCAAAGTGTTTTATAGTCAAAGTCAAACTAGTTTACTTGTGAGTGAATATGGTCCTTTGACCATATATAAGTATTGTGAGTGTTGTGAGAAGAGAAGGCATGTCATTCATTGTAAGAGTAACACTTGTAACTGTTTCTGAGATATACGACTAGGACTTTCTCTTTCTAGATTGTTGCATAATTGTCAAATCTTGATTGAATTGCTTGAAATCTGTGGACTTATAATTGGTATCAGAGCAAACCAAACTATTCAGATGGATTAAAAACTTTGATTTGATCGAATTTTTGATTCTTGAAAGAACATGTAGACCGTTTTTCAAAAAGTCACTGTTTGATCGAATTTGTTGTATTTAGGCGATTTTGTTGAAAGAAAATGGATCATTAGGGTTTGATTATAGTTTTAGAACATTTCTTGTTTAGGATTGATCATCAAATTCACAATAATTCGTATCCAATTTTGATTTTTTGTGATTTTTGGTTTTAAAAAAAGTCGAACACTCTTTGAATCGATTCTAAGTAATTTTGTTGTTTTTAGCTTAAAAGTTGTGTTAGAAAAGTGTTCTAGTTGATATTTCGATCAACCATGTGGATTCTCATGTATTGATTGCAGGTTTTTAATGTTTTTGATCGAAATCCGTGGTAAAGATGAAGAACACGCAAGATCCAGAAAATGCGCAAGGTTCATACTGAAGAACACGCAAGACTAAGAACACGTAAGAAATGAAGAACACGCACAATGAAGATGTTTTGTGATTTCATGTTATTTGCGAGTTCTTGATCAGAACGCGCAAAGGGTGATCTACGAGAAGTGAAAACTCGCACGGGCTTATTTGCGAGTTTCATTGTTTTGCGAGAAGTTAAAGTCAAAGAACACGCACGTCCCTATCTGCGCGAACCTTAAACATGCATGCTTTGATTTGCGCAAACCAGGAACGCGCATATAACTATCTGCGCGAAGTAGTATCTACAATGTTTTGCGAGTTTCAGTGGTTTGCGAGTTCTAACACATAGAAATTCATCAAGTCAATTTTGTTTCTGAATATTTTGGACGATCATTTCAAGCAATCATTCTATTCAGTATTTCTTCTTAGCATGGGACCCCCGTGCTAAGTCTGCAGAGGGGGACATATTTCTGATAGTGATCAAAATTTTCTGATTTTTGTTAACGATCATTTTGAAGTAATTTTTTTTTCAAATATCAAGATGTCTAATGTATTATCAGGGTGAGACTGTGCTATAATGTACATGCCTGAAATACCTGCTATAAAAGCTTAACGGGATAAACTGAAGATTCAAAATTCAAAGCTTCTAAATCAGATTCAGGAGTTGAAAGCTAAATTTTAAATTCTGAAAAAAATTCTGAATGTGCAAAATGTATTAATAATTCTAAATCTGATTTTTCAGGTATCATCAAGGCAAGAGAGAAAGAAATTAAAGTGAAAGATTGAGAGATAAGCAATCTTCAAAGCCAACTAAAGACAACTGAAAAGAAATCGTCAGAGCTGAAAGCTGAATCAGTTGATCTACATAACAAGTTTAAGCTTTTGAAGAGAAGATATCTGCATTGGAAACAAAAAATGCTGATCTTATGAAAAATCTAAATGCAGATACAATCAAAGGTGATCTGGAGAAAATCTACACTCTAAAGCTATCTGACTTTTCTAAGAAAGCTTTTCAAGAGAAAAAAGATTTAGAGCTAAGATACTTAAAACTCTCAAAACAAGTATCCAAATTTGAAAATATTGTAATAACTGAAAAAGATACTTTTGCAAAAGAGAGAAAAGTTCTTGAAGATAAAACAATTAAATTTCCCAAGCAAATCTCTACATTATAAGACTTACATGAAAATGAAAGAAAAGTTTTTCAAGAGAAGAAAAAGTCTTTTTATGTTGAAAAGAAAAAGTTTGAAAAGAAAAATGCTGGGATTTTCAAAGAAATTTCTGAGAAAAACAAGGACTTAGAAAAAGACTTTGAGCAAGAACGTCAAATCTTTGAAAATGATATATCTAAGTTTACATCAAAGATATATATTCTATCATCAGACATTCTAAAAGAACAGATGGCAATATCTGATTTGAAAAAAAAGTTTGACACACTTTTTGTAACACCCCGATTTTTGAAAATGTATCATTTAAATTTAATACAGAAACCGATATATTGAGGAAAAAATAAGATATATGATTTTGGACTTGAATCTTAGATTTTATAGTCTTGATGGATAAAGGATTCAATTACGAGTCCAACGGTTCCTTCCGGAGCGAAATCGGAGCTAAAACGAAGAAGTTATGGCCAAAACAGCGTTCGGTACCCTCTTGGCTATTGTGACAGCGATTGTGACAATGTCACTATAGCCGTCACAATAGACAGAGTTGGCGATTGTGCCAGCGATTGTGCTACTGGCATAATAGCCTGGCACTATAGCCTACGGGTACCAGAGTGTTACAAGTTGCGATTTTCAGCCCCCTATCCCATTTTCTCACTTCCACTCTAATCCCTTTCTCTCCCAAACCGATTCCTATCATATTGGTTCGAACCTCAACCATTTCCATGGCCATTTACTTTGATCTTGAAGCATTCCATCATCATCTAAGGTCTTGGAAGTCTAGGATTCAAGGAACTACCATCTCATCATCTCCATTGTTGCCTTCTTCAAGAAAATCCTAGGGTTTTGAGTTTTATCAAAACCCACCAATGTGAGTTCATCCCTTCTTCTTTCTAACACTTTAATCAAGTTGTAAATGCTTCATTCATAGTTTCCAAGTACTCCATTTATTAAGTTTTTGGTTGGGTGATTTTGGAGAAATTAGGATTTTGACCACATTTAGGGATTTTGGTATAAAATGTTTTGGGAATGACTCTAAGTGATTGGATATGAATATTTATGGTTGGAAATTTATGGATTTAGGTTTTGGAATTTTTTGGCTTGAAGATCCAAGTTTCTTCAAAGGAGCTCAAATTGGGGTAAAATCTAGATTTAGCCTAAATCTAGCAAGGTGAGTCAAGTTGATTTGTGAAAACGGTGTACATGCCAAAATGTTTATTTTAAAGTGTTTATGTTTTACATCAAATTGTTAACTGCTGATAAGTTTTGGTTATTTTGAAATGTTTAGTTTCATGAATATGTTGAGACACCCATTTTGGGATCTTTGGGTATTTTGGTAAATAAATCATGTTGAAATGTTTGTTTGATGATTTTACATATATAATTGGAGTTCAATTGACGTAATTATCATTTTGTGCATTTGATCTTATAAACCTTTTCCGAAAATGCATATTATTGTGTTATGAGACATTTTGAAAACATAAGGGTATGAGTTCATTTGGAAAATGGTTTGGTCCCAACCAATGATGAGTTTTGAGTTGATTATCCTTTTGGTCGTGTTTGCATAATAGTGGGTCAAACGTGTTTCAATGTTTATATATGCTTTATTTGGGTACTTACGTAAAGAGTTGGGCCTTTGGATCGGTTTTGACTAAATGAGTCATGTGGACACTTGTCCAGATTTATAACTGTCGTGGGTTTTGAGTTTGATGACGCTTAATTTGTGTCATTCGTGAGTTAAATGTTTTGGGAGCTTTGGTCTTTCATTTAGAGTCCTGTAACGTTAGACGGTGTTGTAATGGATCCATAGGTACGTCAGTCGGTTTGTTTTGGATGGTCGATTGGGTATTACGGGTGACCGTCAGTACCCATGTTTTATGACCGGAAACTTTACAAGTATGCATTGGGAGGGGTTGAGTCTGGTAGCGCTACAGGCAAAGTAGGCGCTAGGACCTCCGCCGCTTGAATTATTTCCTGAGAGGTAGTCTTTAAGTGTGTCGGGCCTTTGGGGTGGAGTCCATCGGGATGTCCATCAAGGTTAACTTTACATGGGGTGGGCTTGTAAAGAAGTCGTAGGGACACCTGGCTGTGATGTCGGGAGGTGTCATGCGATTAACGTTGTTGGGTGGCATACTTTGTGTTCCCTCCACCCTCACGGATACGGGTTCCCCCGTTGTCGGCTATCAGTGTTTTTAAATATAAAGATGTTTTACTTTATTTTCTTTGGGTCTTTGTGCTCAACAGAAAATGAGGACCTTAATATTGGACCATCCTCCTCGTATATTAAGGTTTGAATGAATTATGTCAACTCCGTGTTTTGGTAATTAAAGTCTGTTCGTTTATGGTCGTGTGACTATCAGACCTAGTGTCCATGTTTGCGGACGTACGGTATACATGGTTTTGACGATGGTTCATGTTTCGAGTTAGTTCAAGTTGCATCAATTTATAAAGCAAGTTTTAAATGAAGTGTCCATCTTTGGAAAGTGCATGATTTTGGAAAAGAGTCGTTTCCACGTTTTAAAGAACACCAATTGTTTGGTCATGGTTTCAAGTGAGGTTCATTCTTCTAAAAATATATTTGCTCATGTAAAACTCTTGGACTCACTAGGCGTTAGCCTAACCTTTTTATTTGTCGGCATGTGCATCAGGTACGGTTGGGGGTTTGGTTCTAGCCGCTATGTCGAGTTGAGCCTTAGCCTTGTGCAAGTGTAAGTTCTTGGTGAAGTCTTCCACGGTTTGGAGATAATGACTATTATTGGGTTTAGTAGCACCCGTCCTTATTATAGATTGTATGAATAGACTGTATGTGTGTAATTGAGGTTAAATCTTAATTTATGTTCGTAGATGAATCATATATTGGTGTATTTAGAAAATTTTAATTTAGTTGCTATTTCCATATTTTAGGGTGTTTCAAGTTGGTATCAGAGCTTAAGTTTGAGAGATTTAGGTATTGATTTTTGGATGCCTAGACTCAAACTAGCGTTTTTTTAGGTGATTGAAAATGAAATTTGCACATTAGGTACCCTAAGATAAGATATTTTGAGGATTGATCGAGTCCCTAAAAACGGGAAACTTGTCGAGGGTCGCAAGGATGATTATGTACTGTACGTTCATAATGACACCTGGTCTGTGTCATGGTGAACCTACATGCTACATATGTATGCTTGAACTACCTTGGTATGATGACCGTTGGGGTAGTGAGAAAGTTTCTAAGTGAGAGATCTAAGGAAAGGTTGATGTTTATAGCAATGTCACGTTGAAGTGATAGTTAAGTGCGGTGAATGCATTAAGTTGATCATCTTGAGTAAGAATTATTGGTTGGATTAGAACTATAAGTTCGTTAGACCAATTTTATTTCGGGGAGAAATTGTAGGTTAACCAAATTAATGGGTTCGTGGCTCTAGGATGTTTGATGCATCCGGATGACAATAGTGTGTCAGGAAAAATGGACAAGTGTAGTCCTAAGATGTGGAGTGCCGACCAAATTCATGCACTAAATTTATTTCTAAATAAGTTTGCATAAATTGTTTCTCATGTTTTCAAAGTATGAAGGGAGTTATGTTACGAAGTCTTGTAAAGCATTTATTTTAAACCGTGAGCTCAAACATGCATGAGTGTTGCACGTAGTTGCAAATATTTTATTGAAAATCTCTTTATTCACGTTCCGTGTCTAACGCTATTTTTCGGATATTATAATATTCGTGTTTTAATGTTATTTAAGTTATTGGGCAAGTAACTGTGGAATTTTTGACCTTGACATTGGATCTATTCCGCGTATGTTAAGGTTTTAAATGAATAGTTGTCCCATGTTCTGGAGTCGGTATTTTATGTAGAATTATAGTCTGTTTGAGTCGTGTTCAATTTTATGAAGTATAGTTTTGCAACGTTTCGGGCGTGTGAGCGTACGTTGCATTGCGTGGGTTTCAATTTTATTGTGTGTAAATTTACGAACTTTTTGGGCGGTGTGTCTCATGAAAGTTTTGTTGAAAATGATCACTTTATCTTACGTTGCGATTTATAATTTGACATTTTGGATTTATTGCCGTATTACGTTTTATTATTATGTAGGGTAATTTTGACACCGTTTGATTTTAGCGTTAATGAGTTTTATAAAAACTCAGTTTGATTTATGGTGTCTTATCTTACGACATTTTGTGTCACGTAAATGAATTTTGGGAACATGTATATATGCATTTTGGTATGCGTTAATTGATGTCATCCCATATGATATTGGGAGAAGTTTCATTATCATGCGTTTTGTTTTCGGGTTTTATAAAAGTGTTAATCATTGTACATTATTCGTATTTGGTTTAAATTACACCGTTGGTTGAGTAAGCATATAAGGGAATTATGTCATCTCAGTTATTTATTTTACTGTTAGGAGTTTTCCGCCATGCATAAAATGAATTTCCGGTTTGCATGTCGTTGTAGTTACCGCTTCGAGCAAGTACGTTTTATCTGTGCGGCCCAAAAATTCGAACTCGATTTAAAAATTTATTTACGTTCCTTTTTGTTGCTAAAATTTGGGGAAATAAACAGACGTATATGGGTCTTGTTGAGAATTTTATCTTCCGACGTTTTGTGTTTTAAAGTTGAAATGGTGAAATTCCTCTTTTGGGAATGGTACAAACTTTTTTTTCACATATATAGTGCGGAAAGTTGTTTTCCATATGCATAAGTATAAATTGATGCATACTAGGACCATGGTAGTCCGTTTGAAAATTTTGTTGCGCATCTTTTATTACTATTTTATTAACGTGAGTATTTATCAGACAAGTTCTGAAAGAGTTTTATGTACGTGACATTGATGACCATTTTGCATGCCTACCAAGTATGCGGTACTAGATTTTACGCGTATAATCAATTATTGCAAGAATTTTCATTTGAGAAGTTTATAAAATTTCAAATTGGCATGCTAGTTGAAAACCTTGAACTCATTAGGGCTATAGATTTAAAACCCTTACTGTGAAAGGAGTTGTTATAATGGACTAGAGAAGTCCTTGAGATTTGGGGCGTCTGATGATCCGACTTGTGGCCAGCTTTGAATGTTGGGTTTCAGTTATGGATCTGTGCATGTATGGATAATTGAGGTATTAGATTTATATGTTACCCCTATATATATAAGCGGCAATATTTCCTTTCGGTAAATCTGTGAGTTGAGTCTTGTGCGATTGCTTGAGTGCGGTTTGTTTTGAATTGATGGGTTGATATTGACAGCATGTTATGTGTTGGCGGTGTACTACCTTTATGGGCATTTGGGAATATTGAAGACATTTTGGCTTGTTCGCAAAGAGGCACGTTCGGACTTCTGATTTCCATACTAGGTGTCAACTTTAAACCTTTGAGGGTCGACTTAGTGTAGGCCGATTTGCCATTTTGAGATCAGTAATGCTTGGAATGTTGGATGTATCCCCGTTGGATTACAAGAAATGTTAGCTTCTCGTTAATCGAACTTAAAGGAAGTTAGATATTGGTAATTAAGTGTGGGACTGTACGATTTTTCCTTGCTATGGTAATTTTCGGACTGATTTGGGCTGATGGTGGAATTTGAATTACAAATTCAGAATCGGGTTGAGCTGGAATGATCTAATCAGTGGGAAGTTGAAGTCACAAACTATCCTTGAGGTAGTGCGTGTCACCCAAGGTTGGGAGACAACCGTAGTCTCATGGTTAAGGACTACGTTAGTAAGATAACTATTCATTCGGATATAAGTGTGATGTGCCCAAGGGGACATTTATCGTGAGGACCGACATAAGGTTATGGTGGTAGTTCCAGCAAGTGGAGTAGATACAACCTATTATGCGGTAAACGTTTCATGGGAATCTAGATTTCGAGGACGAAATCTCTTTTAAGGTTGGGAGGATTGTAACACCCCGATTTTTGAAAAGGTATCATTTAAAGTTAATATAGAAACCGATATATTGAGGAAAAAATAAGATATATGATTTTGGACTTGAATCTTAGATTTTATAGTCTTGATGGATAAAGGATTCAATTACGAGTCCAACGGTTCCTTCCGGAGCGAAATCGGAGCTAAAACGAAGAAGTTATGGCCAAAACAGCGTTCGGTACCCTCTTGGCTATTGTGACAGCGATTGTGACAATGTCACTATAGCCGTCACAATAGCCAGAGCTGGAGATTGTGCCAGCGATTGTGCTACTGGCACAATAGCCTGGCACTATAGCCTACGGGTACTAGAATGTTAAAAGTTGCGATTTTCAGCCCCCTATCCCATTTTCTCACTTCCACTCTAATCCCTTTCTCTCCCAAACCGATTCCTATCATATTGGTTTGAACCTCAACCATTTCCATGGCCATTTACTTTGATCTTGAAGCATTCCATCATCATCTAAGGTCTTGGAAGTCTAGGATTCAAGGAACTACCATCTCATCATCTCCATTGTTGCCTTCTTTAAGAAAATCCTAGGGTTTTGAGTTTTATCAAAACCCACCAATGTGAGTTCATCCCTTCTTCTTTCTAACACTTTAATCAAGTTGTAAATGCTTCATTCATAGTTTCCAAGTATTCCATTTATTAAGTTTTTGGTTGGGTGATTTTGGAGAAATTAGGGTTTTGGCCACATTTGGGGATTTTGGTATAAAATGTTTTGGGAATGACTCTAAGTGATTGGATATGAATATTTATGGTTGGAAATTTATGGATTTTGGTTTGGAAGTTTTTGGCTTCAAGATCCAAGTTTCTTCAAAGGAGCTCAAGTTGGGGTAAAATCTAGATTTAGCCTAAATCTAGCAAGGTGAGTCAAGTTGATTTGTGAAAACGGTGTACATGCCAAAATGTTTATTTTAAAGTGTTTATGTTTTACATCAAATTGTTAACTGCTGATAAGTTTTGGTTATTTTGAAATGTTTAGTTTCAAGAACATGTTGAGACACCCATTTTGGGATCTTTGGGTATTTTGGTAAATAAATCATGTTGAAATGTTTGTTTGATGATTTTACATATATAATTGGAGTTCAATTGACGTAATTGTCATTTTGTGCATTTGATCTTATAAACTTTTTCAGAAAATGCATATTATCGTGTTATGAGGCATTTTGAAAACATAAGGGTATGAGTTCATTTGGAAAATGGTTTGGTCCCAACCAATGATGAGTTTCGAGTTGATTATCCTTTTGGTCATGTTTGCATTATAGTGGGTCAAACGTGTTTCAATGTTTATATATGCTTTATTTGGGTACTTACGTAAAGAGTTGAGCCTTTGGCTCGGTTTTGACTAAATGAGTCGTGTGGACATTTGTCCAGATTTTATAACTGTCGTGGGTTTTGAGTTTGATGACGCTTAATTTGTGTCATTGGTGAGTTACATGTTTTGGGAGCTTTGGTCTTTCATTTAGAGTCATGTAACGTTAGACGGTGTTGTAATGGATCCATAGGCACGTCAGTCGGTCTGTTTTAGATGGTCGATTGGGTATTGCGGGTGACCGTCAGTACCCATGTTTTATGACCGGAAACTTTACAAGTATGCATTGGGAGGGGTTGAGTCTGGTAGCGCTACAGGCAAAGTAGGCGTTAGGACCTCTACCGCTTGAAGTATTGCCTGAGAGGTAGTCTTTAAGTGTGTCGGGCCTTTGGGGTGGAGTCCTTCGGGATGTCCATCAAGGTCAACTTTACTTGGGGTGGGCTTGTAAAGAAGTCGTAGGGACATCTGGCTGTGATGTCGGGAGGTGTCATGCGATTAACGTTGTTAGGTGGCATACTTTGTGTTCCCTCCACCCTCACGGATATGGGTTTCACCCGTTGTCGGCTATCAGTGTTTTTAAATATAAAGATGTTTTACTTTATTTTCTTTGGGTCTTTATGGTTGACAGAAAATGAGGACCTTAATATTGGACCATCCTCCTCGTATATTAAGGTTTGAATGAATTATGTCAACTCCGTGTTTTGGTAATTAAAGTCTGTTCATTTATGGTCGTGTGAGTATCATAACTAGTGTCCATGTTTGCGGACGTACGGTATACATGGTTTTGACGATGGTTCATGTTTTGAGTTAGTTCAAGTTGCATCAATTTATAAAGCAAGTTTTAAATGAAGTGTCCATCTTTGGAAAGTGCATGATTTTGGAAAAGAGTCGTTTCCACGTTTTAAAGAACACCAATTGTTTGGTCATGGTTTCAAGTGAGGTTCATTCTTCTAAAAATATATTTGCTCATGTAAAAATCTTGGACTCACTAGGCGTTAGTCTAACCTTTTTATTTGTCGGCATGTGCATCAGGTACCGGTTGGGGGTTTGGTTCTAGCCGCTATGTCGAGTTGAGCCTTAGCCTTGTGCAAGTGTAAGTGCTTGGTGAAGTCTTCCACGGTTTGGAGATAGCGACTATTATTGGGTTTAGTAGCACCCGTCCTTATTATAGATTGTATGAATAGACTGTATGTGTGTAATTGAGGTTAAATCTTAATTTATGTTCGTAGATGAATCATTTATTGGTGTATTTAGAAAATTTTAATTTAGTTGCTATTTCCAGATTTTAGGGTGTTTCACTTTTTGAGGAAAAGAACATTTTGTCTGAAAAGATAAACAACTTGAAGTTGTAAATGTTGAATTATATGATAAAATTTCTGCTGATGTGATTAATCAATCACTTTTTGATAATTCAACTGAATCAGTTTGTTCTTTTAAAACTGCTTCAAGTTCCATTCATGAAAATGTTTTCAAAAAGAACAGTGTCAAATCAAGCATTTTCAAATCAAATCAGATTCGTCCATCTAATTTGTTTTATGACAAATTTGTTGATAGTTCAACAAGCTTTTATGTAAAATCTCTTGAAAAGAATTCTTCCAAGAAAGGACAGATGGTGTCGAGAGTGAAAGGTTCTCCTGATGAAAAGAAAAATGACAAATCATTCGCATCCATATCAAAAGTTAAGAAGAACATTGCACATAAAGGTAAATCTTTTGGTAAACCTGATATGTTTTATTCTGCTAATCAATTAAACAGGATTGCTCAAAAGAAGATTTGTTGTTCTTACTGTGGAGAAAATGATTTTGTTCAAAGAGAATCTGCTCATCACTGGTATGGAACTTACAGAATTACTTCTCAGAAAAGTAAACTTAAAAGTTTTAAATCTATTGAGAAGTGGATTCCTAAATCTAACCAACCAGGACCCAAATACCAGTGGGTACCAAAACCTGTCAAATCTGTTTTGCAGGTACCACAGGTTTAGGGGGAGCAAGAATAATGGTTCTTGAATAATTTAGTTCAAGACTCGTTCTTCAATGATAAAGAATATTGGTTTCTGATTACAACAGATCAAAACTCGGTCTTTAATGATAAAGGAGATAAGGATATTTTGCAAATATCAAGGGGGAGCTTATCTGAATTTAACTCAATCTATCATGATTTGAGGGGGAACTAAATTGTTTGTAAGTACCTTATGATCTTAATCTCTGATTGTTTGAAAGAAGAACAACTTTCGAACATGAAATGTGTTTTCTGAAATGTTCAAACCACTTCTGGTTCTCAAAAGATTCCATGAATTTACAATTGTGATTTTAAATGTTTTTCATACTAGAGCGTTAATGTTTAATTGACTGTGTGTTTCCAAAGATCAATACTTGTGTATTATCTTGTTTATATACTATCAAATATTCATACACACTGGTTCAGTACTTCATTTGAATTAGTTATTACCATGTCTCTAAACGAAACAATTTTCGATGGTAATACCCTCGTTTGATTTCACTGTTGTTGAGCATCAGTCATTATTTCATTCTTTGTTCGTTCATTGCTAAATTGTTTATATTCGTTCATATAAACAAACTATCAAGTTCTTTGATACCCCAACCTTAAATTTTCATACTCATGATATATGATCTGATTGATACATTGTCAGATTCTCAAAACAATGCTCTTGATTTTATTTCATTCATTCAATATCCTTGTTTTGAGAGATCTTCAAAGTTCAAATGCTCAAATTTCATTCATATCCTTGATGAACATACATTTCTATGACAATGATATCATGTGCTTAATTGTTCAAGATAAATTGTTGAGCAACTATTCTTTTTAGGAAAAAATTACATGGGATCAGTGTGAGAGATTAAACAGAACTTCCATGGATTCACGTTAACCTGTGTTTCCTACCCCGGAAGTTATCCTAGAGTGATTGAGGGGTGAGGGGTCTTAAATCAAAGAGTGGGGGAGATAACTCATCCGATTGAGTTTTTCTCATTGTGTTGAGCGGTAAAATGGAAAAGAGAGTTTGGTTAGAAGTGAGCTTAAATGTTAAAAAGAAAGAGAGTGTGAGAGCAGAGTTAAAAGAATATGAAAATCTGCACCAACTTTTTATGAGTCGGGTAGCCACATCTACTGATTGGTTCACATTCTTTGGTGACCATCATTGAACAGGCAGTGAGCCCATGCCAACTCTTGTGATTACCCCACCAGCCACTCATTTCTTTCACGATAAAGAAATGTTTCATTTTTTCTTGGGGACGCACCACATATGCTATCTGGTCTTCACTCGGAGGATTTAGATATTGAAAAAAAGGTAGTTTGCCCCACCTTCGCACCTCTTTCATGCACATCGAGTTCGTGTAAAAACTGTTGCTGTCTCAACAGTTTACACTTTTTGAGCCTGAAAAAGCATAAGTAGCTTCAATCATTCCTACACTTTCACGTACACACAAGGAATATGTTTTCTTGTCATAACATTCATAGAAAATTCCTTTGTGGTTTTTCGATGATTGAATGGAAGCCCTGGGGAGTGACCATCACAAAAGCTCCTTTCCAAAGTACATCCGTTGTACAAAGTGGCTCCGTGCTACTTACAGGTATTCTAACTGTATCATTTGTTGATTTAGGATTACAATTCTTATTATATCTGGATTTGAAAAGATTCAGATATATACATTTTATGAATCGATGGATACACAAGTCAAAAGGGCGGAGATTGTCAGTTTATCATAAAGGGGAGATTAATATTCAAAGACAGTGATGACTTGAAATAGTTTTGATGATTTTGCTGCTCACAATTCATCAAAAAAGGGGAGATATTCAGGAATTTCAAGTCAAATGAAAGTTTAAGTGAAGTTTGAAAGATTATTCAAAAGATACATCTCATAAAAAGTGAGAGATATTCTGAAGAAAAAGGGGAACATAATTTGGAAAGTTCAGTCAGACGAATGTTTTCAAGACAGATGAATGTTTTGAAAGTTATTTCAAGAGATATTTCTGAAAAGAGATGAACTCATCAAAAAAGGGAGATACAAAAAAATGTTCAGAGATTATTTGAGAAAGTTTGTTTTTCAAAGACTGTCCAGAGATCAGAGACCGAAGATACAAGCTATCCAAAGATCATTCAAAGTTCAAAGATCAAAGTTTTAAAGTTTCAAATTTTTGTTCAAGACTTGATGAATTTTCAAAGCAAAAGTGAAAGACTTTTCAAGATTCTTCAAAAGCAGATTGTTTGAAGATTGCTAGAGCTTCAATGTTTAAAGCTGTCAGAGATAAAGTTTTGAAGAATCAAGAGCTGAAGACTATTGTCAAATTTTTTTAAATCTTGAATACAAAGGGGGAGATTGTTAGTGTATAGTTGTATCCAAGATTTAAGTAGAAAAGTCAAAGTATTGTAAATTCAAGTATAGTCAAAGTATAGTCAAAGTCAAGCTAGTTTACTTGTGAGTGAATATGGTCCTTTGACCATATATAAGTATTGTGAGTGTTGTGAGAAGAGAAGGCAAGTCATTCATTGTAAGAGTAACACTTGTAATTGTTTGTGAGATATACGACTAGAACTTTCTCTCTCTACATTCTCTCTCTAGATTGTTGCATAATTGGCAAATCTTGATTGAATTGCTTGAAATCTGTGGACTTACAAATGCTTTTTTTTGAAATTTTCACGTTTCATCATCTGATTATTTATATTGAATAAAATGTATGAAACATAAAAATCTGATTATTCATTTGGAGAAAAATATATGATTATTTCAAAAATATCTGAATATTCATATGGGAGAAAATATATGAAATATAAAAATATGATTATTCATATGGGAGAAAAATAAATGAAACCGTTAATGAAAATATATGAAACCATTTATGAAACTTGAAAATTTCGAAAAAACAGTTTATGAAACTCAAACAAACAATTGTATGAACTTGAAAATTCATAAACTCGTCTGAATTTGGGGGGAAGTCGCCGCATAGGGAGGATGTCGCCGGAGTGGGAGGATGTTTCCGGAACTGGATGGTGACGATGGATCGTGAGAGAGAGGGAGATGAGCTGGAATTCGGGGGAGAAGGTCGTGGTACGTGGGATGGCAAAGGAGGCTGCTGGTAGATAGTGACGGCGCATGACGGTCGTCGAATGGAGTAGTGGATAACCACGGTGGTTCTCGGTCCTCGACGTAGTGATGGCGATGGAGATGATGGTGCTGGTGGTCGGAACTTTTTGAGAGAGAGAGAGAGAGAGATTTAGATAATTATGGAGAAAATTAAGGATAGCTTGTAACCATAATTAGATAAATTTAAATTAATTAATTAAATTTAGAATACCTAAAACCTATTCCCAAACTACCCTTTCCCTATTTTTTTTTAATAAATTTAAATCCGAATATTCCTTAACTGTTGATCAAAAATTCGGATGGCCTAGATGGGTTTGTAAGTTTGCATGGTTTAAAAAGTTTGCAAATGATTGTCCCTCTCTCTCTCTCTCTCTATATATATATATATATATATATATATATTTGTTATTTGTTAACTATTAGTTTTCTATTTGCTAATTGTCTTTTGATTTCGGGTTCTTGAATTTGTTATTTAATTTGGATTTGTTATTTTGATTTAGGATTTGCTAATGGGTTGTCTTTTAACTATGTTTTCTTGGCCTTTTTGTTATCTGATTTCTTTCTAAGTGAATCTAATTTTTTGGCCTCTTGCCTTCTGACTTTTGCTACTGACTATTAAATTATTTATCTGTTTACTATTACACATTGTGATTAATTTTTCACTAGGTTTGTTACAAATTGGTAAATGCCAAGTCCATAAATTGGTTTAATGGTTTATTCCTCTAGCAATCTGGTTCATTATGAATTGGTCGAATTTTGTATTAATGTGTAATGTGTGCATTTGCTTTTAGTTTAAACGAAATAGTAATTTATATAAATAGTAATATAATGTCTTGGTGCAACCGATATAAAAAGTTAAGCGAAAACCGAACCGAATAAGTTATCTTAATTCACTTAACCGAACTGTTTAATAAAAAAACGAATAACCCGAAACCATTTTGGTTCGGATGAATTATTCGGTTTTAGAAGTTTTTTGACACCTCAAAGTGTAACAACCCAAAATCTGGAATAAAGCAACTAATTTAAAACGTTTATTTAACATTAAAGTCTACTTCAAATAAAATCTTAAAGAGGATCCTGGAGTTACTTACAAGGTAAGACCAAGTTAAAAGTTAAAAAACTTTCGAACCGAACCTCATACAAGAACTAGGTTAAGAACGGGTATTACTAAAACCCAACAACAATCACTATCTCTAAAATACAGAAGACATCTCAAAAGGCTAAATCCTTCTCAAGACTCTAACTAGCACTCAACTCTTCACACGTGCCGCTATTACCATCCCACAAGGACCTGATGCACATTCCGAAAAGAAAAGGCGTAAGGTGTAACGCCTAGTGAGTTCAAGTAGTTGTCATCTTAAATATAAAGCGATAAAACTGAAAGAGTGGTATTTTAAATCACAATTTCCCATATGAAACATGTTTACCATAAAAGCAACATCTTTTCCAAACCCACTATTTACATGATGAAAACTCAATAACCAAAATACCCATTTTAATATGTAATTAAAACCAGCTTGAATAAAACTTAATGTTCAAATACTGAAAACATGGATAAAACTCAAATATCCAAAACACCAAATTATAGGTAACACTCCATGTGTGTCCCAATTCAGCAAGTAATCAAGATGAACAATCACAATTCAAATCAAATTGTCACGTGTATTGATCTTCTTCACTATTACAACTTTCTCTCTCTCTTAGTTTCTCTCTCTACAAATTCTCTCAAAGTGAATGCAATATGATTTCAATTAAGTGCTACAAGATTTACAAAGCAAGAAATCTATTTATACCTACATCTAATACAAGGAACAAAAGCAACTAACAAAACTAACATATCGACCTTGACTTTGACTTTGCTTTGAACTCCTTTGACTTTGACCTTCTTCTTTAAGTGAGTTGACTTTGAGACTTTAACCTTCATGATCTTGAATAGAACAAAATATGCTCTAACATTCTCCACCTTTGGATTGAAGATCATTGTTCAAAAGATAAACTGATAATCTCCCACTTTATATTGACTTGCTCTCCCCTGGTAGATAAAATCACTCTTGAAACAAATTTCAGCTTTAACAAACAATCTCCCCGTTTGGGACGAATACTGATAATAACAATCTCCCCTTCTGAAGTAAACTTTTACAAAGACATTCTCCCCCTTTCTTCTCTCTCTAAAAAGAAATTGATCTTTAAAAATCTTCTCAAAGTCTTTAGCAATCTTCCTTTACAGACAAACTTTTGCTTTTGAAGAGAATTCACATTTTAACAATTTCCCCCAAGGTCTATAATAACCTCTTTTAATCTTCAGAAACAATCTCCCCATTTCTTAACTGATATTGTTTCCAGAAAAGAAATCATCTTAAACTTTTAGCACACTTTTCTCTTTTAAACAATCTTGAAGGAAAATTTCTATAACTTCAACAAAACTTCAGAAATCTTTTAATCAACGAATTCTGAATTGTCTGTTATTCTCTGAATTCGCTTTATCTTTCTCTTGATACTCACAGAAAGTTCTATTTCATTCTTGATTTTCTCCCCCCCAAACTTGAAACTGAGTCTTCACAAACCTTAATTTCTTGATAACTTCTCCCCCTTTTTGATGAATGTGAACATGAACACCATCAAAACTTTTCAAGAAATGCATTCTTTCAATTTCTAACCAATAAACTTCATCAGATCTTTCCAACTGATATATCTGAACCATCCATCAAATCATAATGATTTCGAATCTTTTCAAATTCAGAATTGAGTTGTAACCCTGAATCAACAAATGAATCGGTTAAAATGCCTGTAAGTAGCACGAAGCCACTTAGTACAACGAATGTATTATACAAGGATTTTTATTGATGTTCACTCCCCAAGGCTTTCATTCAATCATTGAAAAACACAAGTTAATTATGTGAATGTTCCGACAGAAATAACAAATTTTCTGTGTGTATGTGCTTGTGTATAAAAGAATTTAAGCATTTTGTGCTTTATCAGACTAAAATTGTGTAAACTATTGAGACACAACAAGTTTTCCACGACTCAATGTGCATGATCGAAGGTCAAAGGTGGGGCAAACTTCCTTCTTTTCAATATCTAAATCTTCCAAGTGAAGATCAGATAGATTATATGTTGCATCCCCAATAAAATTTGAAACATTTCCTTTTTGAGAAAGAAATGAGTAGCTGGTGGGGTTAAGTCAAGAGTTGGCATGGGCTCACTACCTTTTCAATGATGTTCACGAAAGAATTGTGAAACAATCAGCAATATGGCTGCTTGGCTCAGAATGTAGTTGGTGCAGAGTTCTCATACTCTTTTAACTCTATTCTCACACCCTCTTTCTTTTTATCATTATGCTCACTTCTAACCAAACTCTCTTTTCCATTTTTCTGCTCAACACAATGAGGTTGTTCAACCATATGAACTTCCTCCCCCACTCTTTGATGTATGACCCTTCGCCCCTCAATCACTCAGGATAACTTCTTGGGTAGAAAACACTGGTTATCGTGAATCCATAGAAGTCTTATAAAGTTCTCACATTGATCCCATGAAAATTTGTCCTAAAAGAATGATGTTTAACAGCTTAACTTGAACATTTAAAGCACAGTGATACGAAGTACAATGTCAGATAAATGTATGCTCTTCAAAAAGTCATGAATATTTGAGCATTTTGAACTTTGAAGATTTCTCATAACAAGTATATTAAATGAATGAAATGAACACAAAAGACTTGTTTGAGAATCTGACAACGTATCGAAAGATCAAATATGAATGATAAACACTGAAAAGCTTAGGCCATGAAATAATTGGAATATGTCTATATGAACAAATATAGACAATGCTTTGAAAGAAACGCTTAGTTTTGAACGAATGTAAAGCTCAACAAACATTGAAATTCAAACGGGGTGTATTACCATCGAAAATTGTTTAAATATGAGGCATGGTAATAACAAATATCAAGAAGAAAGACTGAACCGGTGTGTATGAATACTTGACAGTATATGGAAAAGATAATATACAAGGATTAATCTTTGGAAACACACGGTCAGTTAGCAATAACGCTCATGTATGAAAACATTTAAAATCACACTTCTAAATTTATGAAATCTTTTGAGAATAGAGAAGTGGTTTGAACGTTCAAAAAACATGTTTTCATGTCTGAAAGTCGTCTTTCTTTCAAACAATTTGAAATTAAGGTTAGAAAATATGTACATTCAGCTTAAATCTCATAACTCAACCTTGAATCAAGATTGATTGAAATCTTGTAAGCTCCCCCTCAAAAACTGCAAAAAGTCATAAAGTCTTCAAAATATCAAAGTCATAGTCAAAGACAGAAAAACATTGAAAAACGAGTCATGGTCTGAAATAATCAGAAGTCAAAACTTCACTAAGTATTGAGTTATAGATTGATATATCTAGAAATCATTTACTCCCCCTGAAATATTGCGTTCACAATATTTGTCAGTAGGAATAATATGTACTCCCCCTTGAAAGTTGATCATTTCATCTTGGTCATTGCAGACAAAATCTATCTGGATCTTTGAAGTATGAGTTCTAAACTGTTGTGTTTAGAAGTCATAAATGTTCTCTTCATTGAAGTACGGTTTCTGAACTGTAGCATTCAGAAGCCAATCTTCTTACCCCCCCTGCACTTGAGGTGCATGCAACACAAATGGAGTAGTTTTTGGTTTTGGTACCCACAGTAACTTGGGTTCATATCTGTTAGTTGCAGTTCTATGGGAAGTAATATGATATGATCCATACCAATTATGAACATAATCTTTAGGAACAAAATCATTTGCACCACAGTAAGAACAAGATATTTTCTTTTGTGCTAACTTGATTACTTGATTTATAGAGTAAACAAGATCAGGTTTAACAAAAGATTTACCTTTATGAACATTGTTCTTTTTGTCATTTGATGTGTGCATGTGTGTCCCACAATACTTGCAAATCAATCAAGATGACAAAATACAAATTCAATCAATCTCTATATATTGAATTATGAAATCACAATACAAAATTCTCTAAAACACTCAATATTTCTCTCTCTAGATTAAGTTCTCATAATCATATGTCATACGCGTTCTTAGTTCTACTATTCAAAGAAAAATAAAAGAAATCTATTTACACCTACCATCTATTACAAGACAAAAACTAAAATACAAATTGACTTTGACTTTTGCTTGAGAGACTTTGACTTGAGCTTTTGAGTTTGACTTTCATGATCTTGTATCCAACATATTTGTGCACTAACAATCTCCCCCTTTGGATGCAAGATCATCTTCAAAAAGATATGCAATAAAATCTCCCCCTTTGTTAAGAATCGTTAACAAAACATAATCTTCCTCTTTAGAAATAACACTGATCATCTTCAAAGAATAAGATCTTGAGCTCCCCTTTGGATTTAGAAACAAATTATCTCCTCCTTTCGGATAAACAAAATCAACTTTCAACATTCTCGAGCAATCTTCTTCTTTGATTCTTTCAAGTAACCTATCCTTTGAAAATTCAATCTCCCCCAAGGTGATAAAATATCTTTCAAACTTCAAAAAGGAAATTATCTACAGATTTAGCTCACTTTACTTCAGCAAATAATCTTCAAAGAAAATTTCTGTACAATTCAGCAACCTTTCCGAAATCTTTGAACTTTCTTTCAAATCTTTAACACTCTTTCCAGACTCTAGAAAAATATAACATTCCTGCTCTGTCAATTCTTGATCAACTCGTCATAACTGTTACAATCTTTTCTTCAAACAACATTTCTTGAAATTAATTTCTCCCCCTTTTTGATGATGTAGCATAGAAATCATCAAAACTTCTTCAAGAAATGTCATGAATCCAATTTCTGACCATGATCCTTTCATATAAGCCTCTGAACATCCGTTAATTTATAATGTATTCATCCGAATCTTTTCAAATTCAGACAAATAAGAGTGTAAACCTGAATCAACAAGTGAATCAGTTAATAATGTCTGTCAGTAGCACGAAGCCACCGTGTAACAAATACACATTGGAAAGGAGCTTTTTGATGTTCACTCCCCCAGGTCTTCCATTCAATCATCGAATAACACAAGGTTAAACTATGAACATTTAGACAGAAAAACAAATTTTCTGTGTGTTTGTGCTTGTGTATGAAAGAATTAAGCATATGATTTCTTGTAATAGGCTCAAAATGTGTAAACCATTGAGACAACAACAGTAATACATGAACTCAATTGTGCATGATCGAAGTGCGAAGGTGGGGCAGGCTTCCTTCTTTTTCAATATCTACATCTTCTGAATGAAAACAAGATAGCATATGTGTTGCATCCCCAATAAAATTGAAACATCAATTTGTTCAGAAAAAGATGAGTAGATGGTGGGGTTTAAAGCAAGAGTTGGCAAGGGCTAGTTGCCTGTTTCAATGATGTTCACGAAAAATTTGTGAAACAACAGTAATGTGGTTGCCCGACTCAGAAAAAGTTGGTGCAGAGTTTGATATTCTTTTACTCTGATCTCTCACCCTCTTTCTTTTTATCAATTAAGTTCACTTCTAACCAAACTATCTTTTCATTTTATCTCAGCACACACCCATACTCAGATATTGACCCCTCACCTCTCGATCACTCAAGGATAACTTCTTGGGTAGGAAACACTGGTTAACGTGAATCCATAAAAGTTCTATTAAATCCTCACACTGATCCCGTGAATTTTGTCCTAAAAATGATGTGTTGCTCAACAGTTTAACTTTTCAGTTAAAGCACAGTATAAAAGACATGTCAGATATTTGTATGCTCAGTAATATAATCATGAAGATTTGAGCATTTTAATCATGAAGGATTCGCATAAAACAAGTATATTGAATGAATGAAATGAATACAAAAGACTTGTTTGAGAATCTGACAATGTATGAAAAGATCAAATATGAATGATTTATCAAGAAAAGCTTAGGTCATGAAAAATTGGAAGTTGTCTATACGAATCAAATATAGACATTCTTGAAAGAAACACTTTGAATGAACCAACGCTCGAATATCAATGAAGTTCAAATGGGGTGTCTTACCATCGAAAATTAATTTCAAATTTGAGACATGGTAAGAACTTAGTCAATAAAGTACTAAACAGGCGTGTGTGAATACTTGACAGTATATGGAAAAGATAATACACAAGTATTTATCTTTGGAAACACACGGTTCGTAAAGCATTGAAGCACATAATAACAAAAACATTTAAAATCACACTTCTGTATTCATGAAATCTGTTTATCGAGAAGTGGTTTGGACATTTAAGAACATGTTTTCATGTATGAAAGTCGTCCTTGTTTCAAACACATATGAGATTAAGAATATAATAATCCTTACGCTCAACTTGAATATCATGAAGTCAGCTCGAAAGTTATGATTGATATGATCATGTAAGCTCCCCCTCAAAATCTGCATTTAGTTAAAAAGTCGTCAAAGGACAAAGTCTTATTCAAAAATTTTATTGAAAAATTAAAGACATGAAAGCAATAAAACAACTAAGAACGAGTTCTGATTTGATTTAACCAGAAATCAATTACTCCCCCTAAAAATATGCATTCACAATATTATCAGTAGAGGTAATATGTATACTCCCCCTTGAAGGTTGACCATCTCTTTTGATGCATCGGAGTACACTTTCTTTTGAGCGTTGAAGTATGAGTCCTAAACTGTTGTGTTTAGAAGTCAAACTCTTTGACATTGAAGTCCCAGTTCTGAGTTGATTTACTCAGAAGGCTAACTTCTCAACATTGAAGAATGGGTCTTGAACTATGTTATCCAAGAGCCATGATTCATTGAAGTATGAGTTCAGAACTAATGTATTCAGAAGTCTTGGTTCTTTTACTCCCCGTGACTTGAGATGCCTACAACACAGATGAATCTTTTGGCTTTGGGTCCATGTTTGTTAGTTGCAGTTCTATTAGGAGTAATATAGTAAGAACCATGCCAGTAATGATCAGAAACTTTATGAACAAAATCACTTGAGCCACAATAAGAAAATTATTCTTCCTTTTAGATAACCTGATTAATTGATCAATCGAATAAACAAAATCAGGTTTACCTTTATGCACAATGTTCTTCTTGGCATTGAGTGTATGCCCAAATGATTTCTGATCATTCTTCTCATCAGAATCTTCTTTCACTCTCCATACTAACTTCTCATGTCCTTTTCTTCTTCTTCTTTTGTATGTACCTGAACCATCAACATTACGATCATAGAAAAGGTTAGTAGTATGAATCTGATCTTTTGAAATAACCGACCTCTTTGTAGAAACAGTTGTATGAGGTGAACTTGATGTTTTATCATCTCTAGGTGTTTTAATAATTGACTCTGGAGTCTTCTGCTCAGTCAAAACCACCTTAGAGACAATATCTTCAAGTTCTATTATCTTGGAAGATAAACTGTTTCTTTCCTTGATGAGCAGGTCAATCTTTTCCTGAAATTCAGACTTCGTAGTTTGCTCTTTCATTGCGTTTGTTGACAGTTCATATAATAATTTTGTAAGCTTCCTAATCTCTGACTCAAAAATCTTCCTTTCTTCCTCAAAATCTTTCTCAACATTCTTTCTTTGATTAGATATTTCTTTGAAAATTCCAACATTTTTCTGCTCAACAACCTTCTTCTCCTTTGCAAACTTGTCCCTTTCCAAAATGATTACTTTCTCAAAATCCGTCACTTGTTGAGAAAGTTTTGCACATTTAAGCTCAACAACTTCATTCTCTTCAAAAGTCTTTCTTGATCAGAGAATTTCTGAGCAAATCCTTTATTTTCTTTCTCAAATTCATCTCTGTCTTTAGCAATCTTTTGTTCCAACTCTGAAATCTTC
The DNA here is from genome assembly GCA_954870635.1 of Arctium minus. NCBI lineage: Eukaryota > Viridiplantae > Streptophyta > Magnoliopsida > Asterales > Asteraceae > Arctium > Arctium minus. The sequence continues at coordinate 31,964,967 of OX941097.1, read as the reverse complement.
TTACTCAGCTCTGAACTAGCACTTTCATAATCCTTTGCTATCTCCTCATTCTTCGTGACAGATTCTGCTTGCTGGATTTTGACAATTTGAGCATCCAAGTCTGAGATCTTTCTTTTCAACTCAGTATTCTCTGCTTCCAAACCCTATACTTTTTCTACTTCCAAACCAGAAATCTGCTTCAGAAGATGTTCATTTATTTTCTTTAATGCATTGACTTCTCCCCTTTGAATAATAATCAACTGATGAAGTGAGATTTTTATTATCTGTTTTGAGTCTAATAATTTCTTCTTCATCATCAGGATATCCCATCTTGATAAAACTGGCACAAATGATCTTTAAACACAGAAAACAGAAAACTATTAATCACAAACATAAATATGTTCCCCTACGCAGACTTAGCACGGGGGTCCCGCTAAGGCTTAGACTTGCGCGTTTTGAGGATCATTTCGCGCAAAGTCTCTGCGAGTTCCTACACATAGAAAAAATTTCAAACTTTAACTTCGCGCAATGCGTCTGCGCGTTCTTTACCCTCTGCGTGTTCTAGCCTTTTGCGTGTTCCTGCATATGAGCCTTGTGTGTTCTTCAGATCTAGCGAGTTCTTCACCACTTCGACCAAAAAACTAACTTTTTCAGATTGAAATCGATCCAAAACTTCGAAATAGATTCTGAAACTCTGCAGATTTGTTCTAGATCATATTTCGAACAGGTTACAATCAATTAATTTTGATCAACAACACCAAAAATTACAATTAGATCTAGATACAGTACGTTTTCAAAAACTCGAACAAAAATACAATAAAACCCAAAATTTACACAGAATGTTGTGAATTAGTCTAAGCAATACAAACAACACTTGTTCTAGATACAAAAACGAGTACAATGAAATCAATTTCTAACTCAAATCACCACTAAATCTCAAAATTCAATCTTCAACAGTTAGACTCACGAGTTCTTGATAAATGCGACCAAGAATCAGATTAAGATCATGATTCTGTTTCTGTGCATGCTCTGATACCAATTGTGTGTCCCACAATACATGCAAATCAATCAAGATGACAAAATACAAATTCAATCAATCTCTATATATTGAATTATGAAATCACAACACAAAATGCTCTCAAAGACTCAATATTTCTCTCTCTAGATTAAGTTCTCTTAATCATATGTCATACGCGTTCTTAGTTCTACTCTTCAAAGAAAAATAAAATAAATCTATTTATACGTACCATCTATTACAAGACAAAAACTAAAATACAAATTGATTTTGACTTTTGCTTGAGATACTTTGACTTGAGCTTTTGACTTTGACTTTCATGATCTTGTATCTAACATATTTGTGCACTAACAGTGCACAAATGATTTCTGAACATCCTTTTTATCAGTAGAATCTTTGACTCTCCAAACCATCTTTTCCTGAACATTTTTCTTTCTAATATTTCCTGAACCATCAACAAATTTATCATAGAAAAAATTAGTAGTACGAATCTGATCTTTAGATTGACAAGCCTCTTTGAAGAAACATTTGGATGATATGAACTTGAAGTTGTCTTGAATGAACATTCTGAATCAACTGAATCGTTTAGAGGTGATTGAGCAATAGTATTTGGACTCTTTTGTGCACTCAACTCAACCTTGAAAATGATTCCTTCAAGTTCTGCTATCTTGGTGGACAAACTGTTTCTTTCTTTTGAGAGTAGATCAATCTTTTTCTGTAATTCAGACTTCACATTCTTTTCTTTCATTGTTGTTGTTGATAATTCAGATAATTCTTTGTAAGATTGTTAATCTCTGTCTCAAATACTTTCCTTTCTTCCTCAAAATCCTTTTCTACACTCTTTCGTTTAATAGATATTTCTTTGAAGACTCCAACATGCTTTTACTCAGACATCTTCTTTTCTTTCTCAAACTTGTCTCTTTCCATAATTATCACTTTCTCAAAATCTGACACTTGTTTTGAGAGTTTTGCACACTTAAGCTCAACAAGTTTTTTTTTTCAAATAATTTTCTTGAAAAATCAGAGAACTTATGTGCGAAAGATTTTCTTTCCTTTTCAATCTCTTCCTTGTCCTTCTTAAACTTTATGTATTCTAAGCAATTTGATTTTGCAATACTGAATTCTTCTTCTGTAGCTCAGCATTTGCACTTTCTAAACCCTTAATTTTCTCTACATTCTTCTTAATAGCATCTTCAACTAATTTCTCAGCTTCCAAAACTTGTACTGTCTCTTCATTCTTCTTGATAGATTATTGCTTGTCCCTGACAATCTGAGCTTCCAAGTCTGAGATCTTCCTTTTGAACTCAGTATTTTCACTTTCCAAACCTTGTACTTTTTCTTCTTTCCTCTTGCTATCTTTTACTTGTTGAGAATCAGAAATCTGCTTCTAAAGATCTGCATTAATTTTCTTTAATACACTAACCTCATCATTTAACAATTTCTTTGCACTAACATATTTCTTAAATCTCTTTGAGTAATAATCAACTGATGTATTAAGTCTTGCATTCTCTTCTTTGAGATTACTGATTTTAGCTTCAAAATCTGTAGACATTATCACTTGCAATGAACATTAACAAAAATCAGAAACTTTGATCACACTCAGAAATTTGTCCCCCTCCTGAGACTTAGCACGGGGGTCCCACTACTTGTCGCAAACGCTTGGACATGAGAAGTAACTACTCGCAGACTACGTGACCTGAGAAGTCACTATTCGTAGGCTGAAGGAACTAAGAACCTTACAACTCGCAAACCAAAGCAACCGAGAAGCGGACTTGTCGCAGATCGAAGTGACCGAGAAGTAACAACTCACAAACTGAAGGATGGGAGTTCTGAACTTATCGCAAGGCAAAGGATAAGAGAAGTAAACAACTCGCAAACCAAATCACATGAGAAGTTATAATTCGCAAGTCGAAGGAACCGAGTTCTTTACTTGTCATATATCAAACAAGTTGAACAGTAACTAGTCGCAAAGCAAGGGTTGTGTCAAGTTAGGTTGTCGTAAGCAATGATGTACGAGTTCCCAACTAGTCGTACACAATATGATGCGAGTTCTACACTTGTCGTAGAACACTTCTTGCGAGTTCTACACTTAGAAAAATATCATCAAAATTCTCAAAATCAACTATGATGCTTGCGAGTTCCTTATGAAGCTTGCGAGTTCTTCAGATCTTGCGAGTTCTTCAACAAGTCAATCTCAGAACCACTTTTCAGCCATAATTCCTTCAATTCATCGAAATTGATGATGAAACTTTGCAGGTTTGTCCTCGATTACAATCTAAACACAATTCTAATACAAAATTTCGACTAAAAACAACAGGAAATCCAATTTTGATCTGAACATAGTGTTTATAAAACTTCGAACACGAATTCACAAAAACTAAAAAATTCACACAAATGATTGTGAATTTTACTATACGAATCAAATAAGAACTGTTCCAAATCTAAAATCGAGTAAAATGGAATCAAATTCTCAACAAAAACACCTTAAATCAAAGAAATATGATTCCTCACGGTAAGAACTTGCGACTTCTTGATAGTGGCAACAAATTTTGATCTGATTTCTGATCTTTGTCTGCTCTGATACCAATTATGTGTCCCAATTCAGCAAGTAATCAAGATGAACAATCACAATTCAAATCAAATTGTCACATGTATTGATCTTCTTCACAATTACAACTTTCTCTCTCTAAGTTTCTCTCTTTACAAATTCTCTCAAAGTGTATGCAATATGATTTCAATTAAGTGCTACAAGATTTAGAAAGCAAGAAATCTATTTATACCTACATCTAATACAAGGAACAAAAGCAACTAACAAAACAACATATTGACCTTGACTTTGCTTTAAACTCCTTTGACTTTGACCTTCTTCTTTAAGTGAGTTGACTTTGAGACTTTAACCTTCTTGATCTTGAATACAACAAAATATGCTCTAACACTCCATATCCAAAACAACACCGAAAACATGAATAAAACATCATATTAAGAATACACCTTTCGATGACGGTGGAGACCTGTTTCCATTGAATATGACAGGAACATAAAAGTAAGCCACATATCCATGTTCATGAGCCAAACTATGGATCAATGGTTATCCATTTCGACCGTACACGATCTATGACCCGATGTAACACCAGTAAAATTCTCAATTAAATATTGCATGTTTAGACTTGAGCTATTGTTAGAACATAAAATGTTCCAAGTTTGGAAGTTTCGTAAAGTCCTCATTATTTGTTATTTAGGCCTTATAATTAGCAATGGGTTTGGGCTTAAATGTAAACAAAGGTGATAGGGTATAAATAGGAGTTGCTTTGTAAGTTGTTTGTAAGAATTCATTTTGAAAATGTAGCCCATACGTATTGTAAGTGTTTCTAGAGAAAGAAACATTTCCTCTCTCTAGAATGTGTGAATAATACAAATTGTTCCTCCCAATTCATATTTGTTCCTCAAATTACATTGATTAGATTCTGATCTATGGACCTAATAAGTGGTATCAAATCCTAAATCGAAGATCTATTCATCGATACAATCGAGATTGCAATTTGATCAATAGAACAGTAACCATTCGCATGAACAGTATTCTGGATTTTTCAATTTGTTCGATTTGATGCTACTTTGGTCGAGCTTTGAAGCAAAATTGATTCAGAGGATATGGTTGAATCACAGAGAATCAATTACAAGTGTTGATTTCAATCAAATTTGAAGAATTGATCGAATTTGAGGTTTTTCGGTTCGAAAACATGTTTTACTGTGTGATGATCAATTTTGGATTTAGAGGTGTTATTGTTGAAGATCATCAACTACAATTATGTTCATATGATATTTTCGAACATATGTACAAAGTTTGACCTCGAAATTCGAAGATATGAAAAATATTTGAAGACTTTTGGTTTTCAGACAACATAATTCGCAAGATCTGAAGAACTCGCAGGTTACTGAAGAACTCGCACGCTTCATCCGTGATACAATAATTTTGTCAAGTATAGAATTCGCAAGTAGCTTCATGCGAAAAGATTTGAATTCGCATGTTACTATGCTGATGTTGTATGCGAAATGCTCAGAAATTCGCAAGCCTCGATGTGCGTAAAGTGTCAGATTTCGCATGCAGTGTCTGCGAAAAGAGGTTTCTCGGATGAAAGCCTGTACGAAAAGCTCATGATTATTTTTGCGACTAAGTGTAGAATTCGCAAAATATTGTGCAAAATACTTTGATGATGAATTTTTTTTCTAAGTGTAGATTTCTCATGAAAGGGCCTGTGAAAAGTAAAGAATTTGCATGCTATAACTTGCGAAAAGCTTAGAATTCGCACGTAGGTACATGCGAAAAATTCAGAATTCGCATGCTGGCCTCTGGGGAAAGTGAGACTTTAGGCTTATGCCACTTGCAATTTGTGATCTTTTAATGCTTAATGGTCTGCGAAAAGTATGTTCATGTGATATGCAAAATGTTACTGTTCAGAACCCTATTTGCTACAAGTTTGCCTTGTTCACGAAATTTTCCGCGTAATGCATATGTGACATCATTCTTATCTTCTGTTGGTCATATATTTTTTAGCAACTAATCAAATTCTCACGAAAGCTCATGCCAGTTAAGATTTTCAGATACTGAGTGTTTGGATTTAGTCTATGATCGGATTGGATTAGCCGCTTGAGTATCTACAATCATCAGTCTGGAGTTTTTCTCTACGATGCTAGACCTTTAAGTGTTCTTAATCATTCTTCTAAGATGATCAATTAGATGTGTGAGTGAATGCAATCATTGTTCTGGTGCTTTGGCTGTGATCTAGAGTTTTGAGTGCTTATAATCATCCAACTGATTCGTGAAGAAAGGAGATCTGAGTTCATTCATTCAGTGTTCTGGAAAGCAGTTAGAAAATGAGCGTCTTTCATCAGTTGTTGAACATTTATCTGATACTTCTTCTAACCCTTGCCTAGCAGTGTTTGCTACCAATTGCTTCCTCCTATGAGCATATCAGATTAAGTTCTTAAATTGAATTCCTATTTAACTTGCAGTTAAAGATAGATTCGTTGTTATAAACTGAAGATGCACTTTGGTTGTCACGTCAAAATTCACACATTTCTTTCTTGTGGGCATAACAAATGTGTTGAATTTACCAGAGATAAAAGTTGTCTTGTGTGCACTCAGTCGAGGTTATTGTGTATATCGAATCTGGTATTAAAGTTGAAACTTCAAAGGATAAGAGCTATTTTCAAGGGGGAGCCGGCGTTGTTTTCAAGTTTAAGCAAACACTAAGTTTTCTAAAGAAATCAAGGGGGAGAAGAGCTGAAGCTAAAGAGGATGATTCCTTTACAAAACTTAGGGGGAGAATGTTAAAACATAAAATATTATAAGTTTGGAAGTTTTGTAAAGTGCTCATTGTTTGTTATTTAGGCCTTGTAAAGTCCTCATTATTTGTTATTAGCTATGGGTTTGTGCTTAAATGTAAACAAAGGTGATAGGGTATAAATAGGAGGTGTGTTGTAAGTTGTTTGTAAGAATTCATTTGCAAAATGTAGCCCATACGTATTGTAAGTGTTTCTAGAGAGAGAAGCATTTCCTCTCTCAAGAATGTGTGAATAATACAAACAATTCCTCCCAATTCATTTTTGTTCCTCAAATTACATTGATTAGATTTTGATCTATGGACCTAATAGCTATCGCATGGTTTCCCTTATTTGTGCATGTTAAATTATTAGTAAGATTAGTCTTAAACCCTTAGATCAAACCATACTGCCTTCCACCCATCGCCCGAACCATTTGAAGCTCAGTACCACCTTCGCGATAGAGACCGCGACAGTGCCCTTGGGCACAATCGCCCTGTCATAGTCGTACATATATATGGTGCGAGAGTGACAGCGAGAGTGACATGTGTCACAATCGCTTGTCGCAATCGCTTGTCACAATCGCTGGTGGCCACCCGCTCTCGGTACAAACTCGGCGAAAATGCCAGCGAGAGTGCCAATGGTACAATCACCCGGGCACAATCGTCCGCGTCCTGAATCGGGTTTAAATCCCTTTTAACCGACTTTTTCCCCATTAATTACAATATATATATATATATATATATATATATATATATATTGAAACTACTCTCTCTCCCTAGGGTGTGATTTTCTTCATCCCTCCACCTCCCTCTTCATAAATGCTAACCTAGGGTTTATTGAGAAGCTTTTCGGTCCATCAAGGTCATTAGGGAACATTTATTGTGAAGCTTTCAAGCTAAGGATTCAAGTAGCAAGCACTCAAACCACCATCTCCTACCTCTCAGGGTCTTGCTAACTTTTCTAGGTCTTAGAGCAAAACCTAAACTGTGAGTTCTTCTAAAACACTTGTATAAACTAGATACATATCCTTACTTGCTTTATTATTATTTTTCTATCTACTTTGTGAAAACCCTTATTTGTTGATGACAAAATAATGTTGGGGTTACATGAGTAATACTTATTGGGGTTACATAAGCAATGTTTGAGTAAGTTGAAATGTCACACATGGGGAAAGTGGAGCTTAATGATAATTGCTATTTATACATGGATGACCTCATTTGGGGTTTGACCTAATTGTTGGTAAATGACCATTATTTTTGTATGAGATCTCATGATACAGTTGTTAGGATTATATTGGATGGTGATATTTATATAACAAGTCATTGTGAATATATTGATATGATTTGAGCAAAACCATTATACCCCATTGATATCTTGGCCCAAGGCCACATATGATGATTTTATATGCATCTCTTATGGACAATTTATGGTGAAAATGGAACTTTTGGATGAACCAAGTCGATTAGACACTAGGAGGACATAGTCTTGGGCGCCACCATTATGGTATGTGCCTATACCCCCGCTATTCGGGACAATGCCTTCGTTGGAACCCCCGGGTCTGTCGGGCCTTGTGGTGTCACTCATTATAGTTGACACTAATGTATCTCGTCTCTTTGGGTGGAACTCGATTAGTGTTATGGGTCTCCCCCATTGACACCATTGATTGATGTCCTCATGAAAGAACGTTATTGGTATTTGTTAAATGTTTATTTTATATGTTCAACTCACTAGGCTTTTTGGCCTAACACTTACTTAGGTTCGGTGTGTATCTCAGGTACTGGCAGTGCTGCCTCTAAGAAGGCTTAGTTGGGTCTATGTGAGCTTGAGGAGTAGTTGTGCATTTTTGGTGAAGCCGGATTATGGTCTAGAGACGACACTCTTTTGTAATCTTGTTTCTTATTAGAAATTAGATTAATAGGTCGTCGTTTATCTTCCTTTAAATTACAACATTGTAATTAAACAGGTTTTAGTACTTTCCCTAATTTTTGGGAGGCTCGTGCTTTGGCAATTTATATACCACATTTCCAATTTTTGGGAATTTTTCTTTACTCCATTTATTGGGGTGTTACAAGTTTGTATCAAAGCTTTAGTTTAAGTGAACTAGGTGTTGACTTTAGCATACCTAGACTTAAGCTGTAAATGTTAGTGGCCTTATACCAACATGGGTAGGCGTCATAGGTGGGGAGAGCGTTAGGAGTTACGAAATTGGGTTAATTGATAATTGTAACGACGGTAACGAGGATTCTCGTGTGTGATGTGTTCATAATTTCACTTAGCTACTGCTATTTACGTGAGTGTGCTTGAATTATTGTTGTTGTGATACTTAATAAATGTGGTAGTACGTATCGATAGCCTGTTTCTCACCCTCTTTCTCGTGTGTATGGCAGACCAAAATGGTTAACGCTCGGAGTAGAGTGAAAACACCCCCGGAAGGTGTAGAGGCATCGGCATCTACGGCTGATCAGCCGGAAGTGGCCGCGGTTGCCACAATTCTGCTTAGGCAACCCGTGTTTGGTGAAGGGGTGGAACAAATACCAAGGAACAACATTGCAGCTTCATGACCTATCATCGAGGAAGTCACCCTAGAGAGTTGGATGATGGGCATCATGATGCAAGCCATGAATGCGACCATGGCCCAACAACAAGAGTTCTTCTTGAAACTATTGGAAGACCGTGATGCCAGCCACCACCAACTTGAGACGGTAGCAGAAAATGCCTTGAACGGGTTGGGGGATGTAGTGAATGTTGTTGGCACCAAAGAACAAGTCCTAGTCGGGGAGAGAAGGAGAGATAGGGGTGCTCTTACAAGACCTTCCCCAGTAGCAAACCGTCGGGAATCGCAAGAACCACTAATCCCGTTACATGCATGTATTGGATCAAGGAGCTTGAGATGGACGTCAAGTCAAGTGAATGTGATGACTCGCAGAGGGTCAGGTTTGCCTCTCAACTACTTAGGTGTGAAGCCCTAGTTTGATGGAACCTTACCCGATTTGTTCTCACGCCCGAAGTGTTGGCCAAACTTTCTTGGCCTACTTTCAAGAAAAAGATATTGGACAAGTATTGTAGTGAGTGGGGGCTCTTCACAAGATTGAAGAGGACTCCCGAAATTTAAGGAAAGGAAATCAGTCAATCAATGAGTACTCGAAGCAGTTCCTGGAGAAATTAAGCTTGGTGTTGCATCTGGCTCTCGAAAAGAAAATGAATATAAAATCTAACCACCTAGGGCTACCGGTCAAGATGAAGATGGCGGTGAGAAATGCAAAGGTAACAACGTTACAAGAGGTGATCGAAGAGTCCTTGTTGGTAGAGTGTTAGAGAATAAATATGTTGGATACAAGATCATAAAAGACTGAAGACCAGAGGTCAAATTACAAGAAGTCAAAAGCTGGAAAGTCAACTCTCATGGAAAGTCAAAGTCTTGTGTTAATAAAGTCAAAGTCAAAGTGTAATTGTTTTCTTTCTTGTATTTGTTTGTAGGTATAAATAGTTTCCTTTGCTTTTGTAAGTGTAAGTAATTCTTTGTAAAAATGTGTGAATCAGATTGTAAGAGAAGAGAGCTAATCAGAGAAGAACAGATTAGAATATATTTCTAGAGAGAGAATGTAGTGAGAGAAAGTGAAATTGTAATCCATGATTTCTATATCAATGACATGTGACTACGAGATTTCTTATCTTGATTGTTTGTAGATAGAAATAATTTGAATTCTGGGTTTAACAATTGGTATCAGAGCAGAAGAGATTCAGAAAATGGATTAAAATTTCAAGATTTTGGTCGAATTTTGAAGAACTCGCTAAACACTATTCAAGATTCAAATTTGTTGCTACCGTGATGTTTTTTATTTGAGTTTTGTGTAATTGTAGTCGATTTTACATCTAGAACATTGTTGTAGTGTAATGTTTATTTTAATTCAGAGCATATTGTACGAATTATGAAAGGTTTTGAAATTTTTGTTCGAGTTTAGAAAAGTATTGTGTATAGATCGAAGTTGAATTTTTAGTGCATTAGATCAAAATTCATTGTTTGTAAAGTGTTCTAGACATGAAATCAATGTGATCTGCAGAGTTTCAAGTCAATTCAAGAAGTTTTGGGTCGATTTCAGTCGAAAAGTTGCATTTTTGTTCGAAGAAACCCAAGAACTCGCAAGATCTGGAAAACGCGCAGATCAAGAACACACAAAGAATGAAGAACTCGCACAAAGCTTAAACTCGCAAGTACTGTTCTTGCGCATTTACATTTAGCGCGAATTGGATTGTCAATATTTTTCTAAGTCTCGAATGCGCAAAGGGTTAAGAACTCGCAAGCTACCTCGTGCGCGAAGTGAGAAACGCGCAAGCTTTGGTGTGCGCGAACCATAAACTCGCACGACCCTTCTTGTGCGAAGTAATAAACTCGCATCCTGTGTTGTGCGTCAACCTCAAACGTGCACATAATTGTTTGCGCGAAGTTCATTTCTGTGGTTTGCGAGTTTCCATACTTAGAATATTTTCTGACCTTTTTCAATATTTGACCAAATTTGATTTTTGTTGAATAGGTTGTTTCTGAATTTCTAACGATCATTTTTCAAGTTCTATTTTGAAACAGATATTCAAGATGGGATACTTTTCTATTAATGATGAAAGGAAGATTGCGAAGCTTGAATTAGAGAACCAAAATCTTACTTTGTCAGTTGACTATTATTCAAAGCGAGTAAAGAGATGTTCTGATGACAGGAAGTTACTGAGAGAAGAAGTTAGTGCATTAGAGATTGTTAATGAAGAACTTCTGAAACAGACTTCTGGTCTTAATGAAGAAAAAGTGCTGATTATGGAAGCTGAAAAAACTGAGTTAAAAAGCAAGCTCTTGGACTTAGAAGATCAAATTGTCAAATTTTAGCAAAAAGGGTGTGCTAATGAAAAGAAGATCTTTCAATTAGAACTGCAAATTGTTGAAGAAAGATCAGTTTTTGAGAAAGAAAAGAAAGAGTTTGCTAAGAAATTTTCAGAATTTTCCAGTAAATGTGCTGACGAGAAGAAAACAGTTGAGCTGAAATGTTTAAAGCTTTCTCAACAAATTTCTGATTTTGAAAAAGTAATAATTTTGGAAAGAGAAAAGTTTGCCAAGGAAAAGAAGGTCATTGAACAAAATAATGTTGGATTCTTCAAAGAAATATTCGGCCAGAGAAACAATGCTGAGAAGGGATTTGAAGAAGAAAGAAGCATGTTTGAGGCTGAGATTAGAAAGTTGACTGTCAAGTTATCTGAACTATCTGAGAGTGCACTGAAAGAGAAGAAAATGAAGTCTGAATTCGAGACGAAGATTGACCTTCTTGTCAAAGAAAGAGACAGTTTTGCTTCAAAGATTAAAGAGCTTGAAAAGATTGTTTCAAAGGTGGTGGTGACTGAGCACATGACTCCAGAGTCACAAATCCACACACCTAGAGATGATCCAACTGATTCTGAATTTTCATTCAAGACAGCAACAAGCTCACATCATAAGATTGTGTCTTCAAAGAGGTCAGTTAAATCTTCTAATTAGATTCGTAGTACTAACCTTTTCTATGATAGAAATATAGATGGTTCAGGTACACATCGAAGAAGCAGGAGATACAAAGAAGAAGAATTGGTCTGGAAAAAGAAACCAGTTGAAGATGAAAAGAAAGATGAGAAGAAAGATGAGCTGAAAGGAAATAAGGCATGTGTACATACACATAAATCCAAGAAGAACAATGTGCAAAAAGGTAAACCTGATCATGTCTACTCGAAAGATCAATTAATCAGGTTATCAGGTAAGAAATACTATTGTTCTTATTGTCGTACACATGATCCTGTTCACAAAACAAGTGATCATTTCTGGTATGGTTCTTATTCCGTTACTCCCATAAGAACTGCAACTAACATTCATGGACCCAAATACCAGTGGGTACCAAAGCCGAAAACTGATTTTGTGTTGCAGGCACCTACAGTCAAGGGGGAGTAAGAGAACCTTGGCTTCTAAGTAAATCAGCTTAGAACCCGTACTTCAATGAAGTTTGACTTCTAAACACAACAGTTTAGGACTCGTACTTCAGTGATCAAAAGACCTTACTCCTGTGCTGATAAGAGATTGTACTCCAATACTCGAATGAAGAAATCAACCATCAAGGGGGAGTACATACTTTTCTGAAATATTTTGCATCCGATAGATATGATAAACTACATTTCAAAATAGAATTGTAGATCTCTATCATGTGCTTTTGCACTGACATATTTTAGATGCATAATTTCAGGGGGAGTAAAGGTGATGATTTCTGATTATTTCATATTAGAACTCGTACATTCAATGTTTTACTACTTTATGTCTTTTATTTTTCAATAAATTTGTGAATAAAGTTGTTTTGACATGACTTTGAGACTTGTGCAGGATGAGAGAAGCTATCAAGATCATATCTTTATGACTTCAGCTGACTTCATGAGATTTAAGACTGCATAGAAAGGTTAATTTCTTATCTTAATCTCATATATGGTTGAAAGAAGGACAACTTTCAATCATAGAAAACATGTTCTTAAATGTTCAAACCACTTTCCGATTCTTAAACAGATTTCATGATTTGGAAGTGTGATTTTAAATGTTTTTGTTATTATTTGTGCTTAAATGATTACAAACCGTGTGTTTCCAAAGATAATTACTTGTGTATTGTCTTTTTTATATACTTTCAAGTATACATACAAACCGTTTGATTTTCTTGTTTAAAATGTTTTTACCATGTCTCAAATTTGAAACATATTTTTCGATGGTAAGACACCCCGTTTGCATTTCAATGAATTTTGAGCGTCATTTCATTTCGAAACGTTCTTTCAAGAATGTCTATATTTTTGTTTCATATAGACAATATCCATTATTATTGACCATAAGCTTTGATTGCTATATCATTTGATTCTGATCATTTTTCATACAATGTCAGATTTTCAAACAAGTATCTTGCATTCATGTTCATTCATTCAATTTACTTGTTTGAAAAATCTTCAATGTTTAAAAATGTTCATATATTCATGATTATATTCTGAGCATATACAAACATCTGACTTGTATTTGAGCTTTAATTGATATAGTTAAACCATTTTTGAGGAACATATGCTTCATAGGAATATGGGTTCTTTGTGCTAGGACTTAAATGAACTTCTATGGATTCACGTTAACCAGTGTTTCCTACCCAAGAAGTTAATCCATAGTGATTGAATGTGAGAAGTCGAAAAAAAATGAGTGTGGGTTGTGCGTTGAGGTAAAATGGAAAAGAGAGTTTGGTTAGATGTGAGCTTAATGATTAAAAGAAAGAGGGTGTGAGATAAGAGTAAAAGAATATCAAACTCTGCACCAACTACTTTCTGAGCCGGGCAGCCACATTTCTAATGTTTCACAATTCTTCGTGATCATTATTGAAACAGGCAACCAGCCCATGCCAACTCTTGATAAAACCCCACCAGCCACTCATTTTCTTCTTAACAAGAAAATGTTTTATATTTTTCTGGGGACGCAACATATAATCTATCTGATTTTCATTTGGAAAATCTGGATATTGAAAAGAAGGAAGTCTGCCCCACCTTCGCACTTCAATCATGCACATTGAGTCTGTGTTTATCTACTGTTGTTTCAGTGGTTTACACAATGTTGAGCCTTTTTATCAAAGCAATCATCATATGCTTAATTCTTTCTACACTTGCACGAACACACAAGGAATTTGTTTTCTTGTCATAACATTCATAGAAATTTCCTTTGTGGTGTTTCGATGATTGGATGGAATCCCTGGGGGAGTGAACATCAAAAATCTCCTTTTCTATTAGTATCTGTTACACATAGTGACTTCGTGTTACTGACAGGCGCATTAACTGATTCATTTGTTGATTCAGGTGTTACATTCATATTTTGTCTGGATTTGAAAAGATCTAGATGAATACATTGTTCGAATTGGCAATGAATCAGAGGCTCTTGGACAGATCAGAATGGTCAAAGACATTTCTTGGAGAAAGTTTTGATGTTATAGATGCTCTATTCATCAAAAAGGGGGAGATGAATTATAGAAATGTCAGTTTCAGAAATTTCAAAGTTAAAGTTTTGAAGAAGATAAAGTTCAAAGTTTGAAAGATTGTACAAGCAAAGTCAAAGACGTTAGAAGATGTGCTGATTTTCTGAAATTTTTCTTTGAAGATTAATTGATGAAGATAGTCGAGCTAAATATGAAGATAATTTCTTTTCGAAGTCTGAAAGAGTTGTGTGGTAATTTTGAAGAGATTATTGAAGATCGTTTCTACCATATTTGGGAGAGATTGTTAATTTTGTTCAAAGACAGACTTGGGAAGAATACAGTCAAAGAAAGAGAAGATCGCATTGTTTGTACTTAAAGAAGAAAACTTGTTACAAAGGAGGAGATTGTACTTTTTGGAGCTTAAAGAGAAGACTGAACTGCTAAATCTTTCAAACATGATCTTGAATCCAAAGGGGAGATTGTTAGAGCATAAATATGTTGGATACAAGATCATAAAAGACTGAAGACCAGAGGTCAAATTACAAGAAGTCAAAAGCCGGAAAGTCAACTCTTAGTAAAAGTCAAAGTCATTTTGTAATAAGTCAAAGTCAATGTGTAATTTTTTTGTTTTTTGTAAGTGTAAGTAATTCTTTGTAAAAATGTGTGAATCAGATTGTAAGAGAAAAGAGCTAATCAGAGAAGAATATATTACAATATCTTTCTAGAGAGAGAATGTAGTGAGAGAAAGTGAAATTGTAATCCATGATTTCTATATCAATGACATGTGAATATGAGATTTCTTATCTTGATTGTTTGTAGATAGAAAGAATTTGAATTCTGGGTAAGTCCCTGAGATCATATTGATTGAACAATTATGAATTGACAAGAGATTAGGGAACAAAATCTGTAGTTTTATTCACAAACACAATCAAAACTACAGAGAGCGTTTACAAGTCGTATGCCTACATTTCTGAAAAATGAAACTTACACAACTAAACACAATACAGACTCTATTTATACCCCATATCCCTTGTTACACAATTAAGCCCAAACCCATTACAAGGCCCCAATACACACTAAGGTTGATTACTTTACTAAACTTCTAATAAGAACATAAATTATGTTCTAACATTCTCCCCCTAAGTTTTGTAAAGTAATCATAATCCTTTAAGCTCCAGCTTCAGCTCTTCTCCCCCTTGATTTCTTTATAAAACTTAGCATTGCATAAACTTCAAAGCTTTTCTTGCTCCCCCTAGAAAGTAGCTCTTATCTTTGGAGTATCAACTGAAATATTAGATCTGATGTAGAACATAACCTCGACTGAGTGCAAATAAAGACAGTTTTTGACTTTAGTGAACTCAACACATTCCTTAACGCCCACAAGAATGATATGTGTGGATTATGGAGTGACACCCAAGTGCATCTTCAGTATATAACATCTGATCTGTCTGTGAACCATGAGTTGAAATAAGAATTCAGCTTAAGAACTTCATCTGATCAGCCTACGGGCGGTAGCATCTAGTAGCAACACTACAATTGCAGGGGTAGAAGTCAAGCAATGTTCAACAACTGATGAAATGTACTCATTTTCTGACTGCTTTCCAGAATACTGAACTATCAAACTTAGAACTCCTTTCTTCACGAATCAGCTGGATAATTATAAGCACTCAGGATTCTGAATTACAACTCAAGCATGAAAACAATAATTATAGTCGCTCACACTACTGATTGATCAGGTCAGAAGAATGATAAAGTGTTCTCAGCGGTCTAACAACTCAAGAAGCTCTTCAGATTGATGATTGCAGATACTCAGGCAGCTAACTCAATCCAAGCAGAGACCAAATCTGAAAATCCAGAATCTGAAAATCTTTGCAGATCATGAGCACTCGTGGAATATAGATCAGTTGCTAAGGATATGTGACCAACCAGCTGTCACATATGCATTCCACGTATAAAGCTCAGGAACAGAGCAAACTTGTATGAAATAGAGTTTAGAACAGTCAAAAATCTTCAAAAATCACAAACTTTTCGCAAAACACCCACATTTCGCAGATCACTATAGCAATTAAGCACAATTCGCAAGATAGACTAAGCTGAAACTCCACAATTCGCAAAAACTCATTCTGCGAATTCTCAACTTTTCGGAAACCTCTCATTAGCGAATTCCTCGCATTTCGCAAATTAGTCTTCAACGAATTCTTACAATTCGCTATACTCACAGTTGCGAATTCTGTACATTTCGCACATCTGTCTTCTGCGAATTCTATACTTAACAAAAATATCATCTTCAATGAACCCTGCAAATTCTTGACATACGAATTCTTCAACACTTGCTAATTCTATCTGCGAGTTCTTCATATTCTTCGAGTTCTTCATTTGAATCTTGTGAATTCTGTGGATCTCGAACTATTTTTCACAAAATCTTCAAATTCAACCACCAACACTTCGAAATTTGAGCTGAAACTTTGAACTAAGGTTCGAAAACATCATTGGAGCATAATTGTAGTCGATCTCAACCACAGTGAAAACGGTTTTCGAACAAAAATACTCAAAAATCAACCAATTCGTCCATAATTGATGAAATTAAACATTGTAATCGATTCCACTAAGTTCGACTATGAGCACAGAATCAATTTAGCATCAAATAACATCAAAAACAACATCAATTGACAAATTCGAAAATTTCAACAGTGGTTATTCTTTTTCAACCAAAACTGATCTCGATCGTGCAGAAAATGATTTTTCTGTTTAGCTCTGATACCACATGTAAGTCCCTGAGATCATATTGATTGAACAATTATGAATTGACAAGAGATTAGGGAACATAATCTGTAGTTTTATTCACAAACACAATCTAAACTACAGAGAGCGTTTACAAGTCGTATGTCTACATTTCTGAAAAATGAAACTTACACAACTAAACACAATACAGACTCTATTTATACCCCATATCCCTTGTTACACAATTAAGCCCAAACCCATTACAAGGCCCCAATACACACTAAGGTTGATTACTTTACTAAACTTCTAATAAGAACATAAATTATGTTCTAACATAGAGGATCACTTGGCTCAATGAAAGGAAGAAAGAGGACAGGCAGGAGAGAAGAGAAAATGGGAGGGGTCGACCGAACCCATTTGTCAGTTCCAACCATTTTCCGGGGGAGAAATGTTGACCCTCGACGTGAAGTAAGATGGTGTCATCGATGCAAGAGAAAGAACAGTGGCCCATGCAACCAAAATCCTTACTCGGGCCCCACTGAATGTGCCAAATGCGGGAAGAAGGACCATTCGACCCGTGACTGTCCCATCCGGGGACCCGTTTTCTTTGAGTGTCGAGAGTCAGGGCATGTGAAGCGGGAGTACCCAAAATTGATATAAGTTAACCGTAGATTTTCATGTGGGTCGACGACAAAGAAGGAGAACCCTCCAACGGCGTCGAGTAGAGCGTTTCAGATGACCGTTGAAGAAGCGAGGGAGACCGCCATGTCGTATCGGGTACGTTCCTCGTAAACTCAATGCCTGCTTGCATGTTATTTGATTCAGGTGTGAACCGTTCGTTTGTGTCATATTCTTTTTTCAAATAGTTTGTTACTCCCATTAGTACCCTTCCCGATGCTTTAGTGCTAGAGGTAGATAACGGGAAGCAAGTGTTGATTCAGGAGTATTTTTGTTGGGTCATTGACCAACATCTTCCTAAATCGAAACGTGGAGTTGGTTGCTACGCTATAAAGAAATAAAGTTGTGCCTTCTCCATCAGCAATTGCTTTTGGCATAGTAGTAAGCGCTTAGTCCTAACATGTGGTATCAGAGCAGGTCACGGGTTCGAATCCCATGGAGTACATTTAAATGCCAAAGGCATGTTGTGCAGCCATTGACTTCTAGCGAAGATCTTGTTAGTGCTGGCAGATGCTGGGGGGGGATTGTTGGGTCATTGACCAACATCTTCCTAAATCGAAACGTGGCGCTGGCTGCTACGCTATAAGGAAATTAAGTTGCGGCTTCTTCATTAGCAATTGCTTTTGGCGTAGTGGTAAGAGCTTGATCCTAACAATTTTTGTGACTGTGCGTTTGAAATAGATGGGACTTCCTTTAAGGTGAATTTATTGTCAATATCGATCGGACGTTTCGACGTGGTGATAGGCATGGATTGGCTGACGGAGAACCGTGCCAAGATCTTTTGCTCCAAGAAAATGATAAGAGTACCCATAGCGAATGGTGGTGCCATCATTATTCACGGAGAGAAGAGAAAAGGATCTACGCCATTAATCTCGTTCTTATAGGTACGGAAGCACCTATCGAAGGGATGTTCTTCATACTTGGCCTATATTATGGATGCAAGGTTAGAGAAGAAATCCATTGAAGAAGTGGAGGTTGTACAGGATTACCTGTATGTCTTTCTGGAGGACCTACCCGGTTTACCACCAGAGCGTCAAGTGGAATTCCACATCGATCTTACTCCAGGAGCAACCCCTATCGCATGTGCCCCTTTTCGTTTAGCGCCAACGGAAATGCAAGAGATGGTGACTCAATTGCAAGAGATTCTAGAGAAAGGATTCATCTGATCGAGTAATTGCCTTGGGGAGCCCCAATCTTGTTTGTGAAGAAGAAAGACGGGTCAATGAGAATGTGCACTGACTATCGGGAGCTAAACAAAGGTCACGTTGAAGAACAAGTACCCTCTTCCCCGAATCGATGATCTCTTCGACCAACTACAAGGCACGATATGCTTCTCCAAGGTCGACTTGCGGTCTGGATACCTTCAGGTGAGATTGAAGACGGACGATATTCCAAAGACGACATTCCAAACAAGGTATGGGCATTACGAGTTTTTAGTGATGACCTTTGGCTTGACAAACGCTCTAGGCCTGTTCATGGATTTGATGAATCGAGTGTGTCGTCCTTTCTTGGACAAGTCGGTGATAGTCTTCATCGATGACATCCTAATCTACTCAAGGAATGAGGTCGATCACGGAAGACATTTGCGAGAAGTGTTGGAGGTCCTTCGTAAAGAAAGGTTTTTCGCAAAGTTCTCTAAATGCGAGTTCTGGCTACAAGAGGTCCAATTCCTGGGCCACGTGGTATCTAAAGACGGAGTAAAGGTAGACCCGACAAAGATTGAGGCGATGATGAACTGGGAACAACCAACTAGCCTGACCGAAATTAGAAGTTTTTCTTGGGGTTTGCTGGTTACTATAGAAGATTTATCCAAGACTTCTCGAAGATCACCTCGACACTTACATCATTGACGAGAAAGAATGTCAAATTCTTTTGGACCGAGGCGTAAGACCAAGCCTTCAGGACCCTTCAGAAGAAATTATGTGAAACACCAATCATGTAACTACCCAAGGGATCAGACGACATTGTAGTCTATAGTGATGCTTCCAAGATGGGCCTTGGGTGCGTACTAATTCATAGAGGTAAAGTAATAGCTTACGCATCTCGTCAAGTAAAGGACCACGAGAAGAACTACCCAAACCATGATTTGGAATTGGCGGTGGTGGTTTTCATGTTGAAGTTGTGGTGACATTATCTGTATGGGACGAAGTGTACCCTGTTCACCGATCACAAGAGTCTGAAGTACATATTTGATCAGAAAGAATTCAACATGCGTCAAAGGAGATGGTTCGAACTATTAAAGGATTACGACTGTGAACTGCTTTACCACCCTGGTAAAGCGAATGTGGTGGCAGATGCTTTGAGCCTGGAAGAACCATGGAGGTGGAGTTAAGTTGACTCTCACAAGAATTGACGTAGTGTCAAGCTTAGTGGAGAACATCAAGTCAAGTCAAGCGGAAGCACTCCAAGAGGATAACCTCAAAGTCGAAGTTTGTCAGGATCGAATTCTTAACAAGAATAAAGTCTCAGAAACAATATCAAAGAAGTTGCGGAATAACACTTTGATATTCAATATAACAGTAAACAAACAGTATATGATTAACAACTTGTAAACTTGTATTCAATGATCAAATCACAAGATTACACACTCAACCTCAATCTTGAAGAACAGACTCTTTCAAGACGAATTCTACTTCTCTAGAATTAGGATCTATACCTTGAGGTTGATTCTCTCTAGAACATAAACATATATTTTTTTTTTAAATCTCTCTTAAAACTATTTTGTCAAAACTATATATATACTGAACAAAAAGATAATTACAATAAATAGAATATTTTCAGTATATCTTCCATGAATATCTTCAGAATATCCAGTTGTCATTCTTCTAATTCAAATCTTCATCTTATAAGCAGCACTAATCGGCTTGGCAGTATTAACTACTAAGCAGCACTAACCACTAGCAGCACTAACTAGCTAAGCAGTACTAACTTTGTTCAAGCAGCACTAACTTTGACTAGCAGTATTAATTCTACTAGCAGTAGTAATACTCAGCAGTATTAACTATTGAATTCCTCTGGCAGTAGTAATCTTGTACTGGCAGCATTAACCATACTTGGTAAATTCTTCAGTTCCCAATAATCTCCCCCTAACTTGACTTTTAGGAAGAGAAGTCAAGTTCTTCAGATCTGATCTTCAAGATGCTTTCAACACCTCAGGTTCAGTTTCCCAAATTTGGATCTAGCCCCAGACTTTGATTTACAGTTCTTCTTACCACAATTTTAGCCATCTCTGAATCCTTTGTGCATACCAGTGTAGCTTTAAGCATCCCTTCTAGCTTCTCCTTGCTATGCTCATAGATTTTGTCCACCAGGTAGTATTCATGATAACAGTTGTCAATAGTAATCATGTATACTCCACAGTTTTCAAATAGTATCCATTTATCAATCTTTTTGAATATAAACTCATGATTATGATCTTTAATCCTATAAGCCACTCTTTCTGGATCAAACATCATACACAAGTATTCCATTGTTACCTTGAGAAGATTTTCTTCAGTACCTTTCAACACAGGCTCATAGAGTTTCATCCCCACTTTGTACAATTCTTCTATATCAGCTCTTGAACAACTTCTGATAACTCTCCCCCATGTTGAATATGCTTCAAATGAACCATCAGCTCTCTTGATTCTGAAGAAATTCTTTCCACTATCTCTTAGAATGTCCCAGAAAATGATCTCTGGAGCTTGTATAGAGATTGGAACAGCCTTCAAAGGTTCTACTATTGTCATGTAGAGATCCATACCCTCATCAGTTTGCTTATTGAACTGTTCTGGAATTTGTACTGATTCTGCTAAAGGTACATCTGAAGGCTCTGCTGCATATTCTGCTGTTTCTTCCACTCTAGGCCTTTTAGACTGCTTTTTGGAAGCAATTGTCTTCACCCTCTTCCCAGATTTAGCTTCTACACCAACACCCTCATGTTCTTCCTTCATTTCTTCAGCTTTATCTTTTGAAGGTGTGGTCTCCTCAGGAAATGGTTTCTGAATATTCAGATCATGCCTTTCCTTCATTCTTCTCTCAGCCTCTTCCCTTTGAACTGAATCCCCTTGAAGCTTAGACCTCTCTTTCTGGTACAACTCTTCAACCTGAGTGTATGCCATGTTGGTGAACATCTCCCCCTTAACACCAATTGTACCTTTCAGAAAATTTATCATCTTTCTTCTTTCCTGATTGGCCAAAAATGTTTTGGAAGGTTGTCTTTTCTGTTTTTGAATTGGCATCTTTTTGACTTGAAGTTTCTTGGCTTGAGCTGCTTCTTTTATGCTTTTCTGATATTCTGCATTCAACTTTCTGGCCATGATCTTTGCCAGTTCTCTATCTGTTTCTGTTTGAATCTGCTCCTCCTTTTCCAATTGATCTTGAAGCTGCTTTGCTATTGCCTCATCTATTTCAATCTGAGTCTTCTTCTTTGCAGGCAGTTCAGCTTTTTCAACCATCTTTTCCTTTCCTTTTCCCTTTATATTCTTCAAGACTTCCTTCTCTTTTTCCTTCTTTGAGATCCCTCCTTCATTGATGACTACTCCCTTGGCCTTTTGAGTAGCCTTAGGAGTATCATTTTTGGCTTTAACCAAAGTTTCTGCTATCTCCATTTCCTCTAAAGAGAGCCCTGTTTCTTCTGCTTCTGTTTCTGCTGCTTCTTGTATTTTAGCAGCATTAACTGTTTCTTCTATTGTAGCAGCATTAACAGTTTCTGCTGTTGTTCCATATTCTGTCTCCCCCTCAACTTCAACTTCCTTTACAACTGAGCTTTCTTTCTCTGTTTCTCCCTCTGGCTTCTCCCCCTTGTTGAAAGTATCTTGAACATTTGCCCTCTTCTTCAGCACAAATTGCTTCTTTTTCTTTTTAAGTACTAACCTCTTCACCAGCTTCTTGAGTTTGGTAATTTGCACTTGTTGGCACAAAATTACCAGCTTCATTTCTTCTATTTCTTTCCCTTGTTTAAGAACATCTTGGTTGATGTTACCCATTGTTTCCATCAATTCATAGTAGTTATATCTGTCCTCACCTTCTCCAGAAGTGTTACCCTCTATTGAAGGATCATGGGATCTTTTAGTAGTGGAAGTCTTCTGCCTAGCAGAAGCACTATCCACCCCCTTGGTTTCTTGGCACCTGGGACCTTTGAATGATTGCTCATTCAAAGTTTCCATGGGGGAGGTCTTATTTATGTTACCACTGTCCTTCTCTGTGCTAGCAGAAGTAGTGGCAGCCTGCTCACCTATATGCTCATCCTCCTCCTCAGAGAGCACCTCCTTGGGGTTGGGAGACACCCCTGTGGTTTCCCTGAAGATATTCTCTAAGGGAGAATCCTCCCTTAGAGGGCTTAAAGGCTTAGAGGGTGAAGGTACAAGAAGGGAAGGAGCCTTCTTTGCCTGTTTCCTTTTGTATGTTTGGGTGATTGGTGAAGTTGGTTTATCAAGAAGAGACTGGGGAATAGATTTAGAGTGGGAAGGTTGGGATTGGCTAGCAGTGGGATGGTCTAATGGGGGCCTTGACCCTGCTGCCATACCCTCATCAGTGTGGGACACCACCATCATTGTAGAGAACAATGGGATGTCAACTCCTTCCGAGTCCCCAGCAGATCTTCTCATATTTGAGAAAACCTTGCCTTTAGGGGGTTTAGGTACATATACCCCATCAAAATGAGGCATATCCGTTAATTCGTGGGTGATAACTTCTTGGACAAACCTGGGGTACATATAAAAGCTCTTTTTGCTTCCCAGGTTTGAGACAAGATCACTGAAAATCATTTTAGAAAAATTATACTTTCTGGCAGTGGCCAAGCACACCAAAGCATAAGCAATGGTGCTACTGAACTCACTCCATCCAGTAGTCTTTTTAGAGATACAATGCATAAGGGTATGGACAAAGAAACGCCATTGAGGTGAAAATTTTGCTTTTGAGAACTTGAACACACCTAATGGGCCTCCATACCCCATTCTTGTAAGAGTATAAAACAGTTCATCATTAGAGATAGAAGTTATACCAGAGGCATCGTCTAGACGTAGACTGATGCGAATTACCTCTTCAGTAACTGTGAAGGGTTTGTCACACACCCTTGTCTTGATCATTTGCACACCGTTCTCAGTAACAACGGTGGCATTTGCCCAGAATTGCCTTTGATGCTCGATATAGATGGATGGCGATACAGTGAGAGCATGGGCAATATGGCTTGTCTTGAGGAAATCCACAATCTGGTGGAAACCAGCGGCCTGTTTGGGCTTTTGTAGCATCGCGATTTCATTGTGCTCGTCTATAAATGCCATTGATGCCATTGATCTTGAAGTTTCTTGCCTGAAAACTTTGAACTTGAGAGAGAAAGGGTTTAGAGCGCAAGTGAACAGTATGCAAAGAGTCGTTATGAACTTTTAGGCGGGCAAAGGCTATTTATAGTATTCGGGATATAAGCAGTATTAACCTAGAGCAGTAGTAACTGAGAGCAGTATTAACCACTAGCAGTATTAACTAACTAGCAGTATTAACTGAGAGCAGTATTAACCACTAGCAGTATTAACTAACTAGCAGTATTAACTGAGAGCAGTATTAACCACTAGCAGTATTAACTAACTAGCAGTATTAACTGAGAGCAGTATTAACCACTAGCAGTATTAACTAACTAGCAGTATTAACTGAGAGCAGTATTAACCACTAGCAGTATTAACTGAAAGCAGTATTAACTGAAAGCAGTATTAACTAACTAGCAGTATTAACTACTTAGCAGTATTAATTGTGCACTGGCAGTATTAACAATGCACTGGCAGTATTAACAATGCACTGGCAGTATTAATACTGCACTGGCAGTATTAACAATACTTACTCTTTTAAGCTTGTGATGAACTGAGTACTGCTATGTATTCCCTGAAAAGGAAGATTAGTAACACCAAGAATAAATAATATACAGGTATGTAACCACTTTTTGAGAAGGAGCTTATTCAGAGTTGATCATGCCCACACTTGTTACCAAGAAAGTGAATCTACCCACATCAAATGCTTTGGTGAATAGATCAGCAAACTGGTTAGCAGTATGAACTTTTACAACTTGAATAAGTTTCTTTTCATTGCAGTCTCTTATGAAGTGATACCTGATCTCAATATGCTTTGTCTTTGAGTGCTTGACAGGATTATTCACAATGCTAATAGCACTG
The DNA here is from genome assembly GCA_954870635.1 of Arctium minus. Taxonomy (NCBI): domain Eukaryota; kingdom Viridiplantae; phylum Streptophyta; class Magnoliopsida; order Asterales; family Asteraceae; genus Arctium; species Arctium minus. The sequence continues at coordinate 31,940,131 of OX941097.1, read as the reverse complement.
CTATTATCAATAAAAATTGGAATGTGTAGAAAGGTTACCCCATAGTCCATCATTTGATTCTGAATCCATAAGACTTGAGAACAGCAACTTGCAGCTGCTATGTACTCTGCCTCTGTTGTAGATGTGGACACTGTGGTTTGTTTCTTGCACTGCCATGAAACTAGTCTTGCACCCAAAAACTGACATCCTCCAGAAGTAGATTTTCTGTCCAAGTTTGCTCCACCTAGATCACTGTCTGAGTATGCAAGTAAGTCAAAAGATGAGTCATGAGGATACCAAAGCCCCAATCTGGGTTGCCCTTTGAGATATCTGAATATCCTCTTAACAGCTTGATAGTGAGATTGCTTTGGCCTAACTTGGAATCTTGCACATACACAGACTGGAAACATTATATATGGCCTAGAGGCTGTAAGATACATGAGAGAGCCAATCATGGATCTATAATGATGAACATCCATATCCTCCCCCTCAAGATCTGCTGTTATTTGCTTGTGTGTCTCCATAGGTGTGCTGGCAGGTTTTGAATCTGAGAAACCAAACTTGGTTAGAATGTCCTGCACATACTTGGACTGACAGATAAATATTCCATCTGACTTCTGTTGAACTTGGAGGCGAAGGAAGAAAGTAAGTTCCCCTATGGAACTCATTTTGAACCTTTGATGCATTAGTTCCTCAAACTCCTTGCACATGTTGTCTCTTGTAGATCCAAAGATGATATCATCAACATAGATTTGGACCAGCAAGATATCCTTCTTCTTTCTCTTGATAAATAGAGTCTTATCAATGACTCCTCTTTCAAAGCCATTTTCCAAGAGATAGGATGACAGAGTGTCATACCATGCTCTTGGAGCTTGATGCAGTCCATAAAGTGCTTTCTTCAATTTGTATACCTTGTCTAGATAGCTTGGGTTTTCAAACCCTGGTGGTTGACAGACATATACCTCTTCTTCAATCGAGCCATAAAGAAATGCACTTTTTACATCCATTTGATATACTCTGAATTTCATATAAGAAGCATAAGCCAGGAATAATCTAATTGCTTCTATCCTGGCTACAGGTGCAAATACTTCTTCATAATCTATTCCCTCTTCTTGTGTATAACCTTGAGCCACCAACCTTGCTTTGTTTCTTATTACTATGCCTCTTTCATCTCTCTTATTCCTGAAGACCCATTTTGTTCCTATTGCTCTTTGGCCTCTAGGAAGGTCTACCAGATCCCAAACATCTTGCAGCTTGAATTGCAGTAGCTCTTCTTGCATTGCTTCTATCCAACTGGACTCTTTCATAGCATCATGTGCCTTCTTAGGCTCAAGCTGGGATAAAAAGCAAGAAAGCACTGTGTGCTGTTGGTCTTGCATTTCTTGCAGCCTGCTTTGATTTCTAGTCATCATAGGAGAGGATATGTCTCCTATTACCAGCTGTGGAGGATGATTCTTTTAAATTCTGGTGTGATGATTAGGTTCTTCATTAAGTCCCACCTCTAGATTGGAGTCATTCAACTCAACTGAGGTGTTTTCAGCAGCTACTTCTGATTCTTTACTGTCTTGAGTCTCCTCATCTCTACTTTCTTCTTCACTCTGACTTGGTCCAGTAGATGGTTTCTTTTCACAGTTTTCAACAGGATCCACTGTGGGTATGGGAAAGATCACAGATTTAGATATACTGTCTTGGACTTGGGTAGTTCCTGATCCTCCACTCCCTGAACCTGCATAATCAACACTACTGAAACCAAAAGAGTTAGTTAGTGAATCAATGTCAAATAGCCACTGAGGACCAGACCCAATAGGATTTGGTGTGTACTCATTGCATTTGACATTGTCACTTTCTTCAATTATTCTAGAAGAAGAGTTAAAAACTCTGTAAGCCTTACTCTGAGATGAGTAACCAACAAGAAATCCATCATCTGCTTTGCTATCAAACTTACCTAAGTGAGATTTAGTATTGAAAATTGTACAAGGACACCCAAAAGGTTTGAAAAATTCAATAAAGGGTTTTCTTTTATTTAAAAGCTCATATGGGGTCTTGTTCTTTGGCTTGACCACTAGAACTCTGTTTTGGACATAACAGGCAGTATTAACTGCTTCAGCCCAGAAGGTAATTGGCAGTTTTGAATCAGCCAACAGAGATCTAGCAGCCTCTATTAGTGTCCTATTTCTCCTTTCAGCAACTCCATTCTGTTGAGGAGTCCTAGGAGCACTATATTGTCTCTCAATTCCTTTTTCTTCACAAAAGGTGTTGATCAAGATTTTTAAATTCAGTCCCATTATCTGATCTAATGACTTTTACTTTTTGATTAGTTTGGTTTTCAATTCTTAGAATAAAGGATTTGATCAGTCCACTTGTCTCATCCTTAGTCCTTAGAAAATATACCCAGGTAAATCTAGAATAATCATCAACAATAACTAAGCAGTAAGATTTCTTGCCTATACTAATGACATTTGTAGGACCAAACAGATCCATATGCAATAACTGGAGACAAGAAGAAATTGTATTTAACTCTTTGGTCTTATGAGAAGTTTTGTGTTGTTTGCCTTTAAGACAAGCAACACAATGATCATCACATGAAAAGACTTTTGATGGTAAACCTCTTACAAGGTTGTTTTTAACAAGTTTGTTCATAGTCTTGAAATTCATGTGACACATCCTTCTGTGCCATAGAGAGGATTCATCCACAGAAGTTTTTGAAACCAGACAGTTCAGGGATGAATCACTATCAACATTGTCCATATCTAGACAATAAACATTGTCCTTTCTTGGAGTTCTAAGTAGTATCATGCTTTCATCAACTACCTTGAACCCTGGAGCAAGGATCATACACTCTGTATTAGTAAATAATATGCTATGTTGTTTGTCACAAACCTGTGATACACTTAACAGGTTGTACTTCAATTGATCAACATAGTAGACATTCTCAAATGTCATCTTACCTTTTGTAACATTACCTTTTCCACTTATTTTACCTCCAGTAAGATTATCTCCAAATGCAACATGTCCTCCATTGATATGCTTGAAATCCTGAAGACATGACATGTTGCCTGTCATGTGCCTAGAGCAACCACTATCAACATGCCATATGCTCCTTGCCTTGAGCTGTTGGTTGCCCTTCACATAAGATAAATCAGTTAGTATGAAATAGGAACCCAAGACAAAGTGGTCTTGGGTACCCCTTTCTCATCAAAATACTTGCATTCTTTCTTGACAAGATTTTTAAACTTTGACTCCTCATTTCTGGAGTACTTTGTCACAATGATAGGCTTGGAAATACTTTTGCTAGAAGCAGTACTGGTTTTAGAAGTACTAACTGCCTTAGTAGCACTTGCATGCTTAGCAGTACTAACCTTGTTAGAAGTAGTAACTGTGTTAGCAGCAGTAACTGTGTTGGCAGTATTAACCTTTGAAGAGGTACTAACAGTATTAGCAGCATTAATATTTTCAGCAGTACTAACACTGGTAGCAACAGTAATTCTTCCAGCAGCACTATCCCTGTCAGCAGTACTAACAGTTTTAGTGCTTCTAGGCACCCACATTTTAATACTTTCTTTTAAAACCTTTTTCTTTATGGGGCCTTTAGTTTCAACAGATTTCTTCATCACATGTTTCTTTCCAGCCTTCCTATAACCAACAGGTTTTTGCACAAATCTTTGAAAGTTCATCTGTTGGTTAATAGGGTTAAAGAAACAGTACTTAGCCAAATGGTTTAACTTTCCACATATGAAACAAGGCTTTGGTCTATTGATTTTACTCAGATCAATGCCTTGTTTTTGTGCCCATTGGTTATTCCAGTTTCTCTGATTTCCTTTTGGTTTATCATGTTTTTGGGGCTTAGATTTATTGCATGCACACTACTTGCAAGGGATAGGGTTCACAACAGTGGTCTGCTTATAGTGAACCTTCTTGTGCTTTCCCTCAGTCTTCTCTGTCTCATTGGACTTGATCCAATGCTTTCCACATCCCTCATTGGTGATTATGTGGTTTTCTATAGGAATCTCACCACTCACAGTGTTGTCCTTATCCTTGACAACTTCTTTCTCAGTTTTATCCTTAACAACTACTTCATCTAAAGGATCTATCTCAGTGGCTCCCTTAGGTAGGTCCTTCCTATCCTTTGTTTCTAACAAATCTGAACTAGGAGGGATGTAGTTGTTGTTATAGGGTGGTGGTGTGGTATTGTACCCTATTCCTCTTCTCAGTTTATCATGAATCTGAGTTTGTAGCAAAGAATCCATTGCTTTGGAAGCATTGGAAAACTTTTCTACATGTCGTTTGACTTTGGCTAGCTCTCCTCTTAGCATTTCACTCTCTTCTTTGGATCTGGTCAGTTGAAGTTCTAAGTCATTCTTCTCCCACTTCCAGTAGTTTGTGTCATAAGAGTGTTGAAGCTCATTGGCTTGAAAACCCTTAATCTGCTCTTCAAATCTCTCAACTATCCTCACATAATCTTTTATGTCCTTTTCCAATCTCTTAAGGTCATCACTCATGTTCTGATTGTGATCCCTATACCTTTTAACAGTGTTAATGCAATTTTGAGAACATAGATTGGAAGTTACCTCTGTTGGGAGATCAGACACCTCTGCCATTAGAGCTTGGTTTTGAATTGCCTCTTCAGCTTGATCACTCCAATCAAACCCCATACCTTGTTGAGAGACAAGGGCTTGTGCAGAGTTTCTGTTATTATTGAAACTTCCAGATTGTGTCTGATGATGGTTGTTGTTGTGAGACACTTCAATTCTGCATTCCCTAGCAAAGTGTCCCTTTTGATGGCATTTATAGCATTCCACCTTAGACTTGTCAAAACCTGCTCCATCTTCTCTTCTTTGGGAGAAGTTGTTCCTCCCAGTTCTTTTGATGAACTTCTTAACTCTCATAGAGAGCATGGCCATCTGCCATTTAATGTTCATCTCTTCAAGATCATCTGGATGGAGTTATTCCAAGTCATCATTAATAAGGGAAGAGTTTCCATGACTGGCCAGAAAGGCTTCAAATACAGTTTCAGTGCCTTTCTCTTGATTTGCTCCATTGGCAGCATTAACTGATTCAGGATTGGAAGTAGAATCAATTGATGCTGAAAGGAGTGCAGCATTGTGAACATACCCAGAAGGCCTCTTCTTAGCCTTTACCTCAGATTCAAAAACTCTTAGATCATTATATAGATCATCAAGTTCCTTTTCTTCCGGTTGATCATTCTGTCTGAAAGACACAGTATACATGGTCCATTCATCACTCAGGGACCTTAGGAATTTCCTGTTTAGATCATCTTGATCAATTTGTACTCCCACTGTAGCTAGTTCACCAAGAAGCTTGTTGAACCTGTCAAAAGTTTGAGTCATGGACTCATTCTTGGTTGACATAAAGTTCTCATATTGTTGCTTCAGAATGGCCTTCTGATTTCTCTTGGTACTTTTGGTACCTGAGAATCTCTTCTCTAGAGCATTCCAGAGCATCTCTGCATCAGTGAAGTTGCAAAACTGATGTTGATATTCATTGGGAATAGCCAAGAGCAAAGTGCTCAAGGCTTTCATCTCTGTCTGTCTAGTCTTTCTTTCAGCATCAGTTTTTGGTGGAGTTCTCTTTCCATCTGCACCAATCTTTCCTGCTTCAGAAGGGCCATTCTCAATGATGTCCCACATAGAATAGTCAGTGAGGAGTATGTACTGCTTGATTCTGATCTTCCACATATCGAATTCATTGGATCTGAGCATTGGAACCTTTGAGACCAGAGTACTGTTTGATTCTGCAAAGTTTTCCATGATGAATGAATAGATGTTTCTGAGAGAACTTGCTCTGATACCACTTGTCAGGATCGAATTCTTAACAAGAATAAAGTCTCAGAAACAATATCAAAGAAGTTGCGGAATAACACTTTGATATTCAATATAACAGTAAACAAACAGTATATGATTAACAACTTGTAAACTTGTATTCAATGATCATATCACAAGATTACACACTCAACCTCAATCTTGAAGAACAGACTCTTTCAAGACGAATTCTACTTCTCTAGAATTAGGATCTATACCTTGAGGTTGATTCTCTCTAGAACATAAACATATATTTTTATTTTTTTTAAATCTCTCTTAAAACTATTCTGTCAAAACTATATATATACTGAACAAAAAGATAATTACAATAAATAGAATATCTTCAGTATATCTTCCATGAATATCTTCAGAATATCCAGCTGTCATTCTTCTAATTCAAATCTTCATCTTATAAGAAGCACTAATCGGCTTGGCAGTATTAACTACTAAGCTGCACTAACCACTAGCAGCACTAACTAGCTAAGCAGTACTAACTTTGTTCAAGCAGCACTAACTTTGACTAGCAGTATTAGTTCTACTAGCAGTAGTAATACTCAGCAGTATTAACTATTGAATTCCTCTGGCAGTAGTAATCTTGTACTGGCAGCATTAACCATACTTGGTAAATTCTTCAGTTCCCAACAAAGTTATGATATGGCAATGAGATTTGCTAATAGAAGACAGTCGCGGCCTTAAAATCTTTCAAGGTCGCATGTGGGTGTCGAAGGTCGGAGGAAACCGGGAACTACTTTTAGAAGAAGCCCACAAGTCCAAATATTCCATACATCCCGGTATTACAAAGATGTATAGGGATTTGAAACTACATTACTGGTGGCTGGTGATGAAGCTTGACGTGGCAAATTATGTCGAGAAATGTGTCACATGCCTCCAAGTTAAGGTGGAACACCAAAAACCATATGATAGTTTACAATCCCTTGAAATTCCGGAATGGAAATGGGAACATATCACAATGGACTTTGTGACGAAGCTACCAAAGACATTGCAGGGTCATGATGTGATATGGGTGGTGGTGGATCGACTCACTAAAAGTGCTCACTTTTTGGCCATGCGTGAGACATTACCCATGGACAAGCTATCCAAACTCTACATTGATGAAGTGGTGTCAAGGCATGGTGTGCCACTATCAATTGTGTCCGAAAAGGATAGTAGGTTTACTTCCAAGTTTTCGGAAGTCCTTAAAAAAGAATTGGGTACGAAGGTAAAATTGAGCACGGCATACCACCCTCAAACGGATGGTCAGAGTGAAATGACAATTCAAACCCTCGAAGATATGTTAAGATCGTGCGTTATAAACTTTGGAGGAAATTGGGACTCACATTTGCCCTTAGTGGAGTTTTCATATAACAACAGTTACCATTCCAGTATTGAGATGGCACCTTTTGAGGCCTTGTATGGCGGAAAGTGTAGGACCCCAGTGTGTTGGCTTGAGGCGGGATAGAAGCAATTCGTCGGGCCAAAAATCGTGTAAGAGACGGCGGATAAAGTGAAAGGCATCCAAAAACGGTTGAAAGTGGCTCAAGACCTACAAAAGAGCTACGCCGATAAGAAACGGAGGCCAATAGAGTTCCAAGTGGGGGACCGGGTCATGTTGAAAGTGTCTCCATGGAAAAGACTTATCCATTTTGGGAAGCGTGGGAAACTTACCCCCCCCCCCCCCGTTTCCTTAGACCTTTCGTCATCCTAGAGAAGATCGGACTTCAAGCCTACAAACTAGACTTACCGCCGGATATGGCCTAGATACATCCTACCTTCCACGTGTGTTATCTTCGTAAATGCCTAGCCGATGAGGAGATCGTCATTCCATTGACAGAGATACGGGTCGACAATGGAAACCGATGTGAGGAAGAGTCGGAGGCCATCTTGGAAAGTAAGGCCAAGAAACTACATCACAAGGAGGTAACCATGGTCAAGGTCCAGTGGAAGCACCATCAAGGTGCGAACGTCACGTGGGAAGCCAAAGAGGACAATAAGAGGTGATACCTCCACCTATTTGCGTAAGGTTAGATTTCGAGGACGAAATGTTTTCTAAGGCGGGGAGGATTGTAACACCCGTAATATTCTCAGTTAAATATTACAAGTTTAGACTTGAGCTATCGCGTGGTTTCCCTTATTTATGCATGTTAAATTATTAGTAAGATTAGTCTTAAACCCCTAGACCAAACCATAGTGCCTTCCACCCTATCACCCGAACCTTTTGAGGCTCGGTACCACCTTCGCGATAATGACTGCGACAATGCCCTCGGGCACAATCGCCCGGGCCTAGGAACCCTCGGTACATATGGTGCGAGAGTGACATGTGTCACAATCGCTTGTCACAATCGCTAGTCACAATCGCTTGTCACAATCGCTTGTCACAATCGCTTGTCACAATCGCTTGTCACAATCGCTTGTCACAATCGCTGGTGGCCACCCGCTCTCGGTATAAACTCAACGAAAGTGCGGGCGAGAGTGCCAATGGCACAATCACACAGGCACAATCATCCGCGTCCTGAAGCGGGTTTAAAGCCCTTTTGACCTACTTTTTCCCCATTAATTACAAAAAAAAATCATATTTTGAAACCACTCTCTCTCCCTAGGGTGCAATTTTCGTCATCCTCCCACTTCCCTTTTCATAAATGCTAACCTAGGGTTTGTTATGAAGCTTTTTGGTCCATCAAGGTCATTAGGGAAAATTTATTGTGAAGCTTTCAAGCTAAGGATTCAAGTAGCAAGCACTCAAACCACCATCTCCTACCTCTTAGGGTCTTGCTAACTTTTCAAGGTTTTTGAGCAAAACCTAGATTGTGAGTTCTTCTAAAACTCTTGTATAAACTAGATACACACTCTTACTTGCTTTATTATTATTTTTCTATCTACTTGGTGAAAACCCTTTATTTGTTGATGACAAAATAATGTTGGGGTTACATGAGTAATACTTATTGGGGTTACATAAGCAATGTTTGAGTAAGTGGAAATGTCACACGTGGGAAAGTGGAACTTAATGATAATTTCTATTTATACATGGATGACCTCATTTGGGGTTTGACCTAATTGTTGGTAAATGACCATTATTTTTGTATGAGAGCTCATGGTAGAGTTGTTGGGATTATATTAGAGGGTGATATTTATATAACAAGTCATTGTGAATATATTGATATGATATGAGCAAAACCATTATATCCCATTGATGTCTTGGCCCAAGGGCACATATGATGATTTTATATGCATCTCTTATGGACAATTGTGGTTTATGGTGAAAATTGAACTTTTGGATGGACCAAGTCGAGTAGAAACTAGAGGACATAGTCTTGGGCGCCACTATTATAGTATGTGCCTAGACCTCCGCCATTCGGGGCAATGCCTTAGTTACCAGGCCTTGTGGTGTCACTCATTATAATTGACACTAAGGTGTGTATCTCAGGTACTAGTGGTGCTGCCTCTAAGAAGGCTTAGTCGGGTCTATGTGAGCTTGGGGAGTACTTGTGGCATTTTTGGTGAAGCCGGATTATGGTCTAGAGACGACACTCTTTTGTAATCGTGTTTCTTATTAGAAGTTAGATTAATAGGTTGTCGTTTATCTTCCTTTAACTTACAACATGTAATTAAACAGGTTTTAATACTCTCCCCAATTTTTGGGAGGCTCACGCTTTGGCAATTTATATACCACATTTCCAATTTTTGGGAATTTTTGTTTTATCCATTTATTGGGGTGTTACACCGAGACCCCTGGTGATCCTAGATATGATCGTTTACGGTAAATTACACCATATGGGTCAATGGGGGATGCTCAAATCTACGAGTCGACAACATAATGTCCCCAATGACCAGGTGGCTCATTTCTAAATACAATACGGGAAGTAACCATCCCTCTTCCCAAAACCAATTAAATTGATTCCTATACCTATGTATCTAATGCATTATAGTCTAAACTACATGACTACAATTGAATGGTCATTACATTCATAACATGTAATTCTCAAATAAATATGCAATAAGTGCGAAGCACGCCCAAAACTTAATTAAGCAATTTAAACCGGACAAATATCCCTAAAACTCATTTGAGTGAAAATCAAACCAATAAACTTCACAACTCACATGACTATTCAAATCAAGTTAAACCAATAAAATACAAATACTTACCTTTATTCAATATATACACCAATAGGTTTGAATACCATTATTATTGACTCAAAGGTTAGGCAAAATCCCAAAACGAATAATTGTTTCAATTCTAAGCCGACAAAGTTTTCAACTTCTTTGACTAATCCAAAATGAGTCATCATAAATCCCAAAATGCATTTAAATAGTTTAATAAATCTCATGACCCAAAGTATAACAAAGTCCAACAAAACTCAATTAATACAACAAATCTTAGTAAGAGTGGACCCTTATGATTTATATCTCACAATACATAATGGCTCTAAAAAAGCATTCCTTAATTAGCAATGAGACCCAAAATGCACCCAACAACTCCATAATATGTATTGTTCGAATGGTTTATAAAATCAATACAATAAAAGTGCATTAACATCAAATAATCTCCAAATATGCAATAAATTGTTAATCCCACACATTTTATGGTTTATTTATCAAAATGTTCAAAACCCCAAAAAATATGCATTCTCAAGATTTTATAAAACCAAATGTGCAAAACATGCAACTCCATCAAGTAACCAATAACATTTGATAAATCTTAAGAAAAACACTTTAAGACTCCAAAATGAACTTTTTTGGCATGTACAAAGTTTTTACAAAGTAACAGGAAACTCACATTGCTCTGCTAGGTTAAACCTAGTTTCCAAAGCTATCTCTAGCTTCCAGACGATGAAGACTTGAATCCATAAGCAAGGATATCGAGAACTCTTCTCAAAGTAATAACCCAAGTCTACAAAAGGTACAACATGTTAAAACAAACTTCAAATCTACAAAGATCCCCTAAATATAAAGCTCAAAATACTCAAGAAACTTATCTCTTCAAGAATTTGAAACCTTCTACCTAAAACTCTATAATAGAGGTCTTCATCTCCAAGACAAACCTTGATTTCAATCAAACTTAAGAAATCTTGTGACTCTAACCCCATATCTTCTATCTACATGTTAATCCTTCAATTTTCCCTAAAAACCTTTAAACAACCAAATAGTGTCAAAATCGCCTTCAATGGAAGAAAAGTGAAAAGGGGGGAGTGAACGGCAAAGCCTAGCTCAAAACCGGTTGGGGGGTAGGCAATTTTAAGTAGCGGGGAAAGTATCCCGGGAACAAAAACATACATTTAGAGCCTTAGGCGACTTGGGAGGCTACCCAGGTTGCATGGTAACCCGCCTGGCATCCTGTTTTATGTTTTCAAGGTGTTTTTTGACTTCTTATGCAACCAAACTTGCATGGGAGTCCCGTAACACCCCGATTGACTTCCGACACAACTTTCCTTTACCACAACTCGACCACATCTTGATTTAAATGTTACATGCATCCAATCATGGCTAAACACCAAATGGCTCGCTAAAGCAAGTCTATAACCTTAAATGATTAACCGCAAAAAACAAAGTGTTACACAAAGTGTGCCCCCAACCAAAAAAGTTTATGGATCCACTATTGGCGGCCTCATGGCATGGCACAAGGCTCGTATATTGTGCCATGATAAGCATGTGACACGTCATGATCTGATGCACTTGTAAGGTGTTATTTGATTTTTTTTTACTTTTTAATCTTTTTACCTTTTTAGTATTAAATTTTTAGGTTTTAGTATATTTCATACTTGTATATGGTATTAGATTAGAGTAATAATATAAAACACACACACACATATATATATATATATATATATATATATATATATGTGAGTGTGTGTAATTATATATATAATATACAAATTTGTTGTTATAAATCATGTATTGAAAATGTCATATAATCTCACAATCACTTGTAAGACTCAAAGTTTGACATGACTATGACGTCACACTTCACTCCATTTAAAACATTTAGGTTACTTTTACATATAAAAATGTTTGACTTTATTGCATTGGACATTTGTCTTCACATTTAATGAATAAAAGTTGAAACTTGATTTTAATAAATATTAAATTTATTTTTATCAATCTTTGTATCATATTTACGGATAAAAGATCTAACAAGAATTGACCTTAAAAAACAAGATAAACGAAAGGGGGGAAAACGAATCGACATATCGATGTGATACTAGGGGTCTCAAATATGTACCATGATAAACCAACCAATTCTTAACCAACTGTACCAACTGAATTGGAACCAATTAAATTGGTTGGTACTACCGTATCAACTTCACAAACTTGGTTGGTACGTGGTATTGAAAATCATCTACCACGGTAATACCGTACCGTACCGACTTATATATATATATATATATATATATATATTGCAAAATAACCATGGCCTATATATATATATAAATATATATTATTTTAAATTATTCATTAAATAAAAAATCAATAAAATGAAATATATTTAAGAACTAATATACTATTTACGCATATTATGCGTATGATGATGAGATGACCTGATTGTTTTTTAAAGAAATTTAACTATTTTTATTGTTTTACATTTTAAAGTAAAAGACTAAAAGGTTTACTCGTCATTCAACCTTAAATAACTCAACTTAGATATTTTATTGTTTTACAACTAAAAGTTTTACGGACAGCAGGTTTCAGACAACAAGTTTGTAAATTTTGTAAACTTTTGAGATGTTGGTACAAAACCGTACTAACATGTATCAACCGAAAACAGTTGGTACTAATTATGTTGGTACCAATTAGAGTTGGTTGGTACACGGTATAAATTTTTACATACCAATTATAATTGGTTGTTACACGGTATTGAGAAAAAGAACATGATACCGTACCATGCTCATCCCTATGTGATACAACCTTTTCTATTTTAGAAAATGAACTGAAAAGAGACCATGAGGGAGGAAGTTAAATTGAATTGAGAGTTTGCAAAACTAAGGGGCTGTTTGCCAGTTGCTGAATGGTTAAGTGCAGAATGATTAAGTGGTCAGAATGATTAAGAGGCTCTTATGATATAGTGCAAAATGAAATACAATTGTTTTTTAATTGTTCAAAATGAAATCAGGGCTCTTAATGGTTAAGGGAGGGTCAGGATACAAAATCATTAAGAGGGTTTTGGAACAATTAAGAGGCAGACATTTTCTTTGTCAAACAAGATTCACCTCTTAACGATTCAGATGTTTGCTCTTAATGGAACCATTAAGAGGTAAACAAACAGCCCCTAAGTTGGATTAAAAGACTAACATGATATTCAAATAAATTACAATAAAACTAGAAGATTTAAAACAATCCAAATCATATACGTCACTGTTTACTTCAAAACCAATTCATTGTAATCTATTTCAATCTGGTTTGTTGAAATTATATATATTTAAGGGTTGTTTGGTTGATTTTCCATTAAATCTTATATAGATAGTATTGTTTGTGTGAATTAATATGTTTGTATAGATTGGGGAGGTCTTTATTTGAGAAATTTTTTTCATAGATGAAAGAAGTGCATGTGGTTCAAAATTGGGAGGTGCGGGTTTTGAAAAAATTGTCCTTTCTGTATAAAGTTGACCCTATAAACTTAGTGAATAAGTCACTTTTTATATTATTAAACCACTACTAAACAGCCATGTATAACTGACCGAATAAGTTGTAGGTTTCATTAAACTCATTAAATTACAAATAAACGAGTTATTTTCATAGATTTATATCCTCTTGTTTAAGCCTCTAGAGACAAAGTGGATGATGATGGGCCACATGCTTATCCATACAATAAACTTAATCAAAATTATGTCACCCTACATTATTAGAACCATTTTTGTTACTCTAATGCACTTCCTTTTATCAAAATACTAATGCACATTTTCTTTGTTGTTGCTTAAAATATTACTTTATAATTATATAATGAGTAATATTGTGATGTTTATTAAAACAAATTAGATATATAATAATTATTATATTTTATTTATATATTTGGATGTTTAATAATATTATTTGTAATTTAAAATCTATTTTTTCTACCATTTACTCATTAATCATTTTGTTACCATTTATTTTAATAGGCAGGATATGAATATGGATAATTATCCATTATTTTAAATAGATAACATAATCAAGTGTATATATCTTACCCTATCTATTAAATAAATTTAAAAATATTTTTTTTATAAAATATTGCATTTAAAAAAAATTTAAATATTATTCCATACAAAAGCTTTTATCTAATTTCAATTTTAATTATCAAAGTTTGATCATCAAGAAATATTTCAAACTTCGAAGAATGTTTCATTTAGGGTCATACGACCGAAGTTGGTTGTTATTAGTTGATGGTAGTTCAACTTGTCATACATTTAGTTTGTTTTTCAAATATCAACCATTCAAGTCCCATGATACCATTGGAGATAGTGATCAGGATTTTATTGAGATGGTGCATCTTTAGATGTATCAAAGGCTCGTAAAGTTGTTCGATATATTTTAATCGAATTCCACAGTTTCGAGGAATTATTTTATGATTTTTGTAACACCCTAAAAATAAGGTAAATTTAAAACGTAAAATTTCGGCAATGTAATGTCTAAAATGTGATGGTTTATAAAGACCTATAATTAACAACAACTAAAACCCAATAAAGTTGGGGTAGTTTGTACCAATAATAGTAGCGGAAAATTAGACATAACACAACAATCTATTTAATCTAGAAACAATATTCCAAAAACTAGATTAAGGTGGGTGTCGCTATGTCTCCAAAACGTTCTTCTCAAATTTCCCAAAAACCCAGTCCTTCAAGCTCTCCTAGGTGCACAACCGGCAATTCAAGGAATCCTATGTGCACTGCTAGTAGGACATGTGAACCAACAAGTTACCAAGACAAGTGTTAGGACAAAGCCTTGTGAGATCACATAAGTAAAATAATTCACGTATAAGATAATCATAATACAAAGCTTGTGTTATCGGATCATTTCAGTGTTAAAGTCAACATTATCCCAACCTTGCAGCGTTGTTCAAAAATCTGAATATAAACATTCAAGAGATACCTCGTGAAAGTACGGGGGAGATCCGTTTCCATCGAGGTGACGAGAACACGTGAATGGAGTCACCTGCGATATTATTGGATTACACCTCATGTCCTGGTTCTAGTTCCCATGCCATAAAGACATCACAATCCTCAAACCGTTTATGCCTTTATTGTCTACTCCGTCGAGTTACACCTCAAGGACTTACGGACATTATTGCCTATCCAATCTAGACGAGTTACACCTCAAGGACTTGCGTCCCCCATTGCCTACTCGTTAGTGACCAAAATGGCCAACAATGATGAATCCATTAAACATGCAAACTACGTCCTCGTGCACAAGGAAGTAGAAACCAATATTCTTAACATATAATCATAAACAAGTTAGATATCTAGACCTAGACATGTTTCAGATTTCAACTCCTGAGCATGATATTTATCATATGGAACTTCCCATTTTAAAGTGTTATTCATTTCATTCTTGTGACCCATCCAAATCATATAAGTATATGTTTATAGTAAGCATACAAACATGTAAATAAAGATTTATAGGTGAAGAATTCTCAAACTAGGGTTTGTAAAGAGAAAACCCTAAAATGGATGGACTTGAAAGGAGCTTGGCTTTCTTGGAGCTTTAATGACACAAAGGATCAATCACTTGTATTCAACAACCCTTTTTGAGAGCACTAAATGCTAGGTTTTACTTGGAACATTAAATGAGGAGGGAGAGGAGAGGGAAGAGTAGGAAATCTCCTAGACAGAGAGAGGGTCGATCTATAGGATTTGAGTGTGATAAATGAGAGAGTTTTGCCTTAAAAAACGACTTAAGGAGTTACCATCTCGTCCCGCACACGACATTGCCCTTACGACTATGCCACGACATTATCATCGGGCATACTCGCCCGTTCTACCCTAGTCACGGTACCATATCGGCGAGAATGCCACCTGCGACTATGCCACGACATTGTCACCAGGCATAGTCGAACGACTCTCCCGACCTCTCTCGAACTCCCCTCGGTTCCTAACGTCTAATGATGATACTTCTCATATTCAAGGGTGGGATCCCAACGGCGTAAATTTCACGAGTTCTAACTTATATACATATATACACATATATATTTGACACGTTCATGAACACACACAAAAAGGCACTTAACTAAGCACATAAACATATACGGGTATAATTGTATTGATGTCCAAACTGCAACATGCGAAACCAAAAAGGGAAGTTGCGACTCAAATAAACGGTCGCTCTAAAGATAAGAACTCGACGAGGTCCCTTAAAGAAAGTTACCTAGAGGGTTACGGAGCTTACTCGAGAAATCGGAGTGTCACAATCCTCCCCCCCCCCCCCCCAAGAAAAGACTTTGTCCCTGAAATCTTACGTATTCAAACAAATGAGGGTAACGTCGCTTCATGTCCTCTTCCGCCTTCCAAGTCACATTTGCGCCTCTATGATGCTTCCATTGCACTTTCACCATAACCACTTCTTTATGGAGAAGTTTCTTTGTATCCCTTTCCAAGATAGTTTCTGATTCTTCCACACAGTCGAAGATAGTTTCCGGTTCTTCCACACATCGGTTATTATCTACTCGAATTTCAGATAACGGAATAACGCTTTCTTCCTCCTCCAAACACCTCCGTAGATAGCAAGCGTGAAATGTGGGGTGAATTTCACTCATCTCGGGTGGTAGTTCTAGCTTGTGGGCTTGAAGTCCCACGTGTTCAATAATAGGAAAAGGCCCAAGAAAACGGGGGCTAAGCTTTCCCCGCTTTCTGAACCTACTGATCCCTTTCCAAGGCGATACCTTCAACATTACCCGGTCACCCACTTGAAATTCTACCGGCCTTCTTTTCTTGTCCGTATAGCTCTTTTGGCGATCTTGGGCCGCCTTCAAACGTTCTTAGATGGTCTTTACTTTGTCCACTGTTTCTTGGACCACTTCCTATCCGGCGAATTGTTTCTCACCCGTTTCGAGCCAACAAGTCGGAGCCCTACACTTCTGACCATACAAGGTCTCAAACGGCGCCATGACCAAACTTGAGTGATGACTATTGTTGTAGGCAAATTCTACCAATGGAAGATGCGAGTCCCAATTTCCCCCGAAGTCGATGATTGACGATCTCAACATATCTTCTAGCGTTTGGATAGTCCGCTCGCTTTGTCCGTCTGTTTGGGGATGATATGCCATACCCAACTTTACTCTTGTCCCCAATTCTCTTTGAAAGACATTCCAGAAATGAGAGGTGAAACGACTATCTCGATCGGAAACAATGGATAGTGGTACTCCATGCCTCGAGACCACCTCGTTGATGTATAATCTTGCTAGCTTGTCCAAAGGTAACGTTTCTCTCATGGCCAAGAAGTGCGCACTCTTCGTCAACCGATCCACTACTACCCAAATGGTGTCGTGGCCCTTCAACGTCTTTGGTAGTTTCGTTACGAAATCCATCGTGGTGTGATCCCATTTCCACTCCGGTATCTCCAAAGATTGCAAACTCCCAAAAGGTCATTGATGTTCAGCTTTCACTAAGGAGCAAGTAAGGCATTTCTCCACAAAGCTCGCCACATCGATTTTCATAATCGGCCACCAATAATTCAACTTTAAATCTTTGTACATCTTGGTTCTTCCGAGGTGAATGGAATATCTTCATTTGTGTGCTTCCTCCAATAGTAATTTCCGGCACCCTCCTAACTTAGGCACCAAAATTCGTCCTTGTAAGAGTTTTAACCCTCTACCATCTTCCATCAAGTTAAGGTGTTTCTTTGACATAGCTTCATCTTTTAGGTTCACTTCAAGTAGCGCTTCGGCTTGAGAGGTCTTTATCATGTCCATAAGGTTCGAAATAATTTCAATCCTTGCCAACGATGTCCGCACCGCTCCACTATACTCTTTCCGGCTTAACGCGTCCGTCACTACATTAGCCTTGCCCGGGTGGTATAGAAGTTCACAATCGTAATCCTTAAGAAATTCTAACCACCTTCGTTGCCTCATATTTAACTCCTTTTGATCAAATACATACTTCAAGTTCTTGTGATTGGTGTAGAGTGTGCATTTTGTACCATATAAGTAGTGTTGCCATAGCTTCAATGCGAATACTACCGCCACCAGTTCAAGGTCGTGAGTTGGGAAGTTCTTCTCGTGTTCTTTCAACTGCCTTGATGCATACACGATCACCTTGCCACTCTGCATTAGTATACAACCCAGCCCCATTTTGGATGCATCACTATAAACGACGAAATCTTCCGTTCCCTTGGGTAGAGATAAGATTGGAGCTTCACAAAGTTTCTGTCGCAAAGTAAGAAACGCCTTCTCTTGAGTTTCGGTCCATGCAAACTTCACATTCTTCCAAGTCAACGCGGTCAATGACGAAGCGATCTTGGAGAAGTCTTGGATAAATCTTCTGTAGTACCCGGCAAATCCCAAAACGCTACGAATTTCGGTTGGGCTTTTTGGAGGCTCCCAGATCATCATTGCCTCAATCTTCGCTGGATCTACCTTTACTCCTTCCCGAGTTACCACATGACCAAGGAAATGAACTTCCCGTAACCAAAATTCACACTTGGAGAATTTGTCGTATAATTTTTCCTTTCTTAGCATCTCCAACACTTCCCTCAAGTGTTGTTCATGTTCCTCCTCGTCCTTGGAGTATACTAAAATTTCGTGGATGAACACTATGACCGACCGATCCAATAATGGCCGACATACACGGTTCATCAAGTCCATAAATATCATCGACGCTTTCGTCAAACCAAATGGCATGACTAGGAACTCGTAATGCCCATACCGAGTCCTAAATATCGTCTTTGAGATGTCTTCCTCTCTAACCTTCACTTGATGATAGCCAAATCGGAGATCGATCTTGGAAAAATATCCGACCCCTTGTAGTTGATCAAAGAGATCGTCTATTCGGGGTAGTGGGTATTCATTCTTCACAGTCACCTTGTTCAACTCTCGGTAATTGATACACATACGCATAGACCCGTCTTTATTCTTCACAAATAGCATCGGAGCTCCCCACGACGAAGAGCTCGATCTCACAAACCCTTTATCTACCAATTCTTGCAGTTGAGTCATAATCTTTTGCATTTCTGTTGGCACGAGGCGGTACGGTGCACGAGCTATCGGTGCTGCCCCCGGGATCAAGTCGATCTGAAACTCCACTTGTCGGTCGGGTGGCAAGCCTAGTAAGTCATCGGGAAATACGTCTGGAAATTCATTGACAATCTTCACGTCTTCTACCTTCTTTTTCTCCGCCTTGGCATCTACTACAAAAGCTAGATACGAAGGGTATTTCTTCACCAAGTACTTCCTTGCTTTAATGGATGAGATGATGGCCACTTCGCCCTTTCGTTTTTGGCCATAGACAAGAATGAAATCTCCATCCCGGATGGGTATTCGTATGAGTTTCTTGGAACACATATCTCTGCTTGATATTTCGCCAATCAGTCCATCCCGATCACCACGTCGAAACTTCCAATGATCATGGGAAGCAAATCCACTTTAAAAGGTTTGCCATTGATTTCTAGACAACAATCCTTGAGGATGTCTCTTAGGACCACTTGTTCCCCATTTGCTACCTCTATGACTAAAACATCATGAAGAGTACTAGTAGGCACGACCAAAGACTTGCAAAACATATTCGACACGAAGGAGAAATTTGCACCAGAATCAAACAATACTCTAGCGGGTTTAGAGTTGAGTAAGAACGTACCCAACACCACATCGACGA
The DNA here is from genome assembly GCA_954870635.1 of Arctium minus. Lineage (NCBI taxonomy): Eukaryota > Viridiplantae > Streptophyta > Magnoliopsida > Asterales > Asteraceae > Arctium > Arctium minus. The sequence goes on along the minus strand of OX941097.1, from coordinate 31,920,564 downwards.
TCTCTTTCGCTTCTTCTTTCGTCATTTGAAAGGCCCTCCCTTGAGCCTTAGGGATGGTCTCCTTCTTCGATTGATTCGTCGAGCTACCTCCTCTTGAAATTCTTTTCAGTTTGGGGCACTTCCTCCTCATGTGCCCCACCTCTTTGTATTCATAACAAAATTTCCCTCTAATGGGACAATCCGGGCTGGTATGACCCGGTTTACCACACTTGAAGCATGAGATTGGAATGTGGTTGGGGATGCAAAAGCCAAAATGCTTGATCTTGACTTAGGGAACTTCGCCTCTCGGCGATTGTCAAAACTTCTTCCTCCTGGTTAGAACTTGGGTTTCTTGAATGAACTTGGTGGGCTCTCCCACTTCCTCTTTTCTACCACTTTTGTCTTCTCCTATATATCTCTTGTATATACTCTTTCCATAATCTTAGCCTCTTCTATCGTCTCTCGAAGGTTGGTAGCCTTGGAGTTGCGGACCATCGACATCATATCCTAAGGCAAGCCCTTCAGATAGGCCTTCACCTTTTCCTTCTCGGTTGGGGCCACATGCCCCACGAGATTTAGCTTCTCCATAAAAAGTCGAGTGTATTCCCGCACTGACAAATTTCCTTTCTTGATTGACCAGAACTCCTCTTCTATTAGATCCATCTCTTGCTCGTTGCAGTATTCTTCCATAATCTTCTTCTTGAACACTGTTCAAGTCATCTTGGTCAACACCGACTCTTCTATAGTTGAGGTGAAAACGTTCCACCATGTCAAGGACGAACCTCAGAGCATTTGTGAACCAAATTTTACCTTCTGGCCTTCCTCACAGTCACAAGCTCTAAAAGCGTGCTTAATCTCTCTGAGCCAATTCATGCAAGCTATGGGGTCATCTGACCTGACAAACTCCGGTGGTTTGCAACAAAGGAAGGACTTCTACGAACATCGTCTTCTCGGTTGCCTTGTTTCCAAAGTTACTAACCCATCGGTGCGGTTCTCGTCTCCATAACCCCAGAACCCGCTACAACCACATTTTCTTTGATTGTCTCGTGTCGGCGGTGATTGAGCTCTCGGTCTTCCAATAGCTTCATGAACAATTCCTATTGTTTCGCCATGGTCTCATTTATGGCTCTCATCATGTCCATCATTTGAGTTTGGGGAGTCACCTCTGTCAGAATCGGGACGGCGGTGGCTATATTTGTTCTCGGTATGTGCTCCACCCTCCCATCAATTAAGGGCGAAAGTTGTGAAGTGAAACCGTCGTCATTTCATTTGGCCGATCGACTGTGGATTCAGTCACGACCTGGCCTTCCGGAGAGGACTACATATGACTCCGAGTGTTTACCATTTAGTCTGCCACACAATCGAGAGAGAGTAAGAGATGGGCTACACAAGATTATACACAAGAAACGTACTAATACAGTTCATCGATCGCCATAATCATAGTAATTCAAACATGCGAACGTAATCATCCATTCATAATAACAGTAGCTAACTGAACTTATGAACATACACTACATAAAAATTCTCGCTGCCACTTTTATAACTCTCAACGACATAGTTTACGTCGACTCTAAGACCGTCCCATCCTACAAGTTCCACCCAATCCTCGCAATTCACAACTTAATGGTCTCAACTTAAGTATAGGCATCGATTTTATACACCTAGTTCACTTAAACTAGAGCTCTGAAACCAACTTGTAACACCCTAAAAATAGGGTAAATTTAAAACTTAAAATTTCGGCAATATAACGTCTGAAATGTGAAGGTTTATAAAGCCCTGTAATTAACAACAACTAAAACCCAATAAAGTTGGGGTAGTTCGTACCAATAATAGTAGCGGAAAATGAGACATAACACAACAACCTATTTAATCTAGAAATATTCCAAAAACTAGATTAAGGTGGGTGTCACTATGTCTCCAAAACGCTCTTCTCAAATTTCTCAAAAACCCGGTCCTTCAAGCTCTTCTAGGTACACAACTGACAATTCAAGGAATCCTATGTGCACCGCGAGTAGGACCTGTGAACCAACAAGATACCAAGACAAGTGTTAGGACAAAGCCTTGTGAGATCACATAAGTAAAATAATTCACGTATAAGATAATCATAATACAAAGCTTGTGTTACCGGATCATTTCAGTCTTAAAAGTCAACATTATCCCAACCTTGCAACGTTGTTCAAAAACCTGAATATAAACATTCAAGAGATATCTCTTGAAAATACGGGGGAGATCCGTTTCCATCGAGGTGACGAGAACACGTGAATGGAGTCATCCGCGATGTTATTGGATTACACCTCATGTCCCGGTTCTAGTTCCCATGCCATAAAGACATCACAATCCTCAAACTGTTTATGCCTTTATTGCCTACTCCGTCGAGTTACACCTCAGAGACTTACGGACATTATTGCATATCCAATCTAGATGAGTTACACCTCAAGCACTTGCGTCTCCCATTGCCTACTCGCTAGTGACCAAAATGGCCAATAATGATGAATCCATTAAACATGCAAACTACGTCCTTGTGCACAAGGAAGTAGAAACCAATATTCTTAACATATAATCATAAACAAGTTAGATATCCACACCTAGACATGTTTCACAGTTCAACTCATGAGCGTGATATTTATCATATGGAACTTCCCATTTTAAAGTGTTATTCATTTCATTCTTGTGACCCATCCAAATCATATTTTTCAAGTAAAAGTCTACTACATGATCATTAAATATAATAACAAATGATTAAGATGCTCGATCTTATAACCAAAATTCATGAAACCCTAGAATTTAGGTCAAGACCCATGAATGAATATATAAATATAAATATATATATATATATATATATATGTATAAGTATATGTTTATAGTAAGCATACAAGCATGTAAATAAAGATTTATAGGTGAAGAACTCACAAACTAGGGTTTGTAAAGAGAAAACCCTAAAATGGATGGACTTGAGAGGAGCTTGGCTTTCTTGGAGCTTTAATGACACAAAGGATCAATCACTTGTATTTAACAACCCTTTTTTAGAGCACTAAATGCTAGGTTTTACTTGGAACATTAAATGAGGGGGGAGAGGAAAATCGCCTAGAGAGGGAGAGGGTCAATCTGGAGGTTTTGAGTGTGATAAATGAGAGAGTTTTGCCTTAAAAACGAGTTAAGGAGCTGCCATCTCATCCCCACACACGACATTGCCCTTACGACTATGCCATGCCATTATCGTCGGGCATAGTCGCCCGTTCTACCCTAGTCACGGTACCATATCGGCGAGAATGCCACATGCGACTATGCCACGACATTGTCGCCGAGCATAGTCGCCTCCTTCCCCTAGCTACGGTACATCGGTTGCAACTTTGACATCAGCGGCTATGCCACGACATTGTCGTCGGGCATAGTCGCACGATTCTCCCGACCTCTCTCGAACTCCCCTTGGTTCCTAACGTCTAATGATGATACTTCTCATATTCAAGGGTGGGATCCCAACGATGTAAATTTCACGAGTTCTAACTTATATACATATATACACATATATTTTTGACACGTTCATGCACACACACAAAAAGGCACTTAACTAAGCACATAAACACATACGGGTATAATTGTATTGACGTCCAAACCGCAACATGCGAAACCAAAAAGGGAAGTTGTGACTCAAATAAACGGTCCCTCTAAAAATAAGAACTCGATGAGGTTCCTTAAAGAAAGTTGCCTAGAGTGTTACGGAGCTTATTTAAGAAATCGGGGTGTTACAATTTTTGGTTGATTTCAAGGGAGCTCTAAATTTTTGGTTGATTTCGAGGGACTATTTTTGGTTTTTTGGTTGATGTTTCATGTAGTTTCTAATTCTCCAAAGCAAAGTTTAGCGGATCCATGTTTCATATCGTAAGAAATAAATTAAACGGAGGCATGGAACCCCACTTAAGCCTGATTAAAGAATTTTGTCTACCTGTTAACTTTAAAACCCAATTAGATTCATCAAAGTGTATGCAAGTTATCAAGTTAGTCCAAACACTATTAAAAGAAAAAGTTGGTTGTTCTTTAAGACCGACTTTTTGACAAAGAGTGAAACTATTATACTTTTTTTTTTAATAATTTTTGGACTTTAATGATCAAATTAAAATGGTTTGGGTCTCATCCTTTTATTAGAAATAAAACGAAGAAATTGGGGTAACCATTTTGAATCACACCCATCCACAAGTTGTTGGCCAATGAGATTTTAGTCTGTTTTTATTTTGGGTTTGAAGTGGGCAAAAAAGTTACTACATATCACACCCTTTGTTTACATGGCAATTGCCTCTTCAAAAAAGGTTTTTTTTGGTACCTTTTTTAAAGGAACAAAAGTATAATAAAATAATAATATAATTATATAAAAAGAATAGAGTAGACTACAATTTTGGTCCCTGAGGTTTTATGAAATCTTTAATAAGTCAAGTTTTCATCCTCTAAGTATGTAACCACTAACTCTAACTAAGTTCTTTGTTAGATGCAGGGGTAAAATCATTCAACCTTGTTTTATATCATACCCCAATTTTAGAGGTTGTGACGGTTTAAATACATAATATACTTCAATCAAATTGTAACTTAAACTGAAAACTTAATAGTGGAAGTCTTTACGTCGAATACCAAATCTACTAAATAAGCAACATCATCTAAATAAAACTCAACATCTTCTTGACGGTTATTTTTAATCTTTTTTTTTAGAAAGGTGGAATTTTATTAAAAGCTAGCACAAAGCTAGAAAAAGATACAACATAGAAGGAATGGCAAGGGATGAATTTGCAAGCCAATCAACCCAATTAACAGACAATTTGCTACTTCTATGATTAACCCAAAAGTAAGGCGAGTTATAATGTTATCTAAGATCGTCACCTTCTTTGGCTTTGGGTTGCCAAAAAGAATACCATTCCGAAAAACCCAAATAGACCACAAAGTGGTAAGCATAACGGCCTTGAAGCACCAAAAAACCTCTATCTTCAACCGAATAGAATCAATCCAAGAAACCCAACCCGAAGAAGAGGTTATTTTAATCTGATTTTTTATAATTAATACATGAATTAGGGTTTGGTCTTAAACTTTCAGGGTTTATTTATGTTCTAGATAGTAAGAGAAGATGAAATTCATGGTAAGGAAAAAAACGCTAAACAACCATTTAGTATATCGAACTATGTTCTAGATAGTAAGAGAAGATGAAATTCATGGTAAGGAAAAAAAACACTAAACAACCATTTAGTATATCGAACGAGGTCCATAATGTGAAACCATAAATTCGTAAGTAATTAGATATAAATAAAATGGGCATGCACATTTTGATAGTACCATCTAAAGCACATATAACATTACATGTGTGTGCACGTATCTTCTAGTATTTAAACAATTAACAAGCACGATATTATGCACACACATGTAATGTTATTGTGCTTTAAATGGTACTATCAAAATGTGCTTAAATGGTACCATCAAAATGTGCACATCCATTTTATTTATATCTAATTCCTTATGAATTTACGGTTTCACATTCTGAAGAACCTCCGATATACTAAGTGGTTATTTAGTCTTTTGTCCTTACCATGAATATTCATCTTCTCCGACTATCTAGAACATAAATAAACCCTAAAGTTTAAGACCAAACCCTAAAATACTAGAAGAAAAATGCATGCATAATATGAAGCAGATTGATCTATATGTATGTGTTAAACATAAAGTTCCATTGACATGTTCCTCGTAGGACAAATTTGCGATGTTCACAATGTGGATCAATTAGTTCCAGGGGAAGCAGTTGCTTCCTCTTACTCCAACATGACTTTGCCACTGTCGAAGATGTTTATGAATAGTCTCTCTATCTTTTTGATTTAGAAGAAAATCTACATATGTTCTATTCCCTAACCCTACTTTCGATAAGATATACTGAACATTTTCCTTTTGCTTTTAATGCTACATCCAAACATAAAACAAAATTTTATATATAAATAATATTATATTTCTTGGAATATAATATTAGAAAGGGTTGGTAGGTTAGTATGAAGTGGGTGCTCCAAAGACAACCATTTGGGGGTTTGGAGTTGCAAGTAGTGGTTTAAATATAAACAGTTAGTGGTTTATGGCACTGTGGACTTCCATTCTCTATCATAAACTATCTTCCTTAGATTACAAAGGGAATCTTGCCAAGAAGTTGGATACAAGACTTCAAAGCACCATATCAATAAAAAGAAATATACCAAAAAAGATATATTTAAAATTTTATAGTTTAAGATATATTTATTTAAAGATTAATATTTTAAAAAGAGTAAATAACATTTTTTTTCATATGTAGTTGTTAAAATTTGCGGATTTTGTCTTTGTGGTTTTGAATTTTCGATTTTTATCCTTATAGTTTGTAATTCATTTATGTTTTTATTACTGAGGCTAACTACTACTATTAGGGTGTGTTTGGTATCCAGACAGGATAAGACAAAACAGGAGAAGACTGAACAGAACAGAACAAGATATAACAATTGTTCACTGTTTGGTAAGACAAACTAGACAATATAGAATAGATAAAATGATCAATTTACCCATAATGAGTTTTCTATATCTTTTATATATTTTGATTAATTTATGTAATTTATTGAATTACAATAAAGTAAATATTAAGTATAACAAAATATATCATTAGAATGTTTTCGTCAAGACGATTAAAACGACACCAAAATAAAAAGTTTATTTAGTTTCCAGTTTTTATGTTATACTTTTGCTATATTATTTTTTATTATTAATATTTAATAAATTACATAAATTAACCAAAATATAAATATCGTAAAAAACGATATTTTGAGGACAATAAGTGAAAGTTTAAAGAACATAAAATACAATAAATAAATTTAAAGAATGATAAAATGTAAAGAGAGACAAATATTTGATAAGAGAATTATGTTTTATTTTGAGGTTATACTAGTAGAATATAGATATGTTCACCTTGTTCCATGGGGTGGGGGCGAAACACCCTTATTCCACTTTTTCCACTTTGTTCCTATCTATTCTACATAAAAGTCTTACCAAACATGGAACAATTATCTAAGTTTTGTTTTGTTCTGTTCTGTCTGGTGCACCAAATCTATCCTTTACGTTGTGTTCTCGAATTTTGGAAGGAAAGAAAAGAAAAGAATGTGAAGGAAAAGAAAGAAATAATTTTATTTGTCTTCTTGAGATTGAAGGGAAAGAAAGGAAAAGAAAAAGATAATAAATAATTTTTCATGTTCTTGAGTAGGAAAGAAATGAAAGAAAAGATGTTACTTTTACAAATTTTCTCTTATTTATTTTATATTAAAATGTAATTTATGGGTATATATGTAATTTTATAAATATTTCTAATTTTTTAAAATTCTTTTCTTTCCTTTCTTTCTAATTCCTCCCACATTTGGGAGGAAAGTTTTGGGAGGAAAATCAACATTATTTTCCTTCTCTTTTCATTCCTTTCCCTCTTTAAAAAAAACTCGAGAACACAACATTTTTTCTTTTCCTCATATTTTTTTTCCCTTTCCCTTCCTTTCCTTCGTAAAAAAAAACTCGAGAACACAACATAAGTATGAGGGACTAAAATAGAAAAATGAATTGTAAACTACAGAGACAAAAAATATAGTTTAAATTATAAGGATAAAAACATAATAAATTATAAGTTGACCATGAGGATGAAAATCATAATTTCAAAATGACTGGAACAACATAAATTGTCAACACACCACAAGAACATAAACATATAATTTACTCTTTAAAGATGTCTATCTATACTATATTATAAAGAGCCTTAAACGGTTCTTGAATTTCAGTTCTTGAAAAACAATTCTATCTTCTTCCTCCCACGTCCTCCCTCCCTCCCGTCTCCTTCTCTCCACGACCTCCCTCCCCCACGTTCTGCACCAATTTCTCTATTGCATAAACTGCTAAGTTAATAATCATCTCGCGCACAACAATTTTGGAGGTTCAATGCTCTCTCTCAAATCCCTGCATCTTCTCAAGATCTCATATGCTTCTTCTCTCTTTCCCGCTGTTCTCTCCATCGTTCACTCCTTCGTGAGGTTAGGTTTTATTTGTGTTGGTTTTCTGCTGCTCCTCCTCCTCCTTCTTTGCTTATGTATTGGGTTTATTATATGGTTGCTGAATTTCTCATATGGGTTTTTTTCTGGGTTTTTGATTTGGGTTTGTGGGTTGCATATGATTTCCTCAGTTTTGTAAGTTTCAGCGTTCATTTTTTTACTAAAACTACCCGAAACCCTAAAAATCATATGCATTGAGTCATTCTAAGCTTGTTAATTGTTTTTTCAGAAATTACGGACAAGCTTCTGAAGGAATGCATTTTATTGAAAGCTAGAAATGTATATAATTGATTAATTTCTTATAATGTCTGCAAAAATGATAAATGTTTTGTTGAATTTTTTATTTCAGGATTAACAGGGGTGACAAATTATGTTCATTCGTATGATGTTGTTGCTAAAAAATGGAACAGGTTTGATTCGATTCTTCATTGTTCTTGTGTTTAATTCGTTAATTTGCTTAGAAATCGGATGTTGATTTGCGGAAACTTTTTCAGAATGCGACCGGCTGGGGAAGCACCTTCATGCAGCAGCTGCTCATGCAGCAGCTGCTCATGCAGCAGCTGCTCATGCAGCAGCTGCTCATGCAGCAGCTGCTCATGCAGCAGCTGCTCCAACTGTTGTTGGAACCATGGTTGTATATCATTGGATTAAAATCTAGGTTTAAGTTATTTGAAAATTATCTTGTTTTTAGATGATTCCATGGTGAGTTTGCTTTCATATCAACAAAAACTCATTATTCTAACCCTCAAATGTGTTCTATCGAGCATTTTTTCTCTTCGTAAGTACATATGTTCTTCCTTTTTTGATTTCCTTTTCTTGTAATGGGCTGTCTAATTGGGATTTTTTTTGTTAATTGCTTAATCTTATATCTCTACTATTATATGAAAGTTCTAATACAGTTATTGGAAAATCAGTTTTTGGAAAGCCTTCTTCTCCGCTCATGTCTCCTCCCCCACGTCCCTGCAATCACAATTTCCTTCCACGTCTCCTCTCAATCACTCTCCCTTCTCCATCTCGATTTCACGAACTTCGCGCAGTAGAGGTTGTGATGATTGAACTGTGACCTGAGTAAAGATAGGCCAGAGATTTGAGATTTTCCGGTGGCGAGGCAGAATTGGAGGAGGGCAAGTGCGAGATACACCGGTGAGAAAGAAATTTTTGTATTCGATTTGATTCTGAAATTGATTTCTTAAAGGTACATTTCTTCTTTCAACTTCTGTTTAAAATCTTCAGAATTTTGATTGATTGGAGTTCGATTTGTGGAAATCTCATGACACTGGTGTTATTTGATCAATTGTCTGCAAATTTTAGTTTTCCTCTTCCAAACTCGTCATCTCTGTTTTTAGTTTTCACAATTCAGTCGTACAATTCTCCATATTTTAGGGTTTTGTTATACAGGTAAGCTTTGTTGTTTCAATTGGTTAGTTTTTACTTGCAATCTTCGAGTTTTTTTTTATTGTTTGAAGTTTGATTTGTGCAAAAATGAATTATAATTGCTTGCTTTAAGATTATTCAAATTGTTTCGCAATTTTTAAGTATTTTTTTCTTCTCCAGGGTTACTATCTCTGCTTTCGGGTTTTACAACTCTGTTGAGCAATTATCCAAGTTTTAGAGTTCTTTTAAGGAGAATTTCTTCTTATAATCGTCTACTTACGATATAGAATCTTCAAGTGTTTGATTGATCAAGTCTGATTTGCGGTAAAAACGCATAACAACTGTGTTCTTTGACATCTTCGATGAGTGTGATGATTGCTTGATGATATGTTAACTGTTTACAGCTCGACAATTAGTTAGTGTTTACATGAATTAATTCAAAGATCTTGTTGATGCATTTTTCAAATTCATAGATTTATAATTCTAATTTTTAATATGTATAGTTGTGTATGGATGGATGCTCTTTGTTGCATTTTAATTCGTTGTATATAAACTCTTCCTTTAATTGGGTCCATTTTTTTCCTTTATTCATCTTCATTTCAATTTTACTCTTCCTATATACCAAATTTTAAATTTATGTCTTCAATTTTACCTGATCATCTATATGGCTTTACAGGTTTTTTAGACTATGTTCTTCAATGTAAGATCTTTGATTATGATAAACTTGGCTTATTTATCGGCTTATTTTAAAGCTCAAGGTCAAGATGCAAGTTTTCTGAAATAGTTATCTATCATGACCTGCTTTCTAGCGTTTCTTTTACCACTAAAATTGCAACATAAGACGACTCAGAATGTTAGGTCTTTCAAATTGTAGGAGAGTTCTAATTTTAAACTTTGAGTGTTCTTTTTTTATTTTTGAGACGTTGTCAACATCTCCTGCATATAAAGTAGGTTTGTTTTTTAACATTCTTCTGATATGCGCTTTATCAGCATTCACTCTCTATATATATATATATATATCTTCGAACAATATTTGGACTTACGGAATCTACAGGCAGATCCAAGTCAATGAGGAAGCACATACTATGGTTATGGACGAGGTTATGATACTTATGCTTATGGAGCAACTCAGGATCCACCATTTTATGCTTATGGTGCATATGGTGGTTATATGCAGTATCCCTGCACGCAAGACGATTCTCTAATTGTTATTGTTCATTGCATTTTTACTGATTGAATTTAAAAACCTGAATATAACTTATACATGAAGTCATCAATATGGTGAAGCCTTAGTAATGTTATTCCTTTATATGGTTGCATATGATATTTATAGATTTAGGATCCAACTATTTGTTCTTGTGGTTCATTTTCAGGGTGAAGGTGGTCAGGATATGGGAGCAGAGGTGACCTGTGGAACAAAGGGAGGAAATACATGACCCCTTGGCCACACCATATATTGACAAGTAAGGTTTTTTTTTTAAACCTCTTAATGACTCTTAAGTCTGAATCGTTCAGACATTTTTACACACCACCTCTTATTAATCATAACTAAAATAAGACTTCAGACTTTAGACCTCTTAAAAAACAAACGGCACCTAAATGTTTCCTTTCTCATGTTTATCTTTTCAAACGTAGGTAAGCATTCATCTTCCCTTTTTCCTTTAGTCCCACGTTATACCAATTTCAGAGTTGCAATAGAGTGGATCTGAGATGATACTAGAATAATCATGAAACAGAGTTGTACTTTATGTAATGCATTTTGTTTATATTAAGCCTACGGTTCTCTGTGCTAACATCGAATTTTGGGTTATTTTATGTAATGAATCCATAGTTTTGCAAGCATCAGATCCAAGAAAGTTCCAGAACTTCTTGCAGACACATGACTTCCATTATCAGGGACGGGCAAACGGAGTTGCTCAGCAATATGATCAGAGACGAGCAACAATCGAGAAAGAAAAGATGGAGAAGGCATCAACAACCTCATTACTTTGTATTTTATATATATATATACAACGGTGTTCACGTTTTTCTTTGTGCTCTCAATTCCCCGGTTATTCTCGTCCATTTGGAAATTGTTAAAGAAAAACTGACTACAACTTCCTGATGAATCTGAATTGTGATTGACATTACTGTTGACAGTGATCAGGGGCGAGCCGCAAGTACTTATGAGTATATATTTTGGTTTGAAAGTTTCCAGGACTTTGTCCCAAGTGTATGTATCGAGTAATCGTGTGAATGGTTTTGGATGGGCAACTCTTGGGACATGCGTTAAATTGTGTTAAATTGTTTGTTGAAAATGTATTTTTCATAATTGGATTTGTATTATTTTATTCATTCTTTTCATCTTATATTCTTGATAGATGTATATCTATTTGTTCTCTTCAATGCCTGATGTTACACATTGATACATAAAAACATTTTATTTTATTGTTTTACTATTTTTGGCAAAAAAATGTGTGAATGGTTCTGAACGGGGAAGACTTAAAAAATTGTCCATCTCAAAGTAAAAACGAATTCATACATTGCATTATTTCTTATATTTGTTCAAAATTTTATATTTCGTTGCATTGCAGCGGACACATAACTAGGCCAAATATATTTCAAGTCGATAAAGAAGGAAATAGAACAAAAAATGAAACATGATAGTCCGTCTCGAGTTATTGGTTATGATTTCGAGATGTTTCGTGCCACATCACGCATGGTTATGTAATGGAAATTTATCTTTTTTTTAATCTTTTCTGGGTGCAGCGTGATGCATATCAAGCTATTGGTCGCTACAATTTACTGTGCTCAGGGTGGTTTATTCAGATCAACAATAACAGCCATGGGTGCAAACATATCCCCTGTTTGTGCATTTAGGAATTCACAATATGACATCAGACTTCTTGTATGGAAGGAGAGTTCCAGATTCCACTCACTAATCTTTATTATGGCCTTAAATGGGCATTAGTATTTTCAGTCGTTCAAAGTTTTCTTTTTCTTCTTCTTCTTCTTCCTCTTTGGTTGTGTGGATGAACTTGATTAATATATTGTTAGTGAAACTGGTCGGGAAACTCCAAGATGGAACCGTGTTTGTGAATAGAGGACACAATGAGGCGTCATTCGAGTTCAAAATAGATGAAGGTGAGTGCCACTTTCGTGTTTCAACTGTATCAATGATTGCCTTTTTTGAAACAAATAGAAACTCATGTGTTTTAAATTAACTGCATACGTACTGACAATATAGTATACGGGTCGATCACAAGGAGAAATGGTCTAAGTATGATTCCACTATAGATCATAAACTAGCTATGTGAATAACAAACGGAAATGGTGATCACCCAAATATGATATGAATGGTGGATGCGATCCAATTTTGAAACATGAAACAGGGTTTCTATTTCGATTTCGAGATGTTTCACGAGTTGATATGTACCTTTGTCAATTGTTTTTTCGATTTCATGATGATTCATGCCGCATCGTGCGCTGGTACATAACTATTTAACATTATTGGTTTATACCAATTGTTTTTTAAACCGTGTTTTACTTATAAACTTTTCATTTCTTTTTCAGTCTCAGTTTACATCAACTTTACATTCCACTTCAATGCAGTTGGTACATAACTAGATCCATCAAATTAACATCAAGAAGGAATAAAATAAAACAAAAAATGAATCTGGTTATCATTTCAAGTTCTTGGTTTAGAACATTCTATAAATAATCGTATTAATTTTTCAATCACAATTTAGAAGAAAGTTTAACAGCGCGCCACATCGTGTACGGGCATATGGCTAGTATAAATAACATCTCTAAAACTACACCAAGTATACCCACGATATACCATCGTCACGTTAACATTGAGTACTAATATACGCTATTTTTTAATTTTTTAATTATATATATATATATATATATATATATATATTTTAAATATAATTTTTCAAAATAAGAGAAAAAAACAAAGTACGTTTTTTATACAATATCCCTTAAAAAAATTATATTTGGGTATCCATAGTTAGAATGGACTCTCATTTAACAAGCAAGTCTTTGAATGCTTGGTTTAACAAGATTTTTTATTCAAATTTTATAGGTGTTATCAAATTCTTAAAAATCTTGTTCACTAGTTAGAAGGTTTAAACTTTTTTATTAATGAAATAGTAGTGTGTGGCGCCATGAATATATATAGTGGTGGATCTGAGATTTTTATCGAGTGGTTACACTTTTAAGGTAGATCAAAAGTCCACAAATTCGTTCGATATATTTTTAGCCGAATTCCGCTGTTTCAGGGCATATTTTTTAAGTTTTTTGGTTGATTTCAAGAGACTTTTTCGATTTTTTGGTTTATTTCGAGGGACTTTTTAATTTTTTTGGTTGATTTAGAAGGACTTTCTTCGTTGTTTGGGTTCACACATGTCACATATTCACGGTTAAAACAAAGTTTTAAAACTCTTCCAAATTCTATTTTGAATCTTTTATCACAAACTCTTTATATAATTCTAGTTGGTATATATGATTTTTTCTTCTTCTAATATGAATGTATAAATTTCAATATCATTATATTATTGAATAATAAGTAGAAAACATATATGATATATATATATAGGGGTGGGTTCAAACGAGAATGAATGTTATTTAAAAGAATAAAGTGACGACTCTTGGCCAATCATTTTTAAAAAATACTTCCGAAAACAATACTTTCCAAAATGAACCTTAAAAGGGTATTAAGGTCATATTAATTCATGGATTAATTAGGATAGTATTGACTTCCTTAAAATCAGAGATCACAATATCTCATCATTTTCCTTTAATCATGCAACCATTTAAATCCATTTCGATAATTGATCTTGTTCTGTTTGTTTTTTCAAGACATTCCTGAATATGCAACCCAAAATCACAAATGATTATATGATAAGTAAGTTGGACAATTGTTTAGGTATAATATGAAACCCAAAATCGCATATGATTATATTGTAAATAAATTGAATAGATTGTTTAAGTGCAATGTGATTTTATGATAATATAGTTTGCTATAACTCTTAACACTAAAATCATATGTGATTTTGTTCTAACTAACTTGGACAGAATGTTTCTACTAACTTTGCAACTTTAAATCATATGTGTTCATCCACCTAAGATCATGAATGATCAAAAACAAAACACAAATTATCACGATTAATCACCGAATTAATACGTAAATCACAGCCGATCGTGACATTGATACATAAATCACCACCGTCGGCCAATTAAATGTGTAGAAACAAAAACACAGTCGATCGTAAAATTGATACGTAAATCACCGTCGCCTATGGATTTTCTGCACTTTCTCCACCCACCCACGATCAGATGCTTGAACAGAGGAAAATCAACTTGAGAAAAGAGAGATTTGTAAATTCGACCCACCATAGCAAGAAACCTTAATTCGACAATCTTGATCAACAACAGCATCAAACTTCTTATCTGAAGGTCCACCACACATAGATCTAGGCGAAACAACCATTACACAATGCCCACCTGTAATTGGCAAAGACCCACACACATCTCCTAAGCTTCCAGTCTTCGAGTAAGGTGTTGCCTCAAAAGTAACAAAAACAATGTTGTGTTTCACTTCTGCACGTCTTCTTTCTCCCAAGTCATCATCCACAATCACTTCTTCCTCTTTGTCGGTTGTTGATATGTCATTGTGAGAGTTGCTAATTTCAGTGCCATCTGGGAGTTCTAGGAAAATAAATGGTTGAAAACGGATGACTTGAATCCTTCATAAAAAACGAACAAGATATTTTCCGGTGGTTCTCCTCTGATACGTCTTCTCCAGGAAATCGAATAAAGGTAGAACAAGGTTCATGGATTTGATCGATATCCATAGAGAGAGGGAGGGGAGATGATCTCGCTTAGAATTGGAAGATTAGCACTATCCTAAAATAATCAGATTCTCGCTTAAATTTGGAAGATAAACACTATCCTAAAATAATCAGATGTGTGAAATTGACCTAAATGCCCTTTAGGTCGACCTAAATAAATAAAAAAATATAATTAATTTAATTATTATGATTGGTCCATAATTGTTCCTTTATTCTTTTAAACTAATGTCATTCTCGTATGATCCTCCCTCTCTCTCTATATATATATATGACATATAAATTTGTTGTCTTATGTCGCGTCTTGAAAAACGTTGCGTCATCGTCGTTGCATGAAAGGCTTAAATCTTGAGTTTGTTACCACGCCACGCTTCACGCCATTTTGAATCTTGATTTCAAGTGACTTTTTCGGTTTTTTCGTTGATTTCAATGTACTTTCTAATATCCCGGAACACCCTACAAAGTTTAGCATGTATACTTTTTATATCCAAAAAAGAAACCAGCTTACCAAAATAAGTTGAGCGGATGCATAAGAGATAAGACTCCGCTTGGGGCTTAATAGGTCCACCCTTAAATATGTATAAGTTAAATGAAATATAGCTTCTTCACTAATTTAATTAAAACTATGAATATATTGGGGTGTTTTGGATGTAAATTACTTATTGATTTTTTTCATAAATATGAAATTTATTGATTTTTCTAATTATAGTACCTATACATATAGGGGTCATTCAAGGGAGAACTGAGTTATTTGTGATAACTGTGAAATTCAATCTCAATCACCAATCAGGTGATAAATTAGGAAATTATTAATTTTGGTAATTATGATTTAAATTTTAATTTAAGGGCAATTTAGGTATTTGAAAAATATCCTCTCTCCTGCCTCCTCTCTCCGACGAAATTTTTTCTAGCGAAATTTTTTCCGGCAAACATATCAATACTGTGATACACTTAACAAAATAACGAAAATAAAGAAAAAAACATAGAGTGATACACTTAGTAAAGCAACACCACCTGATACGGTGATATACTTTGTAAGACAAGGAAATACATTGTGATACCTCATTATGATACCCTACTGTTATACCAAATGTGATACCCCATTGTGATACTCTATTGTTATACCAAATGTGATACCCCATTGTGATACTAGTGTGATACCTCATTTTGATACCAAATCTGATATCCTACTCTTACACCAAATGTAATATCCTACTGTTATACCAAATGTGACATCCCATTGTGATACCACTTGATATCAAATGTGATACCCGTTGTGATACCCTATAATCAGGACCTGAGTAGGATGGTGCAACCTAGATCTGGTTATCCTCCACATAACTATGATCCGAGTTATGGCCAACCTAATTATCCTTCAGGTACTCGTTATAGTGGGTGGCCTGAGGGTAGTAGTGGTAGACACACATATGGGTACCACCAGAATCAACATATGTACCCTCCACCAGCACGTGGCCACCATAAAAATCTACAGCCGCCTGTTAGCGGTAGTTACTAACCGCAGCAAGGCGGTGCTTACAATAACAGTGGCAACTACGTTGCCACCAATCATCAGCAACCACCAAGTGTAGGCTGGGGCCCCCCGTGGTGGCGGAAGAAGCCAGTTGGAGGAGGTTTTGGATGCCAATGACTGATTTAAGGGCACCGACGGTGCGGTGGCGACAATGTCAAAGGAGGTGGTTCCGGTGGCCATATCGCCGGAAAAACAGAGGAACAGTAGCCAACATAATAGAAAGAGGTGAAAGCTGAAGAAGGTATGGTTTATGTCCTAGATCTGATGAATAGTCATTGAATACTTGCAAGCGGCGGTTGGCCTAATTTTAGGGGTTTACTTATGAGTTGTCAAAAAATGTAAATTACCAATTTACCCTTTATTTTATTTTAGTAAATAACATTAATTATTTAAAATGATTGGCTCATATTGGATCTCATGGTTATCACAAACCACGCAGTTCTCATTTGATTAGGCCCCTGTATATATATATATATATATATATATATATATATATATATATATATATATATATATATATATATATATATATATATATATATATATATATATGTGTGTGTGTGTGTGTGTGTGTGTGTGTGTGTGTGTGTGTGTGTGTATATATATAAATATATATATATATAGAGAGAGAGAGAGAGAAAGTTCAAATAAGAAGTGTTAAATGTATGAGAAATAAAGAAGTGATCATAACCCTTCATCTGGTCAATATTTGTGGCTTTGACTGTGAAACACTGGATAATTCCTCGCATGGTCTGCAGAAGATAGAGGGGTAGTTTCATAACTTTCACAAACACACGTAAACAAGTTCATATGTGAACCCGTGTGATTCATATATGAACTATATATTCATATGTGAACCCGTTGATTAGTTCATATGAGAATCAGTTAATTAGTTCATATGTGAATCACAAGGGTTCATATGTGAACCTGTTAATTATATCTTATGATTCACATATGAACCTACGGGTTCATATGTGAATCAGTTAATTAGTTTATTTGTGAATTACAAGGGTTCATATGAGAATTAACTAATTAATTCACATGTGAATCTGTTAATTAGTTCATATGATTCACATATGAACCTACGAGTTCGTATGTGAATCCGTTAGTTAGTTCATATGTGAATTACACGGGTTCACATGTGAACATATAGTTCATATGTGAATCACACGGGTTCACATATGAATATGTTTGCCACCTATTTGTAAAAGTTATGAAACTACCCTTCTATTTTTGGTATAGGCATAAATTTTGACCTGTCAAAACCGCAATTTTGACCAGTTAATCCGATCTTCACCATATGAAGGGCTATGATTATTTCTCTACTTCTCATATATTTAGCACTTCTCGTTTGAACCTATGGCTATGTTTGTGTGTGTATAGGAGAGTTCAAATGCAACCCCTTCACATGATGCAACCCATGCAACCCCTCTATCCACCACTCATTTTTTATTTTCACTTTTGTAATTAAGAAAAAAGAAAATAAAATTGAAAATAAAATGAGTGCTGGATAGAGGGGTTGCATGGGTTGCACCATGTAAAGGGGTTGAATAATAACCTACCTTTCTCTCTCTCTCTCTCTCTCTCTATATATATATATATATATATATATATATATATATTAATAGAGTGGGTTCCGGTGAAAAGTTGAGTTAACGTGAGAAGTGGTTATCAACCGTTGGATGTACATTAGGATGAGATGCACTGAGATAGGATGCCCCGAGATGGACCGGAGCAATTCTCTTATGAAGCGAGATTCATAGATGGGTTTGAGATTATAAGTGATCAAGGGTTTAGATCCACTTCTCACGTTAACTCAACTTTCCACACGATCATTTGCCTATATATATATTATCTTAATTGGTAGCTGGTAATGAAAAATATATTTTCCTACACCTATCCACTAACATTAATGTTCAGTAATCAAATAATGAACTTATGGACACTTTTTTTACCCATCCTTATTTAATCAGTCAAAGTGTAATGAGTATCTATTGCCAACCCTACACATATGACTAGGGGTGTAAATGATGCGAGTGGAGCTCGAGTATCATTATACTCCACTTGAACTCGAAACCTAATTTTCAAGATCGAACTCGACTCGAAAACTCGCGAGTAGTGAAAATTCAAACTCGACTCGAACTCGATAACCAATACTCAAGTTCGAACTCGAGCTCAAACTCGTACTCGTTTCAAGTCGAATCAAGCTCAAACTCGAACTCATTTAATGCATAACAAACAAAGACTTGTTCATTTCGTTCGTTTAACTCAAACAAACAAACAGAAACAAAACAAACAAATATATGGTGTTCATGTTAATGTTTATGTTCGATTTTTTAAAAAATCAATATGTTCGTGTTCATTTATGTTCGTTCATTAAACACATTAAATGAACGTAAAGAAGTACTTAAAACAAACTAAAGGGCTCCCGGTTCAATGGGGTGCTCCAATAATTCTTCGCCTATAATCAAACCACCAAACTCAAGCCAAAGGGCTCGGGCTATTGGGGCTCAAAAAATGGAAAACAAAAAGGTATGGAATAATTGGAAGGGATGAACCTTATTTATATAGTAGAGTTCAAGACTTTTGATTGAATATCCCACCAATGTGGGATGAAAAAACTACACCTCAACAAAAAGACCTTCTTTACTTTAAGGGTTTCTTTTATTTTAATATTAATTTTTTAGTTACTGTCTTATTATTATTTTATTATATTAAATCAACTATTATTAAAAAATTACAATATATTTTATAAATTATACTATAAAATTAATTATATATAAAATATATTCGAGTATATCATGATCTTATAGAGTCGAGTATTAGGTAGTTCGTGTTAGAGAAGAAATATGTTGGATACAAGATCATAGAAGACAGAAGGTCAATGTCAAGCATGTCAAAGCTGAAAGTCAACTCTCAAGCAAAGTCAAAGTCAAAATCAATAAAGTCAAAGTCAATGCAATTTTTGTTTTAAGCGTGTAGTTTTTGTTTTTGTTAGCATATAGTTAGTTTGTATTAGTTGTATAAAACTAGTTTTCAGAGAGAAGATTTTGTTCACAGAGAGAGAGTTCTAGAGAGAGAAAGTGTTGTGTTTAGAGAGAGAAAGTGAAAAACATATTTGTAATCGTTTGATTTGTGAAAGTGAAATTGAATCAGGTATATTACATTTCTTGTTTTGTTTGATTGTTTGTGATAAGAAACTTTAATCAGGGACTATCAATTGGTATCAGAGCTTATCTAGATCGAAATCAAGAAAATCAGAGTTCATACTGTGTTCGTGAGTTCTTGAATCGAATTTTTGAGTTTTTGATCGAATGAGTGTTTGTAATTGGTTACATTTAGTTAGTATACCGTAATCAATTGAGTTTGTATAAGTTTTGTATCAAATTGCACTGTAATCTTTCATCAAATTGATGAATTTGTTGTGTTTGAGTTTCACGAGTTCGAATACCGTGTATTGGATCAATTTGTATTTTTAAGTGTAGTTTGTTCAAATTCCTTGGTTGTTATCTGTTCTAGATAATCCAGGGATCAAATTGTCAAAGTTTCAGTTTGTAATTTGAAGAACAGATATATTTTTGTGCAAATCGGATCGAATTTTCATTCGATATATGAAGAACTCGCAAGATCTACCAAGAACTCGCTAGTTATACAAATAACTCACAGATTGAGCAAATTTCGCAGAAACCTTGAAGAATTCGCATAATCATATTATCTTTTCGCAGAGTTTTTGCTTTTCTAGAAAATTGTTTAAGTATAAAATTCGTAGGTGTTATTATTGTGATTTCTATAGGATTCGCAAATCAAAGCATTGAGAATTCTTCAAGTTTTGTATTGGTATATCTGAGAATTTCCAAGAATTCGCAGAAATCTTGTTTGCCAAGAATTCGCATAAGTTTTGAGTAAAGTACAGAATTCGCAGATTTGAGTATTGCTAATTCTGAAGTGTGTGAGAAGTTAATTTTTGAAATTTTTACAAGGACAGAGTTCGCAGGTGTATATCTTGCGAAAAGTTAAGGTTTCATAAATAGTTCATTACGAATTCCTCAGGATTCGTAAGTTTTGACAGTTACAAATTCTAAATTCTTGTAAGTCTGCGAATTCTGAAGTTGGTCTATGAATCCTTATTAGTTTTCTATTTTGCGAATTCTGAAGTGGTTTGTGGTTGCGAATTCTAGAAGCTTAAGAATTATTGTGCTCACGAATTCTGAGTTTCTGTTATTCACGAATTCTGTGTGTGTAACTCAGTGTTGTGCGAATTTCTTGCACTTCTGTGAAATCTGCGAATTTCATACTTAGAGGATTTTGGAGATTTTCATTTCTGATTTCTTGTCTAAGTATTTGCTATTTTACTTGATTTCAAATTGGACTAACGATCAGTTTCAAGTTTCTTATTGCATATTTTGCAAACAGGATGACTTCAAAGGACGCTCTCTCAATTGGCACTGATGTCAAACCCCCTGTTCTTTTCAAAGGGGAGTACGAGCAATGGAAAGATAGATTTTTAGATTTCATTGACCGGAATGCAAACGGAGAAAACATTTTTCTATCCATTACTGAAGGCCCAATGGTACCACCAACTGTGGAGATACCAGATGATGAATCATCTGATAGTGAGGATGGAGATGAAGACAGAGTAAGAAAGATGAAAACTGTTCCGAAGGACTTTGCTCCATATTCTGAGGAGCAGAAAAGCCGTTTCAAAGCCGACAAACAAGCAAGATCTCTTCTACTTCAAAGTATTTCGAATGAGATATACATCAAGATAGACATCTATAAAGCAAATGCAAAGAAAATGTGGGATCAGCTACAAAAGATGATGATGGGATCTAAGGTTGGGAATCAGATGAAAGTGTCCAATTGTATAAACAGCTATGAAGAGTTTAAGGCCAAAGACAATGAGAGCCTAGAGGAAACTTATGAAAGATTTGTGAAAGAACAAAGTGAAGAAGAAGCAAATAGAAAACAATGTCAAGTTCCTAAGCATCCTGCAACCAGAATGGAAAAAGCACACCCGCAAGATGAAACAACTGAAGGACTTGAGTGACATACCTCTTCATGAAGTTTATGAGACACTACGTCAGAATGAGAAGGAGGTTGAAGAGAAAAGAGCTGAAAAGAAGAAAACTAAAAACGTTTCTGATCCTATTGCTTTAGTTGCTGGTGAAAAAGAGAAGGAAAAGAAAGAAAAGAAGAAGAAGAAGATAGTTGTTCCCAGTTCTGATTCCGAGTTTGATTCAGATAGTGATGATGGTGAAAATCTCAAGCAAGCAATGCTTCTACTGACCCGAGCATTCCAGAAGAAATTCTACAAGAAACCGGGTTCAAACACACAGAGGTACTCTTCATCAGGTTCAAAGAATCATGAACATAGGGAAAGAGTTGAAGGCAAAAGATATGAGGATAACCGGTATGTGGACAGAAAGTCAGATGACAAGAAGAAGTATCTGAATGACTATGTTGGTGCTGAGAAGAAGGTTGATGACCTGATCAAATGCTACAACTGTGGTAAGTTAGGTCATTATGCTAAAGACTGTCAGAAGCCAAAGGTCAGAAATTCAGAGTATTACAAGAACAAAATGCTTGCAAGAAGCTGGCAAGGCACTCATGGCTGAAGAGGAATTTTGGCTAGATCATTCGGATGAGGAGGAAAGAGAAGAATCATCTCACATGTGTTTGATGGGCGACATTGTGCAATATGATGATTCTGATGAAGAAACAGCTGATGAGGTACTTAATCTTTCTAAATCTAATTTTATGGTTAAAATAGAAGTTATGATGGTCGAACTTCAAGATCTTCAAAATAAGCTGAAAAAGGAAAAGAGCAGAGTTGAAAAGAAAAATCAAAAGATCTTTGACCTTAACAAAGCAGTTATTGGAAATAAAGATCTGATTGATTCTCTTTGCAAATCTGTTTCTGATTTTAAAAATGAAAAAGATCGTTTTGAAAGTAAGATTTCTGATTTTGAATCTAAAATTTCTAAGTCTGTTTCAGAAAAGCAAGAATGTGTACTAAAAGCTTTTAAATTGCAGGAAGAAAACAAGAGCTTAACAAAGAAGGTAAATGGTTTGGAAGAAAAATTGGATGCTAGAGGTCAAACAGATCAAAACATTTTCTTAAACACACCAAATGAGGAAGTTGATGTTAGAGAAAAGTGGGGTCTAGGTTACGAAAACCCACACTATCTAAAGAAAGCTATCAGAAAACAACCAGCTTTGTATAATTTTGATTTTCTTTTTGTGGCTGGTAAATATCCTCATTTGAAACCCAAATTTGTTACCAAGTCACCTGAAGAGGTAGAGGCTAAAGAGGATGAGAAAAGAAAGAACTTAAAGAAAATGCAACTACCATTCTGCTATCAAAAGTTGAATGATAGTTATATTTCAGATCAACCAAAATGTCTTTCAAATGATTATTTTGAAAGCTATTCGACAAAAGAGTTGGAGACAAAACCTTTAAAAGCTAAAATTTATGTACCTCCACTCATTTTAGAAAGCAAAATAATTGAGCTTGAAAATATTTTATCTGATGAAAGAATATTGGCTGACATTGATCAAAATGTATTTTCTACTGTTTTAAAGAATACAATTTTAAATGTTGAATCTCAAAAGTGTTCTACATTCTCTAAAGCATCTCACACCTCTGAAGTTGATATTGATGACTTATTTGCGTCTGCAAATGATTTTTTAAATTATGATGAAGGTTGTGTTGATGAGATTGATTTGTTTGATTTCAATGATCCACTTCCAGATCATTCTACTTTTGTTATCAATGGTCAAGCTTTACCAAGTGTGCATGAAATTGGTGAATCATCAACTAAGGTTGGTGAATCAATTTCTGTGAATGCTGATTACTATGCTAAAGGTAAGAAGCAAAAGTAAAGGCGTTCACAGAAACAGAACAACACTGGTAAGCTCAAGAACAGACATTCTCAGAAATCTAATTTTTCTAACAGATCTAAATCTTATGTTTCAGTGAAAAGTAAAAGATTTGAAGAACGAAAGGAATGGCGACCAAAAAGGAAGATCGATGAGAGTTCTGAATCATCTCCTGATATAGATTATACTAGATATTCTAGTAGTTCTTCTGATGTAGTTGGTACTGTTGCTTTAAATCAACAAAACCTTGTAATTCCTTACAAGTGATATTCCATAAAGCAATTACTCCAATTATCTCAATCTACTACTAAGTCATCTAATTATAGACGGAATGATTTTAGTTCTCACCGATTTTCTGATAATTGGTTTGGAACTTATCATGTATGTTCTTATAAGTCTTTTACATCAAAAGTTTTTCAAACGTTCAGAGGATCCATTTATAAATGGATACCAAAATCTTGTGCTAAACCGTTAGGACCCACTTTTAAATGGGTATCTAAAGTTGTTCTTCCCTGATTTCTCTTATGCAGACCCGTCATATGCGGTACTTGGATAGCGGGTGTTCCAAGCATATGACTGGGCAAAAAGCTTTATTGTCTAATTATATAGAGAAATTCAGCAGGAATGTTCGTTTCGGCAATGACCAATTTTCACCAATTCTCGGATATGGTAATGTGATACAAGAGAATGTAACGATAACGAAGGTGAGTTATGTAGAAGGATTAGGGCACAACCTATTCAGTATTGGCCAGTTCTGCGACAAAGGATTAGAGGTAAATTTCAAACTTAAGAGTTTCTTGGTGCGTACTGACAATGGCAAAGAACTCTTGGTCGGGACTCGAAAGTCCAACCTCTACACAATCAATCTTTCAAAGGTCCAGACTGACAATCAGGTTTGCTTACTGACAAAAGCCTCGATGCAGCAAAGTTGGCTTTGGCACCGAAGGTTGTCGCACCTGAATTTTCGTTACATAAACAAATTGGTCAAAGGTCTTCCTGAGCTTCGATATGAAAAAGAACATCTGTGTGCAGCTTGTGAAAAGGGTAAAATGAAGAGGGCAGCTCACAAGCCAAAACCTGAACCAAGTACAAGTTCTACACTTGAGCTGTTACACATGGATCTTTGTGGTCTTATGAGAACTCAAAGCATAGGAGGAAAGAAGTATGTTTTAGATGATAGTGGATATCTAGATGAGAATTATGTTCAATCTACATCGAATCCTCTCCCTCACGAATACAAGTGGACCAAAAAGCACCCGATAAGCCAGATAATTGGAGATATATTAAAAACGGTGCAAACTAGGTCTGCAACTTTGAACATGTGTAGGCATGATTCCTTTCTGAGTAAGATAGAGCAAACTCGAGTATCAGAGGCTCTCGTCGACTCAGATTGGGTTACTGCTATGCAAGAGGAGCTAAATCAGTTTGAAGCCTTGAAAGTCTGGAGACTTGTACCAAGACCTGAAGGAAAATCTATTATTGGTACAAAATGGGTATTAAAAAACAAGAAGGATGAAGAAGGTATTGTAATTCGAAACAAAGCAAGACTTGTTGCCAAAGGCTACCGACAAGAGGAAGGCATTGATTACGACGAGACTTATGCTTCAATGGCACGTATAGAAGCAATCCACATGTTTCTAGCGTGAGCTGCTCATAAAAACTTCACTGTCTATCAGATGGACGTAAAGACTGCCTTTCTGAATGGCATTCTTAAGGAGGAAGTCTATGTCTCACAACCTGAAGGCTTTGTGAATCCAGATAAACCAGATCATGTCTACATCTTGGATAAAGCACTTTATGGACTAAAACAAGCGCCTCGAGCCTAGTATGATGTTTTGTCAAAGTTTTTGGTCAAGTCTAGCTTCACTAAAGGTAAAATCGATACTACTTTATTCATCAAAAAGGAAAAGGATGATATTATTCTTATTCAGATATATGTGGATGACATTATATTTGGCTCTACAAATCCTAAATTTTGTAAGAATTTTTCAAACCTCATGGTGTCTAGATTTCAAATGAGTATGATGGGAGAGATGAACTTCTTTCTTGGATTACAAGTAAAACAATTTTCTACGGGGATTTTTATAAACCAAGCTAAGTACATTTTTGATATTCTTCGGAAATTGAAAATGGAAACTTGTAAACCAATTGGTACCTCGATGGCACCAGGAACTAAGATCCGCATGGATCCTTCGGGAAAATCTATCGATGTTAGAACCTATAGAGGAATGATTGGTTCTTTAATGTATCTTACTTCAAGTAGGCCAGATATTATGTTCTCTACATGTTTATGTGAAAGATATCAGGCCAATCCAAAAGAATCCCATATGTTTGCATTAAAGTGCATATTTAGATATCTGAAAGGGACTGCAGATCTTGGTCTGTGGTATCCTAAAGATACTGGTTTTGAACTGACGGCTTACTCAGGTGCAGATCATGCTAGATGTATGTTAGACAGGAAGAGCACATCGGGTCACATTTAATTTCTTAGAGACAAGCTTATAAGCTAGGCGTCAAAGAAACAACTTTGTCTTTCCACTTCGACTGCTGAAGCAGAGTATGTAGCTACTGCCAGTTGCTGCTCTCAAGTATTGTGGATGAGGACACAACTTCGACACTATGGCTTCAAATTTGACAAAATTCCGATTTATTGTGACTCGAAGAGCGCCATTGCTATATCTGCAAATCCTGTGCAACATACAAAGACAAAACACATCGATATAAGGTATCATTTTATTAAAGACAATGTTGAAAAAGGTACAATAGAACTTTATTTTGTAAACACTGATTATCAGCTTGCAGATTTGTTTACCAAGCCTCTCGACGAAAAGAGATTTAATTTTCTTATCTCGAAACTTGGTATGCTAAATCTCAAGACATAATCTGTGATTACCTATTAAAGTTTTTCTTATTGTTATTTTTCTTCATTTCTTTATCTTTATTCTGAAAAGATATCTACACTTTAACATGTGTTCATGTTTTCAAGGGGAGTTAGAGAAGATGTTTAGATGATCTATATCCATTTGAGGGGGAGTTAATCATTTTTGCATATCATTGTCACTGACATATTTTTCTAATGCATAAATGCAGGGGGAGTAAGGGTAAAGAAAAGGAGTAAGGATTATGACTTCTGATTATTTCAGATCAGAACTCGTACATTCAATGTTTTACTATTTTATGTCATTTTATTTTTCAATAAATGTTGTGAATAAAGTTACTTTGATGAATTTTTTGACTGATGCAGATAGAGATATGCTTACATGATCATATCATTATGACTTTAAGCTTGACTTGATGAGATTTAAGACTGAACGAAAAAGGTTTATTTCTAAATCTTAATCTCATATATGGTTGAAAGAAGGACGACTTTCGATCATAGAAAACATGTTCTTAAATGTTCAAACCACTTCTCGATTCTTCAACAGATTTCATGAATTGGAAGTGTGATTTTAAATGTTTTCATTTTACTTGTGCTTAGACGTTAACAAACCGTGTGTTTCCAAAGATTAATACTTGCGTATTATATTTTCTATATATACTTTCAAGTATTCACACACACTGGTTTAATTTTTGTTGAAGTTGTTCTTACCATGTCTCTAAATTGAAATAAATTTTCGATGGTAAGACACCCCGATTGAATTCCAATGAATTTTGAGCGTGATTTCATTTCTAAACGTTCTTTCAAAAATGTCTATATTTTTGTTTCGTATAGACCATATCAATTTTCGTAGAGAGAGAAAGTGTTGTGTTTAGAGAGAGAAAGTGAAAAACAGATTTGTAATCGTTTGATTTGTGAAAGTGAAATTGAATCAGGTAGATTACATTTCTTGTTTTGTTTGATTGTTTGTGATAAGAAACTTGAATCAGGGACTATCAGTTCGACTCGACTCGACTCGTTAGTATGTCGAGTCGAGTTCGAGTTGAGCCTATTGGAGTCAAGTGTTGACCGAGTTTTGACCGAGTCGATCTCAAGTAACTCACGAGTTGTCTCGTCTCATTTACACCCCTACATATGACTGACATAAGTTTTTCTTTGGTTCGATTATTGGATTCGACCCTCGTTTCTTTTTGTTTCAAAAGCTTATAAAATTTCATTCAAAGACAAGTAAAGCGATCATAATTTGGTTTATAATAAAACGTAATTATTTTGTAACTGTTCAAAGAAGTTTATTTTTATCAAATTAAGGCTATGTTTGACAAACTAGCTGATCAGCCAGCTGATGACTGATAAATTAGCTGGTAGCTGATAAGCTAGTTGATGATTGATAAACTAGCTAATGAAAAAGTCACGTTTAACAAAAACCAGCTTATAAGTTTGTAAAATTACCAAAAAGGACATATAGAAAACATAATAATAACAATATTTAATAATATAATTAAAACAAATTTATAACAATATAATATATTAATTAATACAAATAAGGTAGTAAATAATATAATATGTTAATTAAAAAATTTAAAATTTATTATTATATATATTATAAAATTTGAATTTTAAACCAAATTAAAAAAATTACACTAACTTGTGATTTTAAATAACCTTTACAATAATATGGAAATAATAATCAAATAATAATAATCGATAACTAAAATATATTGATCAATATTAAAAAAACTGATATAATTATCAATAATTCTAAATAATTAAAAATTAATATCAAATGTATAATTAAATTTATGTTATAGTTTTCAGATAATATTAATTAATAATAATAAATTTTAATAATTAATAGTTAATATATAATAATGAATATTAATGAGTGCATAATTGAAATAATAATAAAAAAGATCCTCATAAACTACTCCAAGTAGCTTATCAAAAAGTTAACTTATAAATTAGCTGATAAACTAACTTATTTTTACCAAACGATCCTTAATAATCAAACATTTTTATTGAACTAGTATATATTATTGAATAATAGTTTTTTTATGCACACCACCGTCCAACCATAAAAATGGCAATTAACAAATTAAAGTCATAAACATTGTATAACATGCTAAAGCACAAGGTTTCCACAAAAGGGCAATGGATTAAATGGCATACTTAAGGTTTGGGTGGGAAGACACCATGCCTCTCACTTTGTCCAATACAAACATTAAATTCATTTTGATTTAATTTTTTAATTAAATTATCTGATTTAAATAATCAATATGATTATGATACATGGTGGTTAACGTTTTTTTAGGTAAGTTGTTCGTTTCTTGGCATTTTGTCCAAAACTGAGATTAAAAAAATTCAATATTAATGAAATTGAGAATCAAACTAATTTAAATTGGTTTAATATTGTTTAATTTCGAACCATAATCGATTTATTTTTCTGTCATTTGTTGTGGTTTGAAAAATGTAAACCTAAAATAATGACTATTAAGTTTTGGAAAAAAAAAACAATCTATTTGTTTCTGGTTATAAAATAAATGAGGCCTAATCGAAAACGAAATTTAAAAAAATCATAAAACTGAGAGCTAAACTAAACCAGTTCTAGTTCGATTTAGGCTATTCCTGATTTAGTTCTTGGTGTTGTGTTGTCGGCGCAAAATAGAGTTTTCCCACCTTTAAAATTGACCATCAATGTTATTTTATTTGAATAAACCTAAATGTGAATGATCTGAGTGTTACAATTACAAAATATAAACACGTTATTTAATCATATATAACAAGAAAAACTATAAATTAATAACAGAGATAAACTAGTTGGAAATGTAAGCTAGAGTTTCCC
The DNA here is from genome assembly GCA_954870635.1 of Arctium minus. Classification (NCBI taxonomy): domain Eukaryota; kingdom Viridiplantae; phylum Streptophyta; class Magnoliopsida; order Asterales; family Asteraceae; genus Arctium; species Arctium minus. The sequence goes on along the minus strand of OX941097.1, from coordinate 31,891,184 downwards.
AAATGCACTTGCCTGGTTTTGGACCAGGCTATGATGTAAAATCAGACCAACGGTCTGTCATTTATATTATTATTTATTTATTTATGTATTTCGATTGTAAATTTAAAAGTAGTAATTGTAATTGGGTGATTCTAATTGCACCATAGTCTAGTAAGGTTGTGAGGAGGGGATGGTATAATTACTGTTTGGTCTAATGACTAAATGCACCATAGTCTAATAAAACCCAATAATGACTCCATATTTTTTCGAACCCTCCTCCTCACACTTGCTTTTTTATTTTTTTTAAATGATAGTTACAATTTTGGTACTGAACTCATTTTGTTTATTTACTTTATACATTTTGGTTTTATATTTTACATTTTACATTTTTATTATATTAACATATATAAGTGTATATTAACTAATATACGTTAAAAAAATAATTTTTAATTTTAACAAGTTACACCATTATAATCGTCTTGTCAATACATTCGAAATGAGTCCAATATTGAATATTTTTTGATTTAATTGTTATAAGAAGAAAAATACAAATTGTACAAAGTCCAAAATTAATTTTTAAAAACTAATCCGCTATATTTACAAAAGTTTTTTGAGTTGGTTTGAGTTGCTTATAAAATTCTAGACGTGACATATACATGGTTTGCCATCCAACTGCTGACGGGATTTTGTTCCGGGTCCATAGTGCTGAAATGGGAGGCATTGGGTACTCTCCTTCTAACTGGACCATCATGTAATGATTGTTGTTTACGTGTGAAATTGTAAGGACCCGATAGTATTGAAACTCTTCGGGGCCTTTCCAGAGAGGAAAACAAGTCATACAACCTCCATTGGTTAAAAGGTGAAAGATCACACCAAACCTATTGGCTATCAATATACCTGTCTCAGGCATAGTCATCCAGTGTTGCTCTGGTGCTGACGATTCCCAAAAAGACAACGAAGTAAGTATTTCATCGATTCCATAGAAAACTCTAGAGTATGCCGCATATGAACTCGTTAACTCATCTAATAATTCATGACGAACATAGGGCCATTGGTCTTCACCATACCCGAGACAAACAACTATTGATCGGAAACCACAATTCCCATCACCCCTTACATCTTGTATATTCGTGATGTATGGATGAAAGATTTCTGGAATTTGCTTCAACAATAAACTATGTCCCTCCGGCAGTATCTCGTTTAAGTCAATATGGTGTGAACATTGGCTTATTGGTTCCTCGTTCAAGTCCATGAAGGATGAGCTATGCCTAGGTGGTTCCTCGTTCAAGTCCATGAAGAATGAACTATGTCTAGGAAGTTCTTGATTCAAGTCCCAACAACTGTATCTGTAAGGAACTTGAGTTTGATGATGAACACGCTTCACTTTTGGGCGTCCACGAGTGTTCTTCTTGACCGAAGGTTCACCGATCAAGATTTTTGATGGATCCATTATCCCCCTCAACTTTCTTAAAAAACTGGATTTGCCATGATCCGGTTGATTGATGAATATTTCTTTAAACCTTTGCATATCATGATCACAATTAAGATCACCATATTCCATAGATATAGAAGGCGACAAATCAAGCTTTTTCCAAAATGCATCAACCGAATCAATTCAATCTTGTAGATTAAACATACCTGCAACGATGTATATCGCAAGTTCGTGCGCACACGGTAACCCAAAACACGTACGCAGTTGACAACCACAGTTCTCCGGAGTTAAGACAATTCCATTTGATCGATGAAGCTCTTCTACAATTTTATCCATAGCATACTCTGAAACAAAACTCTATAGTTGCTGGAACAACGATTTGTTGAATTTTGGCTTGTGAATGATTGTGCATCTTTCAAGACTTTCTTTGATAGCAGTGTCTTGTGATTTTACAACTTTTTCAATGACATGTATGAATTTGTCTATATCACGTTTCCCTGAATCTAGATGTTTTTTCAACTTGGCGTGTTGGCTCTCCACTCTATTTGTTGTTGAATTTCCAAAATTGATATGTTTATCGGTCCACAATGACACAAATCTGTGTGTCCCTGTGATTAATCATTCAATCAAGTAAACAAATAAACACTACTATAATGCAAACCTTGTATTGACTAATCAAATGATTCAACAGGTTACAAGTGTTCTTGATGAATTCGATATCTCTCTCTGTACCTCTTGTTCACGGCGCACCAACACAGCAACCCTCTCTCTCAATAATTAATTTCTCAATTAAGCTTTCTTACCTCTTTACCACTAATAACTCTAATTTATACTTAGGATAATAATCCTAATGGGCTTGGGTTGGCTATGCTTGGCCCAACAACTAAAACAACTAATAACTTCATTTAAAAGACTAAAAATGTAAATATGAAAAACAAACTTTGACTATTATTACAAAGGACCCTAGACTATTTATTGAGACGACTTTTCCAACTTTTGACTTCAGATTTCCATCTTCAGATAATTATAATCTTGAATCCAATAAAACTGTGCTTTAACAATCTCCCCCTTTGGATCAAGATCATTACTAAAAATATTTAGCAATTCAATCCTTCTCTTTAAGCTCAGAAGATGCAATCTCCCTCTTTGTCTTTAGAAAGTAGCAATCTTTCCAAACAATAAAATCTCTTGAAAGGAAATTATCTCCAGTTTCAGCTCGGAATGATTCAGCAAATCATCTTCAAAGAAAATTTCTTCAATTCAGCATAACTTCAGAAATTCTTTCAAAAACTTGTATTCTCCCCATTTTTTGGTTGATGCTTCTCCCCCTTTTTGATGAAAAGAGCAAAGAGTTCATCAAAACTTTTCTCCAAGAAATGACTTCCACCACTGATCTTGCCAACAGAACCACTGATTATCCGTCAATTCATAAAGATGTGCATCCAGATCTTTGTAAATCCAGACAAAATAGAAAATGAAGTGTAACACCTGAATCAACAAATGAATCCGTTAAAATTGCCTGTCAGTAACACGAAGCCACTGTGTGTAACGAATACACATTATAAAGGAGCCTTTAAGATGTTCACTCCCCCAGGGCTTCCATTCAATCATCGAAACACCACAAAGGCAATTTCTATGAACGTTATGACAAAGAAACAAATTCTTTGTGTGTTCGTGCAAGTGATGGAATAAATTAAGCATATGATGATTGCTTATAAGGCTCAAAAAGTGTAAACCACTGATACAAGTAGTTAAACACAGACTCAATGTGCATGAACGAAGTGCGAAGGTGGGGCAGACTTCCTTCTTTTCAATATCCAGATTTTCCAAATGAAAATCAGATAGCATATGTGCTGCGTCCCCTTTGAAAATGAAACATTTTCTTGTTGAGAAGAAAATGAGTAGCTGGTGGGGTAATGTCAAGAGTTGGCATGGGCTAGTTGCCTGTTTCAATAATGTTCACCAAAGAAATGTGAAGCATTAGAAATGTGGCTGCCCGACTCAGAAAGTAGTTGGTGCAGAGTTTGATATTCTTTTACTCTGATCTCACACCCTCTTTCTTTTATCATTAAGCTCACAGCTAACCAAACTCTCTTTTAACAATTTCTCTCATCACACATCCCACACTCATTTCTTGGAACTCCTCACACTCAATCACTAAGGATTTACTTCTTGGGTAGGAGACACTGGTTAACGTGAATCCATAGAAGTTTCTTTGAAGTCCTAGCACACTGATCCCATGTTTGCCTATGAAGCATATGATGCTCAGATGGTTTAACTTAATCAGTTAAAGCTCAAAGATGAATCAGAAAACATTTAAAATCACACTTCCAATTTAAGAAATCTGTTTGAGAATCGGGAAGTGGTTTGAACATTTAAGAACATGTTTTCTTATGATTGAAAGTTGTCCTTCTTTCAACCATAAAGGAGATGAAGATTAAGAATTATACCTCTAGTCAAAGAAACTTTATTCACTGAAATTTAAATGACATAAAGCAGTAAAACAATTAATGTACGAGTTCTGATCAGAAATAATCAGAAGTCATCACCTTTACTCCCCCTGAAATTATGCATCAGAAACCTTATCAGTGAAAAATATAAACATTGACTCCCCCCTCAAATGTTGATTATCATATCTGAAAGATACATAAAATTTCAGAAAAGTATGTACTCCCCCTTGACGATTGATTCCCTCATTGAAGTATTGGAGTACAATCTCTTATCAGCACAGGAGTAAGGTCTTTTGATCACTGAAGTACGAGTCCTAAACTGCTGTATTTAGAAGTCAAACTTCGTTGAAGTACGGGTCCTAAGCTGATTTACTTAGAAGCCTTCGTTCTCTTACTCCCCTTGACAGTAGGTGCCTGCAACACAGATTCATCCTTTTTCTTTGGTACCCACTGGTATTTGGGTCCATGTTTGTTAGTTTCAGTTTTTATAGGAGTAACTGAGTAAGAACCATACCAGAAATGATCACTTGTTTTATGAACAGGATCATGTGTACGACAGTAAGAACAATAGAATTGCTTACCTGACAACCTGATTAATTGATCTCTCGTGTAGATATGTTCAGGTTTACCTTTATGCGCATTGTTCTTCTCGGCATTATGGTTATGTACACATGACTTCTTTCCTTTCTCGTCTTTCTTCTCATTTTCAACTGGTTTCTTCTTCCAGACCAGTTCTTCTTCTTCGTATCTTCTCCTTCTTCTTCTTCTGTTGTATGTATCTGAACAATCTACATTGTCATCAAAGAAAATGTTAGTAGTACGAATCTGATCAAATGAATTGACTAACCTTTTTGAAGAAACAGATTTCAAACTTGAACTTGAGGCTGTGTTTTTGAAGTCATCTGAATTATTTCTAGGTGTGTGGATTTGTGACTCTGGAGTCGTTTGCTCAGTCACCACCACCTTTGAAACAATCTTTACAAGCTCTTTAATCTTTGAAGCAAAGTTGTCTCTTTCTTTAAGAAGTTGGTCAATCTCTTTCTTGAATTCAGACTTCGCTTTTTGATCTTTAAAGGCACTTTCAGATAATTCAGATAGCTTGAAAGTCAGCTTTCTAATCTCAGTTTAAAGAAATTTCTCTCTTCTTCAAATCCCTTCTCAGCATCATTTCTCTGTCTGGATATTTCTTTAAAGAATCCAGTGTTCTTCTGTTCAATGGCCTTCTTGTCTTTGGCAAACTTTTCCCTTTCCAGAATAATTACTTTCTCAAACTCCGAAGTCTGTTGAGAAAGCTTTAAACATTTCAGCTCAACTGCCTTCTTTTCGAACTCAAACTCAGATCTTTCTTTGACAATCTTTTTCTCCAGATCAGATATCTTCTTTTGAAGATCAGCATTTGCACTCTCCAAATCATTAACTTTCTCATTATTCTCAACAGAATCTAGTTTCTGGATTTGAGCTTCCAAGGCAGAAATCTTTTCTTTTAGTTCAGAGTTCTCAAATTCCAGAAACTTTACTCTTGAAGACAACTTTGGTCCTGTCTCAATCTTCTCAATATGTTCCCATAACAGCTTTCCTGTAGCCTTTTTACTGTCTAATGTAAAAAAAATCTCTTTTGAAATCTCTTATGATATTCCTTTCATTAGGAAAGATCGAGCTAAACTGACAGCTTCAAATCTTTTTCTTTGCTTGTCTGAGTACATATCAAGTGGTAATGGAAGCTCTTTTTCTTCACTTTCTCCATTATCCTTTATAAGATTAAAAACTTTCTTTGGAGCTGTCATGCTACCTTCCCTCAGAGATATTCTAATAAGATCCCTTAATGCATGTTTATCAATGAAATCTATGAACTGATTTTTTCATGCATCATACTCTCCTCTGAAAACTACTGGTGGATTCTCATCCATACTGATTGAAGGAGCTTTGCTGGAAGTCATTCTTATTTGATAAGATATGAAATAAGAAACTAGTATTGATCGTTAATCCAGATAAAATGAAACAATACTGAAAATCTTAAATTCAGAAAAAATTTGATCACGAACAGAACTTTGTCCCCCTCCGTAGACTTAGCATGGGGGTCCCGCTACCCGGTTAGCGGGTGGGGTCAAGGGGTAACGCCCTTGCGGGGGTATGGGGGCAGCGCCCCTAGAGAAAAAAAATTACACAAAAGTCAACTCGCACTAAGAGGTTTGCGTGAGAAGCTGGTCGCGCAAAGAGGAGCTTTGCGCGAGTAACTGTTGGCGCAAAGTGATAGGTTCTCGCTAGTAATGGGTGGCGCAAACATAGGTTTTCGCTAGATGACAGTCGCGCAAAGCAGAGGTTCGCATGATACGAGGGTAGCGCAAGAGAGGGTTTGCGCGATAAGAGGGTCACGCAAATGGAAGTTTGCGCGAGCTGCGAGTGGCGCAAAGAAGAGGTTTTCGTGAGCAATGGGTGGCGCAAAGCTGAGAAAGACCGGGGTCTAGCTTGACCGGAACTTCGCTCGACCGATAGATTGATGACCGATACGTAGACGACCGGTAAAATGTTTCAACCGGTAAAGTATATGGACCGGTATTTGAAATCGACCGATACTATGCTTCGACCGGTATTGGCTTGTACCGGTATAAGGCTTCAACTGATATAAATCTTTGACCGGAATTGGTCTTCGACCGGAATTGGTCTGAGAGTAATCCGGGCGACCGGTATAGTGCGAGGTGTAAACGACCGGTAAAGTCCTTCGACCGGGGTGGACTGTGTGTGTATCGGTCGACCGATAAGGACTGAGTGATTGCCGGGCGACCGGTATGTTCTTGAAGTTCTTCGACCCAGAAACCAAAAATCAACCCAGAAAACACTCGATTTCTTGAATTAAACTACCAAACTTTGCTAAAACGATCGATTAATCAACTACGAAGATAGAGAAAAACATCTACAAGGCGAAGAAAAATGAAAATCAAATGAGTGTGATAGAATGAATGGTTTTTGCTAAACAAATCATGACTTCAAAATATATATGAATGATACCTGGACATTCGAACAATAATGCCTGGAGGTTTGCATAATTTTGCATGTATGCAGTGTATGTTGGAGATTCAACTAAAATTTTCCATTTTACTTGAAAAGAACCCCAAGTATTTTGCGATCTGATACGAGGCCGACAATGTTTCATTATATCATTGAATATATGCCACCTACAAAGTAAATGATTACTTTGTGGAAATACTTCTTCGCACGCTTTCATCAACGCCAGATCTCTATCGGTGATGATAACACGAGGGCAGAAAGATCCATTAATAGTCAATTTCAGACAAGTCAATGCCCACGTATAGTTGCTTGTCTTTTCGTTATGCATGAATGCGAAGGCTATAGAAAACGTCTTATTTGTAGACGTGACACCAACAATTTCCAAAAATGGTAGATTATACTTGTTTGTTTTATATGTAGCATCCATCAACACCACATGTGGAAATGATTGCCACATCTTTAATGATGTTGGATGAATGAAAAACAATTCTTCCAACTGGTTAGTAATATCGTTTAAACGATACTCAAAATCGTACCCCATAGTTTGCAAAATGTGCATTACATTCTGCATGGGGGTTCTATCTTCTTGCTCACTCATGCGAAACTTGTGACGAACATTGTATATAGTTTTTAGAGAAGACACGTTATCTTCATTTCGTTCTTTTAGTGTTGACAAAATATCTCGTGGTTTCACATTCAGCCTTGTCAACTGTTGCACCAAACGAGACTCATCATCAGACAATCGCATTGCATAAGAATGACCCTCCATATACATTGCCGGTTTATGATTGTGATAATCACATACAACCCGCAACGTTGATACATCATGCGCCTTCAAATACTTTCCCACTAATTCGAATGGACAATTAATTTTTTTGATTTCAGCATCTTTACTTCTAGATACACCACCACGATCACAACCAAGTACGATTTGTAAATATAGCGGATTAGTTTTTAAAAATTAATTTTGGACTTTGTACAATTTGTATTTTTCTTCTTATAACAATTAAATCAAAAAATATTCAATATTGGACTCATTTCGAAGGTATTGACAAGACGATTATAATGGTGTAACTTGTTAAAATTAAAAATTATCTTTTTAACGTATATTAGTTAATATATGCTTATATGTGTTAATATAATAAAAATGTAAAATGTAAAATATAAAACCAAAAGGTATAAAGTAAATCAATAAAAAAAGTTTAGGGACCAAAATTGTAACTGTAATTAAAAAAAATAAAAAATGAACGATTGTGGTGAAGGGGTTAGGAAATCAATGCAAAATTGTAACATAATTGCACCCTAGCCATGTAGACTAGGGTGCACAAAGCAACACCCTTTGATAAATATTACTTCCACCATCCTAAAATAAATGCTTATAATAAAAATGATACACTGCTTTAGTAATATGTAATTATTACACATTTTAAATAACTGAATGACACTTTTACTCTTGATAATAGAGAGATAAATTTTTCCCATCTCATAATTAAGGGTAAAATTAGAAAATAAAAGTTTATTTTTAAGAGTGGTGTTAGGGCAGTTTGTTTGTTAAATAGAAGTTCAGGGGTCGAATTGTAATTGTTTGATAGTTGCTTTGTAATTGGGCCTCAAGCCCATTAAGCCTTACACGTCCATATATATATATATATATATATATATATATATATATATGTTTTCTTAACCTAGTTTTAGGTTAGAAGAGATTATTGTTAGCAGTTAGTCATTAAGGTTTACATTAGCTGATCAGATATTCTCTCTGTAAACCTAAAACCTTTATTGTTGAATCTAATCATATGACTAGCAGTTGTGGTTTAATCATTGTTCTTCATTGATTATTATTGCTGATAAATCGCACTGTTCTGGGATCTAATTGGTATCAGAGCAAAGAGACAAGAATTTTGATCCAATCTAATTGTCTTGTTTTCCTAATATCGAATCTGGTAAAGTTGGTGTTTTTTGGCCTGATATAGTGATTTTCTGGAATCTGGGTTCACGATTTGAACTCGGTCGCTGGTAAAGTGATTTTCTGGGTTCAATATCATTAATCTGAAATCATCAAATCTGGGTTTATATCTGCATATTTATTTTCTGGGTTAACAAGTTATTAAGGTCGGTGTGTTGTATCAGTCGTTGGTTTATCGATTTTCTGATTTTTTGCTATATCGATTGTTCTGAAATCTGTAGTTAGATTTAGGAATCGTTTTGATTTGGTTAATATGTTAAATGCTTATCTGATTATCTGGTTCGATCGCCGCTTTTGTCGAAGAACAAAAGATCTGGGTTAATCGCCCGGACTTACTTTGCCCCCGGGTTGAAGTCACCCGGGTTGTCCTTTCGACCGGGGTGTTGTCTCCCGATCCCCCCAGGTCTTTCCTGTCGACCGGGTCCTTCTCTCCAAGTTATCTAATTTCTCTTTGGATCAAATAGTTTGTCTCATGATCACTCCGGTTCTCTATCGGGGAGAATATCCACAATGGCAGGATCGATTCAGGAATTTTCTCGAAGCGAAACCCGACTATGACGAGATAATGTTATGTCTAAAAGAGGGGCCACAAGCCTGGCCGATGAAAGTCCTGCCTGGAGACCAAAACCTAGGTCGATAAGAACGCCAACTCGCAAAATCACTCAGTGAGTTTACCCCTCAAGAAAAGAGCCGGCATGTTGCGGAAAAGCATGCAAAGACCTACATTCTATAAAGCCTGCCTAACGACATATATGCCTGCATTGATAGCTACAAGGCCACTGCGAAAGGAATGTGGGATCAGATTGAGAAGATGATGATGGGTAGCCGAATAAGCTCTCAACTGAAGATCACCAGCTGCATTTCCAGATATGACAGCTTCAAAGAAAGAAAGTGCGAGACACTCACGGAAACATATGAACGGTTCAACCAACTTCTAAACGATCTGCATAAAAGCCACATCATGAAGACCAACACCGAGAACAACATCAAGTTCATGAACAACCTTCAGCCGTAATGGAGGACGTTTGTCTCTCATATCCGCCATACTTAAAGCCTGGAGAAAATTTCTCTGCCTGAACTATATGAAATGCTTCTACAGGACGAAGAGGAAGTTCTTGAGTTGATGGGAAATCAAAAACCAGACGAAAAGCCGTTGGTTGATCCCTTAGTGCTCGTCTCAGATAAAAGAGGTCGATCTGTCAGTCGCACCCCTGAAAAGGAACCTGTGAAAAGTGATTATGAACCCGAAGACCCTGACAGTGATTCGGATCCAGAATACACTCAGATTAAAGAAGTCGTGATGTTCTTAGTGATGTTCTTAACTCAAGCATTCCAGAAAAAAAAAGTTCTTCAAAAAGTCATCTTCAAATAATCAAAGATACTCCACTACTCCTCTCAAACGACATGCTCATAAGAAGAAGTATGAAGAGAAGAGGCGCTTTGATGAAGGAAAGAAGACTGAGAAAAGGCATGATGAGAAAGCCAAAGACGAGCCAATCAAATGTTATAACTGTGGTCGTTTGGGTCACTTTGCCAAAGAATGCCGAAAGCCTGTCGTGCGCAACTCAGAATACTACAAGGCCAAGATGTTGTTGGCTAAAGAAAAGGAAGCAGGTAAGGCTCTCATGGCAGAAGATGACCACTGGCTTAATCTATATGCTGAAGAAGAAGATGATGCAGAATCACACTTGTGTTTCATGGGCAAGCACTCAACTCAGTCCGATACTGACGGCATCGTGATTCCCCATGTCAGGTATGTGCTCCTTACCATAAAGCCTTAATTGATCAACTGCAAATCATTGTTCACAAATTAGACTCCTACAAGCAAACCATGAGAGAAAATGAGCAACTCATCTCCTCTCTGAAAAATAGTGTGTCATCACAGTCTGAAAGGCTTGAAAACAAAGCATAGAAATTGCTGGCAACCTATGCCAAATTTGTAATCTAAAGGAAGAGTGTGCAAGTCTTTCAAAAGAATCAAAAGGGTTAAAGACCAAAGTAGATGATCTTACTTACAAGCTTCGTATGTCAGAAAAAGAGAAAATTGATATTGTGACTAAAAGTGTGTCTTATAAAAATGAAAATCAAAGGTTAACTGACCAATTAAAGGATCTTGAACAGAAACTTTACAAAATCGGTAAATCTAAACAAACGATGCATCTGATTACACCTAAAGAATTCAAATATTCAGAGACGGGTATCGGTTACGACAACCCTCATTATCTGAAAAAGGCCTTGACCAAAGTTCCCACGTTATATGCTTTTGAATTTTTGGGAGTGGACAAGACCTACCCAGAGTACAAAATCAGATGGACCAAACTACTTGTTGATGAGGATCCGGAATAGGAAACCTTGAGAAGGAAAAACACTACTGCAATGCAACTTTCTTTTGTTTATGACTCATTGAATGCGTCATACAACACCGAAAAACCCTATTTTCTGCCAAATGACTATTTTCGAAGCTATTCTCAGGCTGAACTTGATTCAAAAACCTTTGAAACTGAGGAGGAACCAATGGACCACAAAATCTATGTTCCACCTATGATTTTAGAAAAGAAAATTGTTCAGCTAGAAGAGTCATTTGCACAGGAAAGACTCATTTTTCAAAAGGAAAAACAAGAGTTATTATCCAAACTTAAGTGCCTCAATTCCGATAAAAGGGAAACTGGATCGAGTGAGGAAAAGGAATATCTTCAGACAGAGATAAATAAGCTTAATTCACAACTGTCTGCCTTGGCAGCAGCTCTGCTGAAAGAGCAACTTCAAAAAGCTGAGCTCCAAGCTAAGCCTGAAATTCTCTAAGTTGAGAAAATCAATCTGTCGGAAAATTCCTATCCACCCTCAGACACCTCTTCCTGTAAATCCTTTTTGGGTGACTCGACACCAATTTCTTTAAACAAAGGAAAAGAGCCTCAATTTTTCGAAATGAATCATCATTCTGATTTTCAAAATGCTTCCGCTAATGATCCGCTTCAAGGAACAAATCCTTCCAGTCTCCTAAATCATTCAAGTGATGAGGCTCCTTCTGATGAGGAAATGGAATTTTCAACCTTTCTGAATTATGAGGTGTGCTTAGACAATCAGATAGAGCAGTTTGATTTCGATCCAAAACTTCTAAGTCATGTTGATTTTCTAAATTCAACTTGTGAGCCTTCGGTAAAATTTTACAAGGGTGAATGTTCCACATCTGCCCCACAAAACACTTCTGTGAACAATTCTACTAATTCTAAATCCAAAAAACGTTCACAGAAGAAGAAAAAGATCGGTCGCTCTAACAAAAGACAATCATCAAAATTCAAATCTTCTGACTATGAGTTTAACGGTATTTCAGATAGTTTTGGTCGAAGAAAAAAAGTCAAATACGAGTGGGTAGCTAAGAAGTCTAAGGAGAGCACGGCGAAGACTGAATCAGTTAATCCAGTTTTGAATTCTAGGAAAAACAATAACAGTCATGATGGTTTTAACTTTAAACCTTTGGTTGAACGTAATGGATTGTTTCCTTTAAAAGTTTATTCCATTCAAAAATTACTTCAACTGTCTCATGATTGTGTTTGTTGTTCCAACTGTGGATTGAATGATTTCGTTGATCGTAGATTTGCATCTGATTGGTTTGGTTCTTATCATGTATTTAATTATCGTTCAAAGTCTGATGCACCCCGTCACATAAATAAACCGAAGTCCAAACGGGTATCCAAGACGGGTGTAAACCCTAATCCCAAAGGACCCATTTACGAATGGGTACCTAAAAAGACTTAATCTGTTTTGCAGAATGGTCATGTGTGGTATTTAGATTCAGGATGCTCCAAACACATGACCGGAAGAAAGGAGCTTCTCACGAATTTCACCGAGAAATTTTGTGCGAATGTACGCTTTGGGAATGATCATTATTCTCCAATTTTGGGAAACGGAGATATTGTTAAGGATAACCTCACCATCAAGAAAGTGTCCTACATCGAAGGTCTTGGTCACAACTTGTTTAGCATCGGTCAGTTCTGCGACAAGAATCTAGAGGTCAACTTCAAAGAAAAACGGTGCATCGTCCAGACTGAAGATGGGAAAGAATTGCTAGCCGGAACGCGTCACACCAAACTCTACACGATTGACCTCTCGTCTCTGACAACAGAAAAGGAAGTTTGTTTGATGTCCAAAGCTTCAACCGAATAAAATTGGTTATGGATCGGAGACTCTCGCACCTGAACTTCAAGAACATCAACAAGTTGGTGCTCGGCGGACACGTGAAATGTATGCCATATCTCAAGTTCGAAAAGGATCACCTGTGTGCCACCTGGGAAATGGGTAAGATGAAGAAGGCTTCTCACAAGCCTAAAGCCGCTCCAAGTACTTCACGGTCCCTCGAACTCATCCGCATGGATTTGTGTGGACTGATGCACGTTCAGAGTATCAATCACAAGAAGTATGTCCTAGTTATGGTCGATGAATTTTCTCGCTACACGTGGGTTAAATTCCTTCGTTCGAGGGATGAAACTCCCGAACTGATCATCTCTCATCTGAAGAGCGTTTAAGTCAATCTCAATCAATCAGTTCAGACCATCAGGACGGATAACGACACAGAGTTCAAGAATCAAGTGCTTGACGGTTACCTAACTTCAGTGGGCATCACCCACAACTTCTCAGCTGTTCTTACTACTCAGCAAAACGGGGTAGTAGAGCGCCGAAATTGAACTCTCGTAGAAGCCGCTCGTACGATGCTATCACAGTCCAAGCTCCCGCTTTTCTTATGGGCAGAGGCAGTTGCAACCGCATGCTACACTCAAAATCGTTCTATCATCAACAAGCGGTTCAATAAGACGCAATACGAGGTCATTAACAATCGCCTCCCGAACATTAAGTATTTCCATGCATTCGGGTGCATGTGTTTTGTGTTGAACGACAAGGACGATCTCGGCAAGTTCAGCCCCAAACAGGATGAAGGAGTGTTCATTGGCTACTCGACCCAAGCCCAAGCTTACAAAGTCTACAACAAACGAACGAAGACCGTCGTTGAGAGTGTGAATGTGACTTTTGATGAGACCGCTGATATGGCTTGTGTGTCCCTGATTCAAGTTTCTAATCACAATTAATCAAACACAAACAAGATTTATCCAATTACCTATTTGATTAAACCAAAAGATTCAATTACAAATATGTTTAATCACTTTCTCTCTTTACAAATCTCTTTCTCTCTCTCTCTAAAACTCTCTCTGCAAATCTGGAAACTGAAACTTGTTACAATTACCTCTCTTACTACTTATTACAAAGAAACACGACTATTTATACATACATACTAATAAAACAAGAAATCTAAAACAACAAGACACTTTGACTTTGACTTTTATTACAAAAGACTTTGACTTTTACTGAGAGTTGACTTTCCAGCTTTTGACTTGTTTGACTTTGATCTTCAATCTTTATGATCTTGAATCCAACAAATATATGCTCTAACATTCTCCCCCTTTGGATCTAGATCATCTCTAAAAAGATATTTCAATTCAATCTTCTTTCTTTAAGCTCAATTTGAATCTTCTCCCCCTTTGTAGTAAAAAGATCTTCTGAAGCAATTAACATGCTCCCCCTATTAATATGAAAAATTTACATTCTCCCCTTCTTTGATAAACTCTGTATCTTCAACAACTTACAACAATCTTCCTCAAAATCTGATCTTCAAGAATAACATCATTCTCTCCCAAGATTGTAAACAAACCTCTCTTTCAGACACAAATCTGATTGCTTTAGCGAATTATCTTCAACAAATCTGAAATCTTTAACCTCTTTCGTCTTTGAACAATAATCTTTATTTACCAATCAATTCTTGAACATTTTCTCCCAGCTTTAACATTTCTGACTCAAACATTTTTTGAATTCATCTCCCCCTTATTGATGAATAGAGCATCTATAGCATCAAAACTTTCACAAGAAATGTCACTGAAGTTCTGTTCTGACCACTGATCTTTCAAACGGAGCCTCTGATTCGTTGCCAATTAGAACAAAGTATTCATCTAGATCTTTTCAAATCCAAACAAATTAGAATGTAACTCCTGAATCAACAAATGAATCAGTTAAAATGTTTGTCAGTAACACTAAGTCACTGTGTGTAACGAAATACACATTGGAAAGGAGCTTTTGTTATGTTCACTCCCCCAGGGCTTCCATTCAAACATCGAAACACCACGAAGGAAATTTCTATGAACGTTGTTACAAGAAAAATAATTCCTTGTGTGTTCGTGCATGTGATAGAAAGAATTAAGCACTTGATGATTGCTTATAAAGGCTCAAAATTGTGTGTTAGAACATATTTTATGTTCACTTTAGAAGTTTAGTAAAGTAATCAATATTATGTGTATTGGTCCTTGTATATGGGTTTAGGCTTAAATGTACACAAGGGATGTGGGGTATAAATAGGAATCTTTAGTTCATTTGTTTGTAAGTTTTCACAATGTAATCGTACGAGTTCTTTGCTTTCAGTAGTTGTAGCTTTATATTTCTGTTATCAATAAATCTACAGATTCCATCCCTTATCTCTTATCAATATATCTTTGTCAATTCAATCTTGATCTAACTGGACTCACAAGTGGTATCAGATCCAAACGACGAAATCATTCATCGACGATCTGAGATCAGATTGAGTTGAAAAAGAACAGTCACTGTTGAAATTTTTGAATTTGTCAATTGATATTATTCTTGATGTTCTTTGATGTTAAATCGATTCTGTACTTATACTCGATCATCATAGAATTGATTACTCTGTTAAATTTCAACATTTGAAGACGAATTGATCGATTTTTGAGTTTTCCGGTTCGAAAATATCATTCACTGTGGTTGGATCGATTTGGACTTTAGAGTCAGATTTGGACAAGATGATCAACTACAAATATGCTACAAAGTCATTTTCGAACCTGTTCTCAAAAGCTCAACTCAAATTTCGGAGTATAGAGGCTTAATTTGAAGATTTTTGTGAAAAACGTTCGAGATCCATAGAATTCGCAAGATTCGAAGGAAGAACTCGCAGATGTTTAAAGAATTCGCAGAAGGAAGATTTCGCAATATAAGAATTCGTAAAGCTTTGAAGATGATATTTTTGGTTAAGTACATAATTCATACTTAGGTATGTTGCGAAAAGTGAATATTTCACAGATGAGTGAGTTGCGAAAGTCAAGAATTCGCAGAAGAGACATATGCGAATTGTTCAAGAATTCGCAGGATTCTTTGAAGATGAAATTTCTTTAAGTACGAAATTCGCAGATGAGAGTATTGCGAAAAGTAAAGAATTCGCAGGTGTGTGAGATGCGAATTTTAAGAATTCGTAGAAGACTGCTCTGCGAAATGCGAGAAATTCGTAAATGTGAGGCTTGCGAAAAGTAAGAATTCGCAAAAGAAGTCTTTGCGAATTGTGGTTCAGGCTTATGCCATCTTGAGAATTGTGCTCATTTGCTACAGGGATCTGCGAATTGTTGATAATTTGCGAAAAGTTTATGAATTTTTGGGAAAATTGACTGTTCTGAACCCAATTTTTTACAAGTTTACCCTGTTTCTGAGCTATATACGCAGAATGCATATGTGACATCACTCCTATCATACGTTGGTCACATATTATCAGTTGTTGAACAATTGCTTGCCTTCTAACCCATGCATTGTAGTGTTGCTACCGGATGTTACCGCCCGTATGCTTATCAGATGAAGCTCTTAAGCTGAATTCTTATTTCAACTTGTGGTTCAAAGACAAATCAGATGTTATATACTGAAGATGCACTTGGGTGTCACTCCATAATCCACACATATCATTCTTGTGGGCGTTAAGGAATGTGTTGGGTTTACTAAAGTCAAAAGCTGTCTTTATGTGCACTCAGTCGAGGTTATTGTCTACATCAGATCTGATATTTCAGTTGATACTCCAAGGATAAGAGCTACTTTATAGGGGGAGCAAGAGGATCTTTGAATTTTATGCAACGCTAAGTTTTATAAAGAAATCAAGGGGGAGAAGAGCTGAAGCTAGAGCTTAAATGATTATGATTACTTTACAAAACTTAGGGGGAGAATGTTAGAACATATTTTATGTTCACTTTAGAAGTTTAGTAAAGTAATCAATATTATGTGTATTGGGCCTTGTATATGGGTTTGGGCTTAAATGTACACAAGGGATGTGGGGTATAAATAGGAATCTTTAGTTCATTTGTTTGTAAGTTTTCACAATGTAATCGTACGAGTTCTTTGCTTTCAGTAGTTGTAGCTTTATATTTCTGTTATCAATAAATCTACAAATTCCGTCCCTAATCTCTTATCAATCTATCTTTGTCAATTCAATATTGATCTAATTGGACTCACATTGTGTAAACCATTGAGACAATAACAGTTAAACATAGACTCAATGCGCATGATTGAAGTGAGAAGGTGGGCCAGACTTCCTTCTTTTTCAATATCCAGATTTTCCAAATGAAAACCAGATAGATAATGTGTTGCGTCCCCATAAAATATGAAACATTTTCTTGTTGAGAAGAGAATGAGTAGTTGGTGGGGTTATAATCAAGAGTTGGCATGGGCTATTTGCCTGTTTCAATAATGTTCATGAAGAATTGTGAAACATTAGTAATGTGGTTTCCCGACTCAAGTAGTTGGTGTAGAGTTTGATATTCTTTTACTCTGATCGCACACCCTCTTTCTTTTTATCATTGAGCGCACACATCTAACCAAACTCTCATTTACATTTTACCTCGTCACACAACCCACACTCATTTCTTTTTGACTCCTCACACTCAATCACTATGGATTAACTTCTTGGGTAGGAAACACTGGTTAACGTGAATCCATAGAAGTTCATCTAAGTCCTAGCACAAGGAACCCATATTTTCCTATGAAGCATATGTTGCTCAAACTGGTTTAACTTGAAAAGTTAAAGCGCAAATACAAGTCAGATGTTTGTATGCTCAGAATATAATCATGAAAATATGAGCATTTTAAACATTGAAGATATTTCAAACAAGTAAATTGAATGAATAGACATGAATACAAGAGACTTGTTTGAAAATCTGACATTGTATGAAATGATCAGAATCAAATGATATATCTATTAAAGCTTATGGTAAAAAATAATGGATATTGTCTATATGAAACAAACTATAGACATTCTTGAATTGACGTTCAAAAATGAAATAACGCTCAATTATTCATTGAAGTTCAAGCGGGGTGTCTTACAATCGAAAAAATATGTTTCAAAATTTGAGACATGGTAAGAACATTTTGAACAATAAATCAAACCGGTGTATGTGAATACTTGAAAGTATATAGAAAAGACAATACGCAAGTAATTATCTTTGGAAACACACGGTTTGTAAAACATTCAAACTCAAATAAAATGAAAAAAATTTAAAATCACACTTCTATATTCATGAAATCATTTAAGAATCAGAAGTGGTTTGAACATTTAAGAACATGTTTTCATATCTGAAAGTTGTCCATCTTTCAGACACATATGAGATTAAGATAAGAAATATACCTTTTCGATCTGTCTTAAATCTCATGAAAGCAGCTTAAAGTCATAATGATATGATCGTGTAAGCATCCTCTCAATCTGCAAAAATCTTAAAGTCAGTCAAAGTACAAAATTTATACACAAAACTTTATTGAAAAGTAAACAACATAAAACAGTAAAACATTGAATGTACGAGTTCTGATCAGAAATAATCAGAAGTCATAATTCATTACTCCCCCTAAAAACATGCATCTAAAATTTATCAGTAAAAGGCACATGCTAGAGATCTACAACTTCCCTTGAAGTGTAGTTCATCATATCTTCCGAATACATATTTCTAGAAAAAATTTATGTACTCCCCCTTGAAGGTTGGTTTCCTCAATTGAGTATTGGAGTACATCCTCATATCAGCCCGGGAGTATCATCTATTTTTCATCGTTGAAGTACGAGTCCTAAACTATTGTGTTTAGAAGTCAAACTCCGTTGAAGTACGGGTCCTGAACTGATTTATTCAGAAGCCTTGGTTCTCTTATGCCACTTTAACTTCAGATACCTGAATCACAGATTCATCCTTTGGTTTTGGTACCCATTTATATTTGGGTCCTGGCAGGTTATTGCAAGATTTTGGCATCCATTTATGTTTGGATCCTCCTTTCTTTTCAACAACATTTGAAACATACGACCGATAAGAATATACATAATATGTGCCAAACCAATCATTAGAATATTTCCGAGATCCAAAATCATTTCTATTATATTCAGAAAACTTTTTAGCAAACGAAGATAACTGGAATAATTGCTTCATAGAATATCTCTTGTAAGAAGTTACAAGTTTTGTTTTTGAAAAAGAAACATTCACAATTACATCATCTTTACTATCAATATCTTTATTACAATCAGAAATAGAAGATGATTTCGCAATCTCGTCCATCTTCTTCTTTGGTTGCCACTCAAATTTAACTCCATGCCTTTTCCTTTTCACATCTAAAAATTTTGAAACTTTAGAGTTAGAACGGTGAGAATCAAAAGAATGCTTCTTCTTTGGCTTACCAGTGGTGGTCGGTTTCTGTGAATGCCCAGAAACACATCTAAACAACGAATTTTGATCTGAGACTTCGACAATTTGACTACAAACACACCTAGAGCCAAAAACTAGCAATGAATTTCAATCTAACTCACAAACTATTACAATTCGATTCAAATTACAGTGCACAAAACTCGTGTATGTGAAAACTCGACATAATCAAAAATTCAATCTCAATTATAGTGCAAAACTGAAATTAACCTATACAAAATCGATCTATTACACTATACGCATACACTGAATCAATTTCAACTTGAAAAACAAACACAGACTCAAAATTGATTCTGAACTGGATGAAACAGTGTCGAACATGTTTTTCTTGATATGATTTCAATTGGATCTGCTCTGATACCAATTGTGTGTCCATGATTCAAGTTTCTAATCACAATTAATCAAACACAAACAAGATTTATCCAATTACCTGTTTGATTAAACCAAAAGATTCAATTACAAATCTGTTTAATCACTTTCTCTCTCTACAAATATCTTTCTCTCTCTAAAACTCTCTCTGCAAATCTGGAAACTGAAACTTGTTACAATGACCTCTCTTACTACTTATTACAAAGAAACACAACTATTTATACCTACATACTAATACAACAAGAAATCTAAAACAACAAGACACTTTGACTTTGAGTTTTATTATAAAAGACTTTGACTTTTACTGAGAGTTGACTTTCCAACTTTTGACTTGTTTGATTTTGATCTTCAATCTTTATGATCTTGAATCCAACAAATATATGCTCTAACATGGCTTCTGAACACTTCAGTTCAAAATCCGCTTTAACTGGTGTGTTAGCTTCTTGAGAACTAAGTCCAAGATCTACACAATCTCCAGTAAATCCAGATCAAACGTCTACGTCAGAAGCCCATCTTTCAGATTTGGATTTTCTTTTTGAGCACTTTTATGATAACTATTTTAATCCTAAGCCTAATGCTACACCATGTACCAGGAATGAAGCTCAAGCACAGGAAGTGACACCGGTCACTGGTCCATCCGAATCAAGTCAGTCAGCCTCGACTGATTCTGCCCATTATCCTGCCACTGAATCAGAATCACGAAGCTCGTGTGATCCCATCCAACCTCTAAAGCTAATACTGAAGCACCGACAACAGTAACACCTCTTGAACCGACCCTTGCTGAAAGTACTCAAGACGCTCCATTTCCGGCAATCCTGGAAATCGTTATAGATACACCACCCGCTGAGTCGTCCTCCGCTACTCGTACGACTCCAGCTCAGGAGCTTCCACTTCACAGGTCGTCGTCACTCGAAGCAGTTCAGGATCTACCCCCAGGTGGTTATGTGGATTCCGATACCTCCCAGCAGACATATCAACCACTCCCACATACCACCAAGTGGATACGAGCTCATCCCGTACATCATATCAAAGGCGAACCCAACGCACCTGCTCAGACTCGATCTGCTACCGCAATTGACTGCCTCTTCTCTTTGTTCCTTAGCCGTATCGAACCCTCAACCATCTCCGAAGCCTTAAATGATCCAGACTGGGTGATAGCTATGCAAGAGGAGCTCAATCAATTTGAGAGCCTCAAGGTATGGCGACTTGTCCCCAAGCCAAAGAACAAGACAGTGATTGGGACGAAATGGATCTTCAAGAACAAGAAGGACGAAGATGGAATCGTATTACGAAACAAAGCGCGTCTGGTGGCCAAAGGATATCGCCAGCAGGAAGGAATCGATTATGATGAGACGTTCGCACCGGTTGCTCGAATTGAAGCGATTCGAATGTTCCTTGCCTACGCCGATCACAAGAACTTCATTGTATTTCAAATGGATGTGAAGACCGCATTTCTGAATGGCGTTCTCAAGGAAGAAGTTTATGTATCACAACCCGAGGGCTTCGTGAGTTCAGACAAACCACATCACGTTTACATTCTTGACAAGGCCCTGTATGGTCTCAAGTAACCACCACGAGCCTGGTATGATGCACTCTCTTCATTCTTAGTTAAAGTTGGATTTTCCAAAGGTAAGATCGATACCACCTTGTTTATTAAGAAACAAAAGCATGATATCATTCTTGTACAGATCTATGTTGATGACATAATCTTTGGCTCAACAAACCCAGTACTGTCATAACTTCTCAGCCCTCATGAGCAAACATTTTCAAATGGGTATGATGGGTCAAATGAATTTTTTCTTGGGTCTTCAAGTTAAATAATTAGCCACAGGAATTTTCATTAATCAATCTAAGTACATCTCTGAAAATGTACTTTTCCCAGTTTTTTAAGCATAATTATTCAAGATATGACATTAAGATCTAGAGAGAGAGTAGAGAGATAAAATGCCACAAGTCGTATATCTGTTAAACTGAATATTACAATGACAAATCCTAAGAACACTCACAACACTCAAGGTATTTATACCAATACTTCTCTCACAAGCTTACAAGTAATACAAACTCTCACAACATAGAAACTCTCAAGACACTAAAGTTGACTCTGTTGACTTTACAGACTTAGACTTTTCTCATTAAATCTTGGATACAATTTATACACTAACATTCTCCCCCTTTGTATTCAAGATTTAATAAATATTTGACAATCATCTTCAGCACTTTGATTCTTCAAATTTTGATTCTGATAGCTTTAAACTTTGTAACTCTGACAGTCTTTAGTCTCTGATGCTTTGAAGAATCTCGAAAATCCTTTCACATTTAGCATCTTTGAAAGTCAACATGTCTTGAACACGAATCTGAATTCTTGAAATTCCTTTGAATCTTTATATTTAAGACAACTTTGAAACTTCTTTGAAATCTTCATCTTTGAACTTTGAGGAATTTTTGAACTTGTATCTTCATCTTTATGATCTCTGGATCGTCTTTTGAAGAACAAACTTTTTCGAAACATGTTTCAACATCTCTTCATGACTTTGAAATAACATCTCTTCATGACTTTGAAATTGAACTTTGTAAATTTCTCCCCCTTTTTGATGAATTATGAGAATCATAATCATCAAAACTCATTTTAATTTTAGCTTGGTCTTTTATACAATGTAGAACAGTCTCCATGATCTCTTTTGGTAAAATACTAACATTCTCCCCCAACTAATCTGATAATGAGCCGCAATTCATGAATGTATTCATCTGAATCTTTTCAAATTCAGACAAATTATTAGTTGTAACCCTGAATCAACAGATGAAACAGTTAGGAATGTCTGTCAGTAACACAAAGTTACTGTGTACAACGAATGTACAAAATAAGGAGCTGGTTTGATGTTGACTCCCCAGGACTTCCATTCAATCATTGAAAAACACAAGGTATTTTCTATGAATGTTCTGACAGAAAAACAGGTTTTCTGTGTGCTCGTGCTTGTGTTATGAAAGAATTAGCACAATGGTTGTGTTTCATAAGGCTCAAAGTATGTAAACCATTGAGACAACAATAGTTATACATAGACTCAATGTGCATGAGAAAGGGTCGAAGGTGGGGCAACTTTCCTTCTTTTTCATTATCAGTTTCTTCCAAATGAAGAACCAATATTATATGTGTTGCATCCCCAGAAAATGTGAAACATTCTCTTTTTAAGAAAAGAATGAGTAGCTGGTGGGGTTGTATGCAAGAGATGGCATGGGCTAGTTGCATTTTTCAATGAAGGTCACGAAGAAATGTGAACCAACAGTTTATGTGGCTGCCCGGCTCAGAAATAATTTGGTGCAGAATCTGATATTCTTTTACTCTGATCTCTCACCCTCTTTCTTTTAAACATATAAGCTTACTTCTAACCAATCTCTCATTTCCATTTTATCTCTTCACACACCAACACCCAAATCTTTTGACCCCTCTCCTCTCAATCACTCAGGGAATACTTCCTGGGTAGGAAACATTGGTTATCGTGAATCCATGTAAGTTCGTTTAAGCTCACACATTGAATCCCATGTATTTGTCCTAAAAGAATGTGTTGCTCAATGATTTTCTTGACATTTAAGTGCAAGAAATCATTTGTCAGTATATGTATGTTCATTAAAGATAAGAATGAAATTTGAGCATATTAAGCATTTAAGATTTCTCAAAACTTTGTATGAATGAATAATCATGAAAGAATAGAAATGTTTTGAGAATCTGACAATGATTAAGATCAGATCAAAATTCATGAAGAATAATATTTTGGGAAATCAAAGACGTAAGATGTTTATATGAACAATATATAAACATATTAAAAATGAAAACACATGTAATAATGAAATGATGTCTGACTCAAACAACAATGAATAACAAACGAGAATATTACCATAGAAAGATTAAACTTTTGATACATGGTAATAACAAAATCAATATGAAGTACTGAACCGGTGTGTATGAATACTTGGCAGTATATAGATAAGATAATACACAAGTATTGATCTTTGGAAACACACAGTCAGTTAAAAATTAAAGCTCAATAATGAAAAACATTTAAAAATCACACTTCTAAATTCATGAAATCTTTTGAGAATAAGAAGTGGTTTGAACATTTAAGAAACCGTTTTTCATGCTTGAAAGTTGTTCTTCTTTCAAAAAATCAGAGATTTAGATCAGAAGATATTTACCTTTAAGCTCCCCCTCAAATCATGATATAATGATTTAGGTCAGATAAGCTCCCCCCGGATATTTGCATAATATCCTCATTTTAAACATTTAAAAGCGGATCCTGATCTGTTGTAATCAGAAACCACACTTTTGACATTGAGGTGCGGGTTTTGAACTGTTATGTTCAAAATACTTTGTTCTTGCTCCCCCTTAAACTTTAGGTGCCTGCAACACAGTTTTAGCTTTTGGTACCCACTGGTATTTGGTCCTGATGTGTTAGTTGCAATTCTTGTGGGGGTTACATAATATGAACCATACCATTAATTGACAAAATTATTACTTACAAAGTCATGTGCTCCACAGTAAGAACGACATATTTTCTTTTCAGCCAACCTGATAAGATGATTAGTAGAGTAAAACATATCAGGTTTACTAAAAGATTTACCTTTATGCGCACTATTCTTTTTGGCATTGGATGTGGATGCAGATGCTTTGTCATTTTTCTTTTCATCTTCAGAATCTTTAACCCTCCAGACCATCTGTCCTTTCTTAGATTGCTTCCCAAGAGATTTGACATAAAAGCTTGCTGGACTATCAACATATTTATCATAGAATAGATTAGATGGACGAATCTGATTTGTTTTAACAATGTTTGGTTTGACACTTTTCTTCTTGAAAACATTTTTCTCATTAATGGAACTTGAAGCTGTTTTGAAAGAACAGACTGATTTTGTTGAGTTATCAACAGGTGATTGGTCAATCACATCAGCTGAAATTTTATTTGACAATTTAACATTTGTAGCTTCTAAGTCCTTTATCTTTTTGGATAAAATGTTTCTTTCAGCAGTAAGTGTGTCAAACTGTTGTTCCAAATCAGTTCTTGCCATCTGTTCTTTCTGAATATCTGAGGATAGAACAGTTATCTTGGATGAGAGCTTAGATATTTCAGATTCAAAAACTTGACGTTCTTGCTCAAAATCCTTTTCCAAGTTCTTGTTTTGTTCAGAAATATCTTTGAAAATCCCAACATTTCTCTTCTCAACAATTTTCTTTTCAAGTTCAAAAGACTTTTTCTTCTCTTGAAAAATTTCCTTTCTTTCTCAAGTAAGTCTTGTAATGTAGAGATCTGTTTGTGAAGTTCAACAGTTTTGTTTTCAAGAACTTTTCTCTCTTTAGCAAAAGTATCTCTTTCTGTAATTAAAATCTTTTCAAACTCTGACACTTGCTTTGAGAGTTTAAGACATCTAATCTCAAGATCCTTCTTCTCTTGGTTAGTTTTCTCTGAAAAATTAGACAACTTTTGAGTATAAGATGTCTCTGAATCAACTTTATCTTTATCTGTTTGGAGGCTTTTCTTCAGATCAACATTCTTTGACTCCAAAGCAGATATCTTGTCTTCAAAAGCCTTAAACTTCTGTTGAAACTCAACTGATTCAGCTTGAAATTCTGATGATTTTTGTTCAGTTGTCTTCAGTTGCCTTTGAAGATTTACAATCTTTCTCTCTTTCAACTTTATTTCTTTCTCACATGCAACAATAATATTCTCTTTTAAAGCAATCTTTTTCTCTTTCTCTTTAATTTATTTCTCTCTTTCTCTGATGATATCTGCAAAATCAGATTTATCATGATTAGCACATTTCATACAATCAGAAGTTTTATCAGAATTTGACAATTTAGATTTCAATTCCTGAATCTGATTTAGAAGGACTGAATTCTGATTTTTCAGTTTATCGCATTCAACTTCTATTGCCGGTATCTCAGACATGTACATGACAACAACATCTCTGGCTGATAGTATAGTATTTCCTCTCTCATCTGTAGTTGGCATCTTGAATGATTGATGAGCTTGAAATGAATTATTGTTCCCAAACAATTCAGACAATTTGACTTAAAAAGCCAAAATCAGATCACCACTTGAAAATCAATCTCAGAAAAAATCTAACTCCAGAACTCGCATACAACTGAAACTCACACACCCTTGGAGCTCGCAAGTAACTGTTCAATGAACTTCTCGCTGAATGCTTTATGCGCGTTTGTAGAACTCGCACACTACTGTTAGCGCGTTTTGAGAAACTCGCTAATAACGTTGTGCGCGAAGTGACTTCTCGCAAGGTACTTCGTGCGCGTATTGGACTTAGAAAAATTTGAAACTCTGAACTTCTCGCAAACGAATGCAAACTCGCATGTCAAAATATCCTTGCGCGTTCCATACTTAGAAAATTTTGACAATTATAGAACTCGCTAAGTAGAAACTCGCACGTCTAAGCAACTCGCATGTCACTGTTCATATCCTTTCTCGCAAGTGACTTGTGCGTGTTTTGTTACTTCACGTAAGAGTTTTATGCGCGAACCACACAGAAACTCTCAAAGATTATCGTGCGTGTTCTTCAGTTGTTGCGTGTTCTTGATTTGCGCGAAGAACAGATCTAGCGCGTTCTTGACTCTGATGTTCAAAAAATCAATCCAAAATCCTTAATATCTGAAATTAGAACTTGAAAAAGCACAGGATTGATCGATTTATCATATAGAACACATTTCTAATACTAATTTCAGATTAAAAACAATAAAGCACAATGAAT
This sequence comes from Arctium minus, assembly GCA_954870635.1. Taxonomy (NCBI): domain Eukaryota; kingdom Viridiplantae; phylum Streptophyta; class Magnoliopsida; order Asterales; family Asteraceae; genus Arctium; species Arctium minus. Next base: position 31,864,697 of record OX941097.1, on the reverse strand, counting down.
TGATTCAAAACAGTGTTGAACATTTCAAAACCAAAAACTTCAAAAATTTGAAATTGAATGCAAATTAGTTCGAAATTTATGATGCAACCTAAACAAGAAGAAGTCTATTACACTAATCGAATACTAGGATGCCATTTTCTTGCACTAAAAACAACTAAAGAAGAAAATTCAATTCAACAGTAATATTATGATACGTTTCTGCGTGTTCTTGATTATTTCAAGAATTCGATCAATCAAGTGTAATCCAATTCTCTGAATTAATTTGGTCTCGCTCTGATACCAATTGAAAATGTAATTTTCCCAGTTTTTCAAGCACAATTATTCAAGATATGACATTAAGATCTAGAGAGAGAGTAGAGAGATAAAATGCCACAAGTCGTATATCTGTTAAACTGAATATTACAATGACAAGTCCTAAGAACACTCACAACACTCAAGGTATTTATACCAATACTTCTCTCACAAGCTTACAAGTAATACGAACTCTCACAACATAGAAACTCTCAAGACACTAAAGTTGACTCTGTTGACTTTACAGACTTAAACTTTTCTCATTAAATATTGGATACAATTTATACACTAACAATCTCGGATATTCTCCGGAAATACCAGATGGAAAATTCTTCACCCATGAAGACGCCCATGTCTACAAGTATAAAGCTACACTCCGATCCTGACTGAAAGGATGTGGACGCTAAGACCTATAGAGGCATGATTGGTTCCCTGATGTACTTGACGGCTAGCAGGCCAAACATTATGTTTTCAATATTCTTGTGTGCAAGATTTCAGCCAAAACCAAAAGAGTTTCATTAGTCGCAGTTAAGCGTATATTTCGTTACTTAAAAGGTACTGTTGATCTTGGCTTATGGTACCCGAAAGAGACAGGTTTTAAGCTGACAGCTTATTCAGACGCTGACCATGCTGGAAATATTCTGGATCAGAAAATCACGACGGGACATGTCCAATTCTTGGGTGATCGACTTGTCATCTAGGTATCGAAGAAACAAAACTGCGTTTCAACCTTTACCGCAAAGGCAGAGTATGTAGCAGCCGCCAGTTGCTGCTCGCAGGTAATTTGGATGCGAACTCAGCTGAAAGACTATGGATTCCACTACTCTAGGTGTTAGTGTATTTTATTGTATCCAAGATTTAATGTGAAAAGTCAAAGTCTGTATAGTCAACAATGATTTGTCTTATGAGTGATTGAAATGCTTGTAAGCTTGTGAGTGAAGTGTCTTGAGATATAAATAGTCCTTGTGTCATGAGAGTTGTAAGTAACTGAGTGAGATATGTGTGTATTGTAATTTGTCACATATCAATATACATACGACTTGTGTTTCTCTCTCTACTCTCTCTCTCTCTAGATCTTAGTTATCAAATCTTGATCTTGTTTGTTTGTTCTTGAATCTGGGATCATACATTTTCAATTGGTATCAGAACCAACCCAATCGAAATCAGAAAGACTTGATTACTGAATTGGATCGATTTCTTGGAATTTTAAAGAACGTGTAGTACGAGTTTTGAAAAAGACTGTTTAATCGAATTCGCTTTGATTATTTTTATTTAGAGTGTCAAAATGGTTTAGTGATAATCGATTTCTATTAGTGATCACTTTGTATTCACAATCTTTCACGAATTAATCACTATTTCGAACTGAATTTTGATTTTTGAATTTTTTTTTCAAGAATATCACGAACATTGTTTTAGAGAATTCGCACTGTAATTTCTTGTTTCTAATCATTGTTGTTTGCATAGAAAGTGTTCGATTTCACTTTTCGAACATATTGGATCTGTTTGTAAAGAAATTTGCAGGATAATTCGAACTTTGGATCGAGTTTTGAAACTCAGAGGCAAGAACGCGCTAGATCTGAAAAAAACGCTAAGGAAGAACAAGCAAGAAAAGAAGAACGCGCAAGATGCTGATTTCTGAGTATTCTGAGAGTTTAGTTTGAGTTCGCACAAAGTTCCTTGCGAGAAGTAACTTCACGCAAGCCGTTACTTACTAGTTTTTCAATACGCGCACGAAGAGTTCTGCGAGTTTCTCGTTCACGCACAAAGTTTCTAGCGCGAAGTTTTATGAACAGTAACTTACGAGTTTACTAGACGTGCGAGTTTCCATTTAGCGAGTTTTATATTCTCAAATTTTGTCAAAGTATGGAGCGCGCAAGGAATATTTGATCTGCGAGTTTGTGTTCATTTGCGAGAAGTATAAGTGATCAAATTTTTCTAAGTCTAAAACGCGCACATCCTAACTTGCGAGAAGCTAAAACGCACACGTTGAAATTTGCAAGTTTCGAGAAACACGCACATAATACTCTGCGAGAAGACACTTCACGCACATCAAGGCCTAGGAGTTATTTAAAACGCGCAAGTAGTAGTGTGCGAGTTCTACAAACGCGCACATAACGTCTAGCGAGAAACTCATTGAACAGTGCGTTGCGAGTTCTATTGGTCTACGAGTTCTTGTGGTTTGCGAGTTCTGAAGATAGAATTTTTCTGAGATTATTTTTAAAGTGGTGATCTGAGTAGGGGTGTACGCGGGTTGGGTTGGGCGGTTTTTGACATTTTACAACCCAACCCAATTACGACGGTTTGAAAATTCTCAACCCAACCCAACCCATTCAAAAGTATCACCCAACCCAACCCAACCCTTGCGGGTTAGGGCGGGTTGGGTTGGGTTGGCGGGTTATAAATATACATAAAGTTAACAATTGAAGTACGATAAATAATACTAAAAATGTAGGCACAAATGTTCGAGGTCCTACATCCCTCTTTCTTAGACGTGTTTGATTCATCATTTGGAGACTTAGGAGTATTTTTCATTACTCCTATACATAGGAAATATGATATAAAAATACAAAGTTACAACCTACAAAAAAAACATATGATATTTCTCTACGCAATAAAAATCAAACTTTTAACAACATCAATGCAATGAAAACAAAAATTCATAGTTCCAACTTTTATTTTAAAACATACTCCTTATATTCAGTTATGTTTATACTTCTAATTTGAAATCTATTGTTTGAAGCATACTTCATATGTTTATTTATGCAATGAGAACAACGTCAATCTAGTTGTTTCAGTGTACTCGTGCATTCGTGCTTACTGAGACATATGAATCGACCTAGTTGAATTAATTCGGGCTTTGACGTAGTTGGATTAATTTTGGGCTTTGGATTGTAAATTGGACTAATATTTGTATATATATTTTGGGTTGTTAATTAGACTAATATGTGTATATATTTTTTGGGTTGTAAATTATAATGGTTGTAAATATTATATATATATATATATATATAATTTATCGAAATAATATATATTAGTGGCGGGTTGGCGGGTTGGGTTGGGTTGAGTTATGCTAACCCAATTTCAACCCTCCTAATTAGCGGGTTGGCGGTTTGGCGGGTTGACGGTTTAACGGGTTGGCGGGTTGGGTTTAATTGGGTTGTTAGCGGGTTGGGTTGGGCTGGGCGGGTTTCGCGGGTTGACGATTTCTTGTACACCCCTAGATCTGAGTTTGACTTTCAGTAAACTTTTCTGAATTGTTTGGGGAACGATAATTCATTTCAAGCTAACATTACATTCAAGATGTCTACAATTTTATGAGGGAGAGATTGTGCTATCATGTACATGCCTGAGATACCGGCAATAGAAGCTGAACGAGATAAACTGAAGAATCAGAATTCAGTTCTTCTTAAACATATTCAGGAGTTGATATCTAAGTTGTCAAATTCTGATAAAACTTCTGATTGTGCAAAATGTGCTAATTATGCTAAATCTGATTTTGCAGGTATCATCAGAGCAAGAGAGAGAGAAATCAAAGAGAAGGAGAAAAATATTGCTTTAAAAGAAAATATTATTGAGACATGTGAAAAAGAAATAAAGTTGAAAGAGAGAAAGATAATAAACCTTCAAAGCCAACTGAAGACAACTGAACAAAAATCATCAAAACTGCAAGCTGAATCAGTTGAGCTTCAACAGAAGTTTAAGGCTTTTGAAGAAAAGATATATGCTTTGGAATCAAAGAATGCTGATCTGATTAAAAGCTTTCAAGCAGATAAAGAGAAAACAAATCTGGAGAAATCTTCTACACAAAAGCTGTCTGACTTTTCTAAGAAAGTTGTCCAAGAGAAGAAATATTTGGAGATAAGATGTTTGAAAATCTCTAAACAAGTGTCTGAATTTGAGAAAATCTTAATTACAGAAAGAGACATGTTTGCTAAAGAGAGAAAAGTTCTTGAAGATAAAACGATTGAACTTCCCAAACAAATCTCAGTTCTGCAAGACTTACTTGATAAAGAAAGAAAAACTTTTCAAGAAAAGAAATAGTCTTTTGTAACTAATAAGAGAAATGCTGAAAAGAGAAATGTTGTGATTTTCAAAGATATTTCTGAACAAAACAAGAACTTTGTTAGGTCTGATTTTATAGTAATCATTGTATTTATAAGCTTGGTCAAATACTGTGTCTAAAGTCGTATACTGTGTTGTATCTGACTAGGGTATTTAAGTCCCTTTGGTCTTTGTCTTTAAAAAAAACACATTCACGCTCATTCAATACAATTGTTACTTTGCGCTACATTGCTCTCTCTAATTTCTCTCTCTAGAGATTTAGTGATTCTTGGACTCACAATTGGTATCAGAGCCATCTGAATCTTGAGAGGATTGAGAGATTGTATTTTTCTTCCCTGAATTTGTAGATTAATCGAAAATTTGATTGATTTTCTTGAATTTTTCAAGAAAATCTCGTTTTCTTGAGTTTTCATCAAATTTGGGATTGTTTTTGAACGAATTTTTGTGAAAATCGGTTTGTTGGATTCGTTTTTGATTGCTAAACATCTTTGATTCACATCGATTTGCAAGAAAAAACTTGTTTTGATTGTCAATTTAGAGATTTTTGAAGTTTTTGGAAAATTGAGTTTTACGTACTGTTACATATACGAAAATTTGATTTTGTGGTTTTTAATCGAAATTTTTGATTGAATTGTGTTAAAAAGTTGTTTTCGAACGTTTTTATACAAGAAAATTTTATCAAATTTAGTTTTGAAATCGAGTTTTTGGAAATTTTATGGATTTCCATTCGGTTTGCGCCAGATAGAACTTTGCGCGAGTTCTTCATAGTTTGCGCCAGTTCATCATTGGATTTGCGTGATCTTACTAATCTTGTTTCAGTGTTTCAGGTTTCTCAATATCACGCAAAGTTCAAACTTTGCGTCTCACTCCAATCACGCAAACCTCTATTTGCGTCTTCAGTGCATCAAAAGAAGTGTAGCTTTGCGTCTCCTTCCAATCACGCAAAGTTTAGTTCGCGTTTTCAGCATCTCACGCAAAGTCTACTTTGCGCTACTGTCAGTTAACGCAAAGCGAAGTTTGCGTCTCACTTGGCTCACGCAAACCTAGTTTGCGTCTTGCTCTTCTCACGCAAAGTTGGTTTGCGTCTCTAGCTACTCGCGAGAACTTCAGTTTGCGTTTCCTTCGCATAACGCAAAGCTACTTTGCGCCACAGCCTGCTCACGCAAAGCCTCGTTTGCGTTTCTTACTGCTTGCTAAAAGCTCAGTTTGCGTCTTCTGCTTTTCACGCAAAGATCAACTTTGCGCCATCTCAGACTTAGAATTTTTTTTTCTGGATTCTCTAAAACATGGATTCTGACAAATTTGCTTATCAAGCTCAGTTCTACAAAAGTTATCTTATGATGTCTTTGGGTACTGAAAATCGTCCACCAGTGCTGATTGATGAAAATGAATTTACACAGTGGCAAGATCGGTTCCTGAACTTCATTGAACGTCAAAAGAATGGTAACGACATGCTGATCATTCTATCTGAAGAACCGTTTGAAAAACCCAAATTGGCTTCTGGATTATATAAGCCCACTAAAGAATATTCATCTGAAGAGTTGTCGGCATATTAAGCTGATCGTGATATTAAAGCAAATCTGATGCTAGCCTTGCCAAACTCTATATACAACAGGATTGATTGTTTCAAAACTCATCCTAATCTGATGTGGCAACAGCTTGAGAAGATTATGCTTGGTTCTTCGGTCGCAACTCAACTCAGGCATACGCGCTACATGAATAACTTTGAAGAATTCAAAGCCAAGGATGGGGAGCCACTGAAAGCTGTGTATGACCGATTCTGTACCGTGATCAATGATTTGAGAAAGATAAAAGTTGAAAAGACTGAGCTTGAGACAAATCTGAAGTTTCTCAACACATTGCAACCAGAATGGAATAAAACTTGCCATAGACTGAGGAACGATGTCAGAATCTCCACTATGCAAATACAAGAACTTTATGAAATTCTGATGACTGATGAGAGCTTGGTGCTTGAGAAGAAGGCCAAACTGGATAAGAAGAACAAGAAATCAGTAGACCCGGTTGCACTCCTCACGAGCCAACTGGCTGAACAAGCATTATCTGATAATGCTTACAACGGGTCAACTGATGATGATGGTGAGGCACTGCAGAAAGCAATGATCCTTCTCTCACAACATTATCAGAAAAATTTCCAACCACGTTCGAGTTCCAACACTTCTCGCTTCACTTCTGGTTCAAGAGTCAAAAGTACCCGAGCCAAAGATTGCTGCCTGCTACAACTGTGGAAAGCCGGGGCACATTTCAAAAGAGTGTCGAGCAAAGAAGGTTAAGGACTCAGCTTATTACAGAAAGAAATTGGAGCTGCCTGAGAAAAGAGTGAACGGAACTGCTTTGCTAGCAGAAGAAGAATTCTGGCTGGATCACTCCGACGATGAAGCTGCAAATGTCGAGATCGCTCGGATGTGCTTGATTGGAGTTGATCAGTCAGATGATTCTGACACTGATGAAGATGAGGTACATTCTGATTTTGAGTACAAATTCATTACCTCTCAGATGAATATCATTATAACTGCCTTATCTGATTTGCATTCACAGCTTTTATCTGAAAATAATTTAAATTCTGAAAAGTCAGATTTGATTGACAAACTGAAAATTTCTTTGAAAGATGAAAAATCTATTTTGGAAAACACAAAAAACATCTTTCAAAAGAAATTGGATGATTTGGAAAATTCAAATAACACTTATCTTGAATCTTTGACTAAAATGACTACTTTAAAAGATAAATTTTCAGATAAAATAAATAAGTTAGAAGAAAAGCTTTATTGAAGAAACCAATCTGAACAAACAATTTTTATGAACAAACCGAGGAGTGAAGAAGCTTTAAAGCAAAGATGGTGACTTGGTTTTGACAATCCTCATTGTTTAAACAAAGTGATAAACGAAGTTCCTACTTTATATAAATACGATTATCTAACTCTTGCACACTATGCTCCCCAGTTCAAATTTCATTGGACTAGTGAAAAGCAAGTGTTAGAACTCGAAAATGAGAAAAAGACAAATAACAAGAAAAAAGAAATTCCTTTTGTTTACACATGCGAAAATGCAAAATATTTTCCTGAAAAATCAAGGAGAGGAAGAAGAATTTTAAATGATATATCTCCTATTAAATCTTCAATGTCTGATGATTTTATTGAACCTTATGCTCCTAATTCTGATAAGGAAAATATTTCTCTAATCATTTATGATTCTAAGAAATATACTCCTCCGTTAGTATTAGAAAGCAAAATCATCAATCTTGAAGATAAGATAGAATATCAAAATATTTTAAAGAAATATGAATCTGATATTATTCTTTCTTTCATGACGTCTAGTCTTGAAGAAAAATTATTTTCTCAAAAATCAGATTCTATTTCTAACATTTATTCTGATTTTCAAGAAAACAAAAAGGAAGTTTCAAATTTTAAAATCTTTTCTCAAAATACTTCAGACTCCGAGGCGAATTCAGATTTATTAGTTGATCAGATTGGTTGCTTAGGTAAAATTATTTCTTCTGATTTAAATATTTCGTCTAAAATTCTTGATGATTCTTTTACGCTCAATGATCAATATTATAAACCTAAGCGTAAAAGAAGACGGTCAAAGAAGTCGAAGAAACAAGATAAAGTTATTTCTGACAATTCTAATTCTTTCGATTCTAATTTTTCAGATAGGCCTTTGAGCAAGTCAAAGAAGCAAATCTGGAGAACAAAGCGGACATCTGATGAACCTACTTTTGATGGGGATAAATGTGTAGACAAACTTTATAAAAGTGATTCATTTGCTACCTGTAATAAAATTTCAAAATATTCTATAAAGCAAATGATTCGAATTTCAAAACATGTCTCATGTTCTTCCTCAGATTCTAGTTCTGATGATTATGCTTTCTCTTCTGATGATTGTGCTTATCATTCTTGTGATTATTTTTTTCGTGCTTCTAATGTCAAATCTTATAATTATTTTCCCATACGAACTGCAACTAACAAACACGGGCCCAAATTCAAGTGGGTTCCCAAATTTCAAATTGATTCAAAGTTGCAGGCATCTACAATTAAGGGGGAGTAAGAGAAAAATTGGCTCTTGAGTATCTCAGCTCAAGACCCGGACTTCAATGTCAATATTATGGCTTTTGAGTAATTCAGCTCAGAACCCGTGCTTCAAAGGACTATGACTTCTAGACATGTCAGTCTAGGACTCGTTATTCAAATGCTTTAAGCTTCTGACTAATGAGAAACTGTGAGTGCATCTACTTTATTTCCGCTGCATATATTTATGATATTTGATGTTATTCCAGTTTTCTCAATGTTTAAAAAGAATCTGAGTAATTTCATTCAAAACCTGAATTTTGTTCATCCCAAAATATTTCATTTGAGACACATGCGCTTAAAAAAAAGTTTAAATCTTTACAAATTTTATTCTATAAAGTAAAAGTTTTACAATTTTCTTTCTTTTGAATAAAATGTGTGTCTAGGATAAATTTTCAAGTTGTTTGTTTATATTGAAGTTTTTATATGTTCAAATTTCAACTCTAACAAATTTCGAAAAGTCAACAACATGTTTGTAGCTTTTGATACTGCTTTAAAGTTGTGTGATTCGGAATATTTATAGTTTACATTGCTTAGAAAACCTAAAAAGTCGGAATTTCGGATCGTAATGAAAATATGGGCTAAGCTCTTAGACGTAAAACCTTGTGTTTGAGATGATTATTAAATTCTTATAAATCAGAAATCTCTAAGTTTCAAAGTTTGTACCTGTGACCTTTCTGGTTTGGGAAAGTAAATTCTGTGGGATAGATGTCATCTGGTCCCCTAAGGTCATTTGATCTGGGAGTGATCGAACCCAAATCCTTCTATAGAATCAGATCGAAAGTCATGTTCTACTGGTATGAATGGGTTTAAGATTTGTCGATGTAGCCTTTCTGATCTGGGAGAGTAAGTTCCAAGGGGTGCTTGACACCTAGTCCCCTAAGGCCAACTGGTCTGGGAGTGGTTGACCCAAATCCTGCAATAGGGTCAGATAGAAAGTTACGTTTACGGCATGTTCTTTACTTAATAAACTTTTTGATTCAAAAGATGCCAAAGTGCACACGCTTAAAAGATGCCAAAGAGCACACTCATGTCAAGATGCCAAAAAGCACACTCATGTCAAGATGCCAATGAGCACAATGCTAAAAGATGCCAATGAGCACACATCTCGTGATACTTGGTGATATTTATGAGTTGCAATAAACCTGTAAATTTGTGAAAGTCTTAAATTCTTGATGGCTTAGTGTGATTACATGCAAAGTTCTCTATTATATTATTTTTTAGAATTGCATTTTCTTGAAGCTAATTGAAGTTCGCATGTTTGCACACTGAATAGATTGATGAAAGTTTTTAAATCTGAACATGTTTTAACTTGATATGCAATGAAACTTGTTTCTGTATCCAACAACATATATTTGATTTCAACTGATTGATAAATTTGTGATATTTTACTGATTAGAATTTTATTTGTTTAGTGTTTAAATTTTTATATATGTTTAGTTGTTTCAAATTTCATTTTCAGTATATTTTTCTTTTTCTTTGATGTTTCATTTCTTGTGTTCTCATATATCTTTTCAAATGGGGTTGAGCATTATTCAAGGGGGAGTGAAAAAGGAGAATTTTTCTTAATGATCATATCTGTTTTTAAGGGGGAGTATCTGATTTTCTTTACATAAATGCTAAATTGAATTGTCATATCTAGTGCATTTGTGTAGGGGGAGTCAAAGAGCTTAAAAAGGTAAAATTTTCTAAGTTGAAGTCAGCTTTGCGCCATCAGTTGGTCGCGCAAATCTCGCTTTGCGCCACCTTCTTGTTACGCAAATCTCACTTTGCGCCACCAGCGTGTCACGCAAAACCTTCCCTATTTCTCTGTTTCTTTGATTTTGCAGATCTTAAGCTGTCTCGTCTCCAACATTTGCATGACCAAGTTGATCCAGATCATCAAGGTCATGAGGGGGAGAATTAAGAGAAGTTAAAGGAGATGATTAAGAGACAAAGAGCTCAAATGTTTATCTGCTGATCAAGATTCGCTCAAAGATTCTATTCTCTCAGCCATTTTAATTCTTTTGTTGTTCCTGCTCCGACCACCACAATTCATTCAAGATCTTTCAAAAGAGGTGTGTCGTTTAGAGCACAAGATATTGATCCAGACTTGTCAAGGAAGCAAAGACAATTTAATCTGAAAGATGCTGAGAAGAATTTTTCTTTTAAAAGTCAGATTGCTTCGTAAAGTCGCTTTGATGGTCCGTGTTGATTTAGAAGATGATTTTTGAAGACCACAGCGCCAATGATTACTAAGGGAGAGATTGTTAGGTCTGATTTTATAGTAATCATTATATTTATAAGCTTGGTTAAATACTGTGTCTAAAGTCGTATACTGTGTTGTATCTGACCAGGGTATTTAAGTCCCTTTGGTCTTTGTCTTAAAAAAAACACATTCACGCTCATTTAATACAATTGTTACTTTGCGCTACATTGCTCTCTCTCTCTACTTTCTCTCTCTAGAGATTTAGTGATTCTTGGACTCACAAACTTAGAAAAAGATTTTGAGCAAGAATGTTTAAACTTTGAATCTGAAATATCTAAGCTCACATCCAAGATAATTGTTCTATCTTCAGATATTCTTAAAGAACAGATGGCTAAATCTAATTTGAAAAAGAAGCTTGACACACTTTCTGATGAAAGAAACATTTTATCCAAAAAGATAAAGGACTTGGAAGCTGCAAACGTTGATTTGTCATAAAAGATTTCAGCTGATGTGATTGATCAATCACCTGTTGATAATTCAACAGAATCAGCCTGTTCTTTTAAAACAACTTCAAGTTCCATTAATGAGAAAAATGTTTTCAAAAAGAAAAGTGTCAAACTAAACATTGTCAAATTAAATCAGATTCGTCCATCTAATCTGTTCTATGACAAATCTGTTGATAGTCCAGTAAGCTTCTATGTCAAATCTCTTGGAAAGCATTCAAAGAAAGAACAGATGGTCTGGAGAGTTAAAGATTTCTCAGATGAGAAGAAGAGTGACAAAGCATCTGCATCCACATCCAATGCCAAAAAGAACAGTGCACACAAAGGTAAATCTTTTGACAAACCTGATACAATTTACTCTACTAATCATTTGATCAGGATTGCTCAAAAGAAGATTTGTTGTACTTACTGTGGAGCAAATGACTTTGTAAGTAATAATTTTGTTAATTACTGGTATGGTTCATTTTATGTTACCCCCAAAAGAACTGCAACTAACACATCAGGACCCAAATACCAATGGGTACCAAAAGCTAAATCTGTGTTGCAGGCACCCAAGGTTTAAGGGGGAGAAAGATATAGGCTCTTGAATAACACAGTTCAAGACCCGCACTTCAATGTCAAGAATTATGGTTTCTGATTACAACAAATCAGGACCCGTTCTTAAATGTTAAAGGACTTAGACTTCTAAACACATCAGTTTAGGACTCGGTCTCCAATGTTTATGGACAAGGATATTATGCAAATATCCAGGGGGAGCTTATCATAATTTAAATCATTTTATCATGATTTGAGGGGGAGCTTAAATGTAAGTATCTTCTAATCTAGATCTCTGATTGTTTGAAAGAAGAACAACTTTCAAGCATGAAAAAACGTTTTCTTAAATGTTCAAGCCACTTCTCTATTCTCAAAAGATTTCATGAATTAAGAAGTATGATTTTAAATGTTTCTCATTATTGAGCTTTACTTTTTAACTGACCGTGTATTTCCAAAGATCAATGCTTGTGTATTATCTTGTCTATACAATACTTCATTTGAATTTGTTATTACCATGTCTCTAAACAAAACAAATTTTCGATGGTAATACCCCCGTTTGATTTCAAGTTGTTGAGCTTCAAACATCATTTCAATCTTTGTTCGTTCATTGCTAAATTGTTTATATTCGTTCATATAAACAAACTATCAAGTTCTTTGATACCCTAACCATTTCTTGTCCATATACATAATATTTGATCTGATTAATTCATTGTCAGATTATCAAAACAAGGAAATTGAATTATCATAAATGTTCATTGTTTTGAGAGATCTTCATTGTTCAAATGCTCAAAATTTATTCATATTTCTAATCAGCATCCATTTTGACCATGTTATCATATTTGTGCTTAACTGTTCAAGATAAATTGTTGAGCAGCCATTCTTTTTAGAAAAATTACATGGGATTCGTGTGAGAGCTTAAACAGAACTTCCATGGATTCACGTTAACAAGTGTTTCCTACCCCGGAAGTTATCCTAGAGTGATTGAGGGATGAGAGGTCTTAAATCAAAGAGTGGGGGAGATAACTCATCCGATTGAGTTTTTTTTTTCAGTGTGTGGAGCGGAAAAATGTAAAACAGAGTTTGGTTAGAAGTGAGTTAAATGTTAAAAAGAAAGAGGGTGTAAGATCAGAGTTAAAAGAATATCAAAACTCTGCACCAACCACTTTCTGATCCGAGCAGCCATATCTACTGATTGGTTCACATTCTTTGGTGACTATCATTGAAAAAGGCAGTGAGCCCATACCAACTCTTGCAATTACCCCACCAGCCACTTGTTTCTTTCTCAACAAAGAAATGTTTCATTTTCTTTGGAGACGCAGCACATCTGCTATCTAGTCTTCACTCGGAAGATTTAGATATTGAAAAAGAAGGAAAGTTGCCCCACCTTCGTACCTCTTTCATGCACATTGAGTCTGTGTAATACTTGTTGCTGTCTCAACAGTTTACACAATTTGAGCCTGTTCAAGCTTAAGTAGCTTCAATCATTTCATACACTTTCACGTACACACAAGGAATAAGTTTTCTTTTCATAACATTCATAGAAATTCCTTCGTGTTTTTCGATGATTGAATGGAAGCCCTGGGGGAGTGAACATCACAAAAACTCCTTTCCAATGTTCATCTGTTTTACAAAGTGTTACATTCATCTAACTGTTTTCATCTGTTGAATGATTGAATGTTTGTTGTACAAAGTGGCTCCATGCTACTTACAGGCATTCTAACTGTTTCATATGTTGAATCAGGGTTACAACGCTTAATTTGTCTGAATTTGAAAAGATTCAGATGAATACATTCATGAATTGCCGGATACTCAGATCAAAGAGCGGAGATTATCAAATCACTATAAAGGGTGGAGATTGTTAGTTTTTCACAAAGGGGGAGATGGATTTTCAAAGACAGAGATGAAATTGAAGAAGTTTTGATGATCATGATGCTCACAATCATCAAAAAGGGGGAGAAATTCTAAAAGTTCAATTTCAAAGTCATAGAGAGATGTTAAAGTGAAAAAGACTTATGGAAACTTGTGGAGAAATTCAGAATTTTCAAATTTTGAAAGTTCAATTCAATCAAGTCTGATGAAAAGAAATTATTCAGAGATAAATCAATATGATTCGAGAAAGTTGGTTTTCCGAAGGCTGATAAGAGATTACAGAGATGAAGATACAGTTTTTGAAAGATTCTTCAAAGTTCAAAGATTTCTGAAGTTTCAGAAGATCTAAGAAACTTCAAAAGATTTCAAATGATTGATCAAGACTTGATGACTGTTCAAAGAAATTGTGAAAGACTTTTCAAGATTCTTCAAAGCATCAGAGATTGAAGATTGCCAAAGCTTCATCGTCTAAAGTTGTCAGAGTTAAAGTTTTGAAGAATCAAGCGCTAAAGACGATTATCAAATTTTTGTTAAATCATGAATACAAAGGGGGAGATTGTTAGTGTATTTTATTGTATCCAAGATTTAATTTGAAAAGTCAAAGTCTGTATAGTCAACAATGTTTAGTCTTATGAGTGTTTGAAATGCTTGTAAGCTTGTGAGTGAAGTGTCTTGAGATATAAATAGTCCTTGTGTCATGAGAGTTGTAAGTAACTGAGTGAGATATGCGTGTATTGTAACTTGTCACATATCAATATACATATGACTTGTGTTTATCTCTCTACTCTCTCTCTTGATCTTAATTTTCAAATCTTGATCTTGTTTGTTTGTGCTTGAATCTGGGATCATACATTTTCACCAAGATCCCCATTTACTGCGACTCAAAGAGCGCCATTGCTATATCTAGCAATCCCGTCTAACACACGAAGACGAAACACATAGACGTGTACTATCACTTCATAAAAGATCATGTGGAAAGAGGTACAATCGAACTCTACTTTGTTAATACAGAGCATCAGATAGCAGACCTGTTTACCAAAGCCTTGGACGAAAAACGTTTTCAATATCTAGTGTCCAAGCTAGGTATGCTGAATCTGAAAGTTTGACCCTTCAACAGACCTATAGGAGTCTAATTCAATAACGAATGACTGTGGCTTAATGCTCCAGGGATCTGTCTCTGGATGCAAATCTCAACACTCATTGGTTGTAGCATTTTACTCGTTAAGTTCTATGCTCGTTTCATACTTCTGTATTAATAAATTAGATTTCGTTCTTTTCTATTTCTCGTGTGTTTCCTTGCTCTTTGTGGTGTTTCTTTTTTCCTTTAGTTCATTAGTTCGGTTGCTTAAAGCGTATGTCGTTTGTCGTGGATTTCACGAGTTCGTCATGTGTTAAGGGGGAGCCTCATCGCTTGGAACTCGGTAAGTTTTTATCTCTCGCATTTTGAGGTGGAGCAGGTAAGTTTCCTTGTGTTTCGTTACTGCTCCGCACCCGTCAAGGGGGAGAAATTTCTTGGTTTTTACACTTGAGGGGGAGCCGTTTTTTATTTAATTCTTAGCCTTTAGTTTTTTTATTCATTTAATTTCTTATTTAAAAAACACTTTTAATTTATTGTGTTTAAGGTTGAACCGGATCCGGCCCAAACCGGTCACCGGCCCAAGCTGGCCCAACCGGAACCCGGTCAAAACCGGGAACTGACTCGAGGGCTTATTAACCCTAACCCCGGGACTTAATATCCCGGGCTCTTTTTTCTCTTTCTTCTCTATCGATCATTCTCTCTATTATCTCTCTTACTCTAGACTATCGCTCAATCTCTCTCCCTCTCGACTCTCATCGATCTCTCTCTCTCGTACACTCAACATCAGGTTTGTCTCTATCTCTCTTATCTCTCTCGCTCTCCCTTTGAATCGACCCCTGGTCGATGGTTTTTCGCACGATCACCCCCGAACTAACCGCCGTCGATGTGCCCGACGGCAAACCTATGTTTAGGGCTTTCAAGCGGCCATCGCCGCCGTCGTTATTACCCATCGACTCCAAGTCGATTTATAGAAACGAGGTTCGACCAACCATCGACTCAATGCTGATTAAGTGTTATTCCTAGATTCTAGTTCCTATTTACAATCAAACAAATACAAACAAGATGTCAATCAAATTACCTGTTTGATTAATCTTTCAAATCCAACGATTACACTTTCTCTCTCTAGAACTCTCTCTCTCTCTCTCTAACGTATTCTCTCTCTGAATATAACTCTCAGATTCTCAATAAGACTTGTTACAACTAGAAACAAAAATACAAGGTATTTATACCTACAACTAAAATACAAAGAAACTAAAATACAAATACAAATACAAATACTTTGACTATTATTACAAATAGACTTTGACTTTGATGAGTGTTGACTTTCTCAGCTTTGACTTCTTACACTTTGACCTTCAGTCTTCTTGATCTTGTATCCAACAGATTTATGCTCTAACAATCTCCCCCTTTGGATTCAAGATCACTATTGAAATATATAGCAATTCAGTCTTCACTTTAAAGCTCTGTCAGTACAATCTCCCCTTTTTCTTTGACGGTATTCTTTCCAAATTATCTTCAGAATCATCTCGGATTGCTTTAGCAAATAATCTCAAAAATCAGCATATCTTTAGAAATTATTTGATCTTATTCAAATCTTTACTTTGAATCTTCTGACTTGAACATTTCTGAAAATCATCTCTCAAAACTTTATCATTTCTTTATCATTAAGGGATCTCAAATTTCGATTGAGAGTCAATCGTTTGAATTTGTTTGGTTGATGGCTAATAATTGATCTTGGGTTGATTGAAATTTCACGGTTGGTATACATTTGTTACTCGATTCGGTGGGTTAATTTTTGGTTAGATCGCCCTTATTTTATGCTGTTCGGTTTGTTACATCCGGTCTCCGGGGTGTTAAACTCCCGGGGTTTGTAAGCTTTGGTGATCCCGGTTCCCGGGGTTAATGACATACGGTCCCCGGGTTTATATCAATCCTCCGGTCACGATAGTTCTGGTCCCCGGGGTATGTTAGTTCCGATCCCCGGGGTTATGATGTTATACTAGCTCCATACCGGTCCTGGGAGGGTGGTGTCATCCGGTCCCCGGGGTAGTGAACTCCCGGGGTTTGAATCTCGGGTTTGTCCCGGTCACCGGGTTTGAGCAAACCCCGCGCCCTGCGTACCCCGGTCTCCGGATCCAGTGCTCTCAAATGCTTAACTCCTAGACCAATTCATATGCTTCATTGGGATTTTCAATTGATTTATAAATGGTTAACATGTGATGCTTAATTGGATGGATTTATAAGCGGATAACATGCCCCCACATGTGTTCACATCTTGTGATGCCATTTTTATATTTTGATTTCGTTTTATCTTAAGGGCTAGATTCACATCTTGGGTTTGAAGAGTTGTTTGGACATGGTTTTCAACAACAAAACCGGCGGGCTATAATGGAATTTCTTTCTCTCAAGTTGTACCAAAATACTAACATGTTTTAACTTTAACAGGTACAATGGCACAAAATCCGAACCAGGAAATTGATCCTATTGTTGATGCAGCACTGATTCATCCGAATTAATACCTTCCTCTCACTCCAAACAACTTCCACTTGGACTTCTCTCAGCCTCAATGCCAATACCAAGTGATGATCGTGATTCTCCGAGGCCACCCTCTATCATACGCTCTCACAGAGACTGCAGATGTCCCTCAGTTATATCTGCAGCAATTCTGGCAATCCCACACACACGTTGACGAAGAAGATGGTTTCTCCGCCTGCCGAAAGCTAACTCCTTTCCGGGAAGAGACAACTTCGATCCTATCGTCTTCGAATCCACACTGTGTGCCGACATTCATTCACTGGGTTATAGAGTGCCTCTCTCGTACCCATCCGCCTTCAACCGCAGGAACTTGACTACCATCTAGTATACTCTGTTCATGTACCCCAACCGCTATTTATCTGCCATTACTAAGGGCATAGATCAGACGAGTGCCAACCTTCTCAGACTCTTCCATGTCATTGCCTTACACAGACATGGGGATTATGCTGATATCTTATGGTACGAGCTAGACCTAAAGGTCCGAGACAACGCAAACAAACGACGGAACTTCATCCCGTACATGCGTTTTCTTCAGATCTTAATCCGGAACTACATGTAACTCCACCCAACCATAGCTCGTCGATCATCGCATCGGGTCTGTCCTCATCATCCCACTCATCGTCTTCCGACTCGCACTGAACTTCCAAACCTAGTCGCTAGACGTATCCCGGATGGGTTACTGGCCTATGCTAGTCTAACGGCACTGAGTGTGATAGAATATAGGCAATCACACGGCATACTTGCTCCCATGGTCCATCCAGAACCCGAAGGACCTCCCCAGGGAGCACGACCTGAGAGGCGTGAGGGTCCGCGCACGAGAGGTAGCAGAGTCCGGAGAGCTGGGGCTCCCGAACAGGGTGTGATGAGCGAACAAATTGTAAGGGGTTCTGAAGCGGGAAATTCCGTTAGACGCAGCGAGACCAGTACTTCTCACCGATCACCTACCCCATCACAGACATCCACTCAGACTTCGGAAGAGGACACCGAGACAGAAACTGAACAAATTCAGTCCTCTTCCCACACTGAATCTGAGGTTTCCACCGACCAAACAACCACCCAATCTGAATCTGCAACAGTGTCATCGGAATCAAGTGAGTCTGACTCTGATGGTGACGATGATCAGCCATCACCCGGAGAGCTAAGGAGAGCGGAGGGAGTTCAAGTAGAAAATGAAGAAATGAGGAGAGAGAAGGAAAGGAAAAGTAAACATAATTTCGAGCGTACACGAGTAATAAGGCAACCAACTCCGGTTGACCTCCCCTTACCCAAATCTAGCCAAGTAGCCACATCTACTACCCAGTCTCATGTGTTGAGACAGGGTATTGAAGAAGACGTCGTCAACCTAGCGACGCAGTTGCACACCCCACCTAGCCACTCTGACATCTCTCAACAGATGTTGGTTTCAATTTCTCACGGGGGTTCAGCACATACGCTACCGGTCTCTCACTTGGAGAGTACTGGTATATTGAAGCTAGAGGACAGCCGCCCTAGTCATCGCTTTCCTTCAGTGCACCGGTAATCTCTTCGGCTACTGCTGGAGGCCTTAGTGGCCCAGACGGAACACCCATAGTAACTCCAACTTCTATTGGATTACGAGGATTGGGTGGGAGTCCTACCACAACCATCATCACACCAGTTGTGACCCAGGTGTTAGTGTTAGAGCAGAAATATGTTGGATACAAGATCATAAAGATTGAAGATAAATGTTCAATAAGTCAAAGCCTCAAAGTCAACTCTCAAGCATCAAAGTCAAAGTCTTGGTGTAATAAAAGTCAAAGTCAATGTTATTGTATTTTGTTTTCTTTGTATTTGTGTGTAAGTATAAATAGGTTCCTTCTTTTTGTAAGAAAGTAATTCATTGTAAAGAGTGGTGAGCTGATTAGAGAAGAATTGTATGAGCATATTATTCTAGAGAGAGAGAGTTTATAGAGAGAGAAAGTGAGGAATTGTAATCTTCGTTTTATAATCAAAGACTTGTGATTACGATTTATTCATCTTGATTGATTTGTTTGATTAGAACTTGAATTAGGGACTTAACAATTAGTTACCCTGAGTTCATCTCAAGGGATTTTCTTGACGTCGCCCTAAAGGCTGTCCATTCCATTATGCGCTCCGAAATGAGGGAGGAGGTAGACGCCCTCAAGAGAATGATCAAAGGCAAAGCACCGATGCCTGAGCCTGAACCACTACTTCCACCACCACCACCCTCCCATACACCTATTGATCTATCCATCGATGACCTCAAATCCATGCTCTTAGCCAAACTCCTAGCCCAATCCCAAACCGAACCATCTCAAGATGCTGACTTACTTTCACTACTACGATCCTAAGAATATACCCCTACACCCCCACCCCCACCCACTATCTCTCCTGAAGCCTTCCAACACCAGTTTGCACTTATTCAGTCTATGCAGAAAACTATATCTGCATTAACTGAACGACTATCATCCTTGGAAGAAACCTGTCGAAGCCAGGCAGAAGGGCGCAAGCGCAAGCATGATGACCAGGATGATCCTGATCACCATGAGGGGGAGAAGCGCCAACGCACATCCGAGACAGAATCAGCGCAGGAACAGACATAGATGGGTATGGTACAGGATCAGACTGAGTTGTGTTCTGGTACTCAAACTGAAGGGCAGGGATAGGCACATGAATAATTCATGGATTTAGTGCTATATGACGTTATTCCAATGGTTGAAAAGCCCGAGGAACATGATGGAGGTTCATCGCTCAATCCTGATAATTGGGCTATCATTGTTGATCCATATTCTGGCATAGATCCGACAGAAGAACCAGTTAATACAGAAAGAGCGTTGGTAATCTTCCAAGCCGAGATAGATGAGCTATTAAATTCTGAAATTGTGGCTCAAGATCACCATCCATCAGAACAATCTTCTGTCGCAGTTCCTATTTTGACTTACACTTCAGTTCATCCCGAGCTTTCTCAGACAGATCTTCCCAGACGATCTCCTCCAGCATCACCAGTTTCAGGAACAGATCGTACTCAGCCAGTTCATCCACTAAAATGGGAAAGAGTTAGAATAAATGTTTCGTTTCTCGAAGAAAGTCAGAAACAACTCTTTGCTCATTTGATCCACCCGTATGATGAGGTCATAGTACATGGTCTTCAGTCAATGACAGACAGGAAGAAGCAACGCGAGCTTATGTTCATGCATAAAAATCTCAGAAAAGGCTTCAACAAGACAATGCTCAGAATCAGATCTGTCGATCAAATTTACTCTTGCAACTTCATGAGCATAAAGTATTATTTCTTTGTGGTGACAAGAAAAGATGGTAGGCAGTGGTATTTTTCTGAAGCTAACTTTGCAAGTCTCGAGTTACAAGATCTTCTTTTTCTGCTCCGAGACCTAAAGACTAGAACCATTCGACCTGGGGAAGTTACAGACGCACTAGGAACTGTCAAGAGATATATGAAGTGTGCTATGAAACTTGCCTCAATTGAAGATTTTCAGATTGGGTTGGAAATCAATCAAGCAAAGATAAATCTGCTTAAACCTGATTTGAGTCTTCCATCAGACACCCATAATGTATCTGCTTTCACAGTTATAAAATTTCCAGAACTCGGCATGACTTATGTGAATGGTAAAGGTAACATGCGGTTCATCAGATTCAGTCAGATTGCACGGTTCTGTGATGGTACACTATTGTTGCCTAGAGACAAGCTGAAGCGCTCCATTGATCAAGATGTCAAAGGGATTTAGCTCTTGGATCCGAAATACAAATGTCTTGTTCTCAAAGCACTGGTCCTGATCAAAGAACGGCTGGAGTATAGAACTTCAATGCGACATTTCGAGATCAGTTTTTTCGAAAGACTCATGTTCCTAACTTCCGTGTCTATGAACTTCAATTTAAAGAGGGAGATTGTTAGGGCAGTTTGTTTGTTAAATAGAAGTTCAGGGGTCGAATTATAATTGTTTGATAGTTGCCTTGTAATTGGGCCTCAAGCCCATTAAGCCTTACACGTCCATATATATATGTTTTCCTAACCTAGTTTTAGGTTAGAAGAGATTATTGTTAGAAGTAAGTCATTAAGGTTTACATTAGCTGATCAGATATTCTCTCTGTAAACCTAAACCCTTTATTGTTGAATCTAATCTTATGACTAACAGTTGTGGTTTAATCATTGTTCTTCATTGATTATTATTGCTGATAAATCGTACTATTCTGGGATCTACAAGTGGACACTTATATTGGGATAAACTAAAATAAAAATGTGGACATAGATGAAGTATATGAAATAAATTAATAAATATTATGTTAGTTAAATTAATAATGTGCTAATTAAATATATTGTATATTATAAAAGTAAAAATCAGACAAAGTTCAACCACTAGACGAGATAAAGTCCAAGACCAAATACTATATCAAACTAAACCACTCATTTGTATTTTGTAAGAACCAAACCAGTCCAAACGTAACTAAGGTGACGTTTGGTTCGCAGATTCTGAACGAATATGATGGAATGTATTGTTGAATTCTATTAACCAAATTTCATTCATTTGTTTGTTCGTTCTTTTTCACGAAAGGAATATCTAAATCCATCAAATTCCAAAAATTCCACAAATGGGGGAATTTAACATTCCATAGCAACTATAAGGTATTTTGATGGAATGATTTTTTTTTCATAATACCGCAAATGCACTTAATCCAATATAGCCTAATCACATAAAATATATCTTATTAAACCAGACCTCCATCGGTTCCTTTTTCAAACCACCGTCGATCTGAACCACCTCAACCATAACCGATATGAACCACCACCGACCACTGCCAATCTGAACCACCGCCGATCTAAATCACCGTCGACCACCGCCGATATTACAGCAAGGGCTTTATTGTAATTTACTTGTTTTGTTAAGTCGGTTCAAGATTGGTGGTAGGTAGCTTATTTTCCAAGCATAAATATGTTGTTATAGGTTTCGACTTCCAATTAATCAAAGTAAGATTTCTCATCACAATTTTCTCTCTCTTCAGTTTTTTCTCTCTTTTATGGTATCAGAGCCAGAATTGATTCCGCTCGTCTCTTTCAGCCATGGCAGGACCTTCAAGCTCCTCTAATACATCAAATTCGTCATCTAATACATCAGATTTCGTTATCGATGATAGACTTCATCCGTATTACCTTCACCATTCTGATAATCCAGGTTTAGTTCTGGTTTCTCAAGTTCTCACAGGAGATAATTACACTTCATGGAACAGAGCAATGTCTATTGCTCTGGCAGTTAAAAACAAAACAGGTTTTATTGATGGATCGCTTTCAAAACCGGATCATTCAAACTCTGTGCTTCTGAATTCTTGGATGAGAAATAACAATATTGTTATTTCTTGGATTTTAAATTCTGTATCGAAGGAAATTGCAACAAGCATCATGTTCGCAGAGACAGCTTTCGAAATCTGGACGGATCTAAAGGACCGGTTTCAACAGAGTAATGGTCCAAGAATTTTCCAGATCCGGCGAGATATTGTGAACTCAACTCAACAGCAAGATTCAGTTGGAGTATATTTCACCAAGTTAAAGTCATTATGGGAGGAATTAGAGCATTTTCGTCCACATTGTTCTTGTGGAAAATGTGACTGTGGTGGTGTTAAAGACGTCGAAAAGTATCTTCAAACCGAAATGTCATGAATTTTCTGATGGGATTACATGATTCTTTTTCTCAGATTCGAGGTCAGATTCTGCTCATGGATACAATACCTCCAATAAATCGTGTGTTTTCTTTAGTGGTGCAGGAAGAAAGAAAACGCAGTGTGACTAACACAGGCCAACAATCGGTGAATCAATCTGGACAACAATCCATGGCCTTCAATGTGAAGACTGGATATAAGAAGGCACCATCCAATTCCTATACCAATGGTAATAATGCTAATAAAAACCACAATAGAGAACGTCCTTTCTGTACGCACTGTAAAATACAAGGCCATACGATGGAGAGATGTTACAAGCTCCATGGTTATCCAATTGGATACAAGTCAAGGCAGAGGATCAACAATGCTCTGGTCGATACGGACGACAATAGCTTTAATCGATCTAATAGTGACGAACTGAACAATGTGATTAAAGGTTTCTCTTCATCACAGTGTCAACATCTGCTCGCAGCGCTGTCAAACCACATGACTTTAGTGAATTTTGTTGAAGAAAGTCAAAATAATCATCAGGAAAAACAAGGTATTTGTTTATCTTTATCTACTCAAGATATTATGTCTCATGAATGGGTGATAGATTCAGGCGCTTCTAGACATATATGTCGTGATGTCAATGTTTTCAAAAACATTAGACAAGCTAATGGTTTCACTGTAATATTGCCAAATGGTATTAAAGTCCCAGTTAAAATGATTGGAGAGGTTGAGGTTTGTGGAGGAATAATGTTGAAAGAGGTCTTATTAGTTCCTGATTTTCGGTTAAATTTGATATCAGTCAGTGCTTTAACAGCTGACAAAGGACTTATGGTTGAATTTGTTGATGGATATGCCACAATACAACAGGTAAAGGGAAGGAAGATGATTGGCAAGGCTAAGAAGATTCAAGGACTGTACATTTTAGAGGATGAAAAAGTATCTGAATCTTTGTTTTCGACTATTGTTAATCAGATTTCACTAGGGACTTGGCATAATCGTTTTGGTCATCCCTCAGATAAAAGATTACTTGCTATTAGATCGTTTTTTAATGTAAAGAATGATTCTATGAATAAGATGTGTTCAATTTGCCCTTTGGCTAAACAGAAACGGTTGCCATTTGTTTCTTTGAATCATCGATGTGACCAACCCTTTTCGTTAATTCATTGTGATATATGGGGGCCTTTTCATGCCCCATCTCATCAAGGATATCAATACTTTGTTACACTCGTTGATGATTATACCAGATTTACCTGGGTGTATCTTCTCAAGCATAAGTCTGATGTGTCTAATATTGTTCCTCAGTTCTATAACATGATCAATACTCAATTTGATAGAAAGATAAAGATGTTTAGATATGATAATGCGAGGGAACTATCTTTTGATGAATTTTTTTCAAGGAGAAAGGAATTATTCATCAACGTTCATGTGTGTCTAGACCTCAACAGAATTCGGTTGTTGAAAAAAAGCATCAACACTTACTAAATGTCGCTAGATCCATGATGTTTCAGTCTAAGGTGCCAATGTCTTTTTGGTCAGATTGTGTACTTACAGCCACATATGTTATTAATCGAACTCCTTCTGAATTACTTAAAGACAGGACTCCATATGAGCTCCTGTATGGAAAAGTTCCGGAATTATCGTTATTACGTACTTTTGGGTGTCTAGCATTTGCATCAACTCTTCCTCAATCTAGACACAAATTCAGTGTTCGTGCAAAACCTTATGTGTTCATTGGATATCCTGTTGGAATGAAGGCGTACCGATTATATGATTTGGACTCGAAACAATTTGTGTGTTCACGAGATGTAGTTTTTCATGAGGATGTTTTTCCCTTTCATCATCCTCAATCGACCACAAGTTCAGATGATATCTTTCCAGACTCTGTTTTACCTATCGTTGTAAGTGAAGAACAAATTGATTATCCTCAATACCTTCAATCATCCTTCAATCCATCAGCATCAAGTCTAGATCCTCTGTTTTCTAATCCACAACAACATTCTACGGTTCATGAAGAGCATAATGAACATAATCAACGGAGGTCCACTCGTAATCATGTTCCTCCATCCTATTTGAGAGATTATCATTGTAATGTTGTTACCACGCAGAAGAAGGTTCGATATCCTTTGCAAAATTATATTGGGTATGAGTCTTTATCATCAAAGTTTCGAGCCTTTGCCATGAACGTTTCAGCAAACTTTGAACCTAAGACGTATATGCAAGCGACTAAGCATCCAGAATGGTGTAAGGCTATGAGGGATGAGTTAAAATCCATGGAGGATAATGCTACGTGGACTGTAGTCCGTTTACCGGAAGGAAAGAATGTTGTTGGGTGTCGTTGGGTATACAAATTGATGTATGGTTCAGATGGTACAATTGAACGACACAAGGCGAGATTGGTTGCAAAGGGTTTTCATCAACAAGAGGGTCTTGACTTTGTTGACACTTTTTCTCTCGTTGCTAAAATGGTTACAGTCAAGACACTTCTAGCCATTGCTGCTATTGAATCTTGGGAGTTGATTCAGTTGGACGTAAACAACGCATTTTTAAACGGTGACTTACAAGAAGAAGTTTATATACCGGATATGAGCTCAAAGAAAATTGTTCTAAAGATAATACAAGACTTGTGTGCAAATTGCATAAGTCTATTTACGGTCTTAAACAAGCCTCAAGGCAGTGGAATGCTAAGTTCACTGATTTTATGATACGAGCTGGTTTTAAACAGTCAAAGGCTGATTATACGTTGTTTTACAAAGGAAGTGGAAAGAGTTTTATGGCCCTGTTAGTATATGTTGACGACATAATCCTAACAGGTGCTTCATCTTCTCAATTACAAGCCTTTAAGCTTCATTTAAGTATTGCCTTTAAACTCAAAGACCTTGGGCCTTTGAAATACTTTCTTGGACTTGAAGTGGCAAGATCCAAAGCTGGAATTTCTATATCTCAAAGGCAATACACCTTGCAGTTACTGGAGGATGCAGGATTGTTGGCAGCTAAACCTAGTACCACTCCTATGGATCCCAATGTTCCTTTGAATGATCGTGATGGAGAGATTCTTGAAGATCCGTCACAATACAGAAGATTGGTTGGTCGATTACTTTACCTCACGGTCACCAGGCCAGATGTATGTTTTGCTATACATAAACTTTCACAGTATATGGCAAGTCCAAGGACCTTGCATATGAAGGCTGCTCGTCACTTGTTATGTTACTTAAAGCAAAATCCCGGACAGGGAGTTTTCTTTTCTTCTAAGTCTACATATAACGTTCAAGCTTATAGTGACTCTGATTGGGGGAAATGTTCGGATACACGGAGATCCGTCACTGGTTACTGTGTTTTTCTGGGGAATTCCTTAATTTCGTGGAAATCAAAGAAGCAGCCTACAGTGTCGAGATCATCTACTGAAGCCGAGTATAGGGCGATGGTTGTAGCAACCTATGAAATTGTGTGGATTAATAAGTTGTTGAAGGATTTTGGGGTATATCGACGTCAATCTGCGTTGTTGTTTTGTGATAACAAGTCAGCCTTACAGATTGATTTGAATCCTTCGTTCCATGAGCGTACCAAACATATAGACATTGACTATCACTTTGTGAGGGAGAAGGTTAACGACAAGACAATTCGTTTAATGTCTGTCCAGTCAGCTTTTCAATTAGCTGATATGCTCACAAAACCATTACCCAGCTCAAAGCTACTACCAATGATGTCCAAGATGGCATTGAAGAATATTTATTCTCCATTCTCATCTTGAGGGGGGAATATTACAGCAAGGGCTTCATTGTAATTTACTTGTTTTGTTAAGTCGGTTCAAGATTGGTGGTAGGTAGCTTATTTTCCAAGCATAAATATGTTGTTATAGGTTTCGACTTCCAATTAATCAAAGTAAGATTTCTCATCACAATTTTCTCTCTCTTCAGTTTTTCTCTCTGTTAGCCGATATGAACCACCGTCGACCACTGCCGATCTGAACCACCGCTCATCTAAACCACAGGCGACCACCGTCGATATGAACCACCGCCAACCGCCGCTGATATGAACCACCCTCGACCATCGCAGACCACCACCGATCTGAACCACCGCCGACCACCCCCAGTCTGAACCATCGTCGACCACCGCCGATCTGAACCACCACTGACCACATCCGATCTCAACCTCCACCAATCTGAACCACCGTTACAAATAAAGTATTTTTAATGACTATTTTATTAAATCATTTTTTGTTTAAAAAAATTAAGACTATAAAAAAGGGTATTTTGATCATTTATTAACATTTCATTCCAATTCCAAAGCTACATTTTGTAAACCAAGCAAACAAATTCCAATTCCTTTAATAGATTTCATTCCAATTCTGTCAACCAGGTCAAATCTAACAACATTCCATTCAAATTCCTTCAAAGTCAAATTATTTGACAGATTTCATTCTATCCAAAAACATTCTACGAATCAAATGCCACCTAATTTTTTGGGTCTACGTTAACCTGATTGAATTTTCTTAAATAAGTATGTGCTGTAATCGGAACAATGCTTTAAAACAAAACCATTGGTACCTCTAGTTTTTATTAGGTTATGATTCACTCACTTGCATATTTTTAATAACTTCATTTTTAGATTTTGTAATGTTTAAATAGCACTTTAAGCAAAGGTGTGTTTGTTTTTTATAACCATTAACATTCAGTTATTAAATAATGTTTGTTTTTAGCTTAATTTTTAAATAATAACTGAATTAAATGAATTATCGTATATCTGTTATCTATATTTGTTTGTTTTGTTTTGTATTTATCAAATTTAATTAATAATCAAAATATGTTTAAGAAAAAAAGGTATGTGTTAACTTTGATTTGTTTTCCTGTGGTTAGAATAACTATTTTCTTTTGCTTTTTTAATTAATTTAATTTGTTTATTTTTCAAGACTAACTAAATAAATTTTACTTATAATTTCATTTGAGATTTCATGGAATTTTAATTTGTTTAAATTTTTTAATTGAATAATTTTTTTTTTGATACAGAGGGGGTGACCCCTCCAATCAAGAAAAAAAAGACAATTGAATAATTTTTAAATGTTTATATAATTGTTTACTAAGATATTTTTTTTTGAACGACAAGTTAACGCACACACGTTCCAGCGGTATCGGGCCTCCATTACGGGTAATCCTATTAATCCACTGCGACCCGGACCAACCTTTGGCTGAACCCGACCGGCAGGGTAGAGGGTCCCATAGACTGGACCCACCCGAACTGGCCCCGGCCCCGGCCCCGAAGGACCAGACCCAGAATCTGGATATCTCAGGAAAGTGTCACTCGTGGGAATCGAACCCAGGTAGTGTGGCTTTCACCCACACCTTCCAGGATGTTACCTATCCAACTGAGCTAACCCCCTTTGATGTTTACTAAGGTATTGATTGGCAAAAAAATAAACTAACTTTTTTTTGAGTAATTGTTTGGATGTACATAAGATATATTAATGATAAGCTACTTGGGGTTGTTTATGAGGAGATTTTTTTCACTTTTTTCGGTTATAATCCTGATTAATATTAATTATTATTAATTATAAATAAATATTAATCATGAATAAATATTAACTAATAATTATAAATAAATATCAACTATTAATTATAAATAAGTATTAATAATAATTATTAATTATTTTTTAATTTTATTAACTATATCAATTATTTTTTATAATTATTATTCAATGGATTTAGATATCTGAAAAAAAAATTCTAAAAATATTTATATAAGTTACATAAAAATTAAATTTATATTTATTTTATTTCATAGATATAATTAAAATATGCTAAATAATTTTAATGAAATATTTTATTTAATTATTTATTATATTTTTTAAAAAAATATTAATTAATTAAGATATGTGAGGTGGACCAATTTTCATTGTTAATGGTTATTTAAAATCATATATTAATATATATATATATATATATTTAAAAAAAAATTGTTTTAACAAATTCAAATATTGTAGTATAGATATAATAATAATTAATTTTAAATTCTTTCAATTATCATATTATATTAAAAAAAATTGTTTTAACAAATTCAAATATTGTAGTATAGATATAATAATAATTAATTTTAAATTATTTCAATTAGCATATTATATTATTTAATTTTGTTATTTGTATTAATTAACATAGTATATTATTATAAATTTGTTTTAATTATATTATTAGAAATTTATTTGAATTGTATTATAAAATATATATTTGTAATTGACTATTTTTTTAAAATGCATTTTTGATCATTTTACATGCTTATAAGCTAGATTTTGCCAAACATATAATTTGTTCATCAGCTACCAGCTAATAGTTAGCTTATCAATAATCAGCTACCTTATGACCTAGTTTGTCAAACATAGCCTAAATAGAGGTAAAGAGGACAATTCATATAGAAACTGTTTAAAGAAGCCATGAAACATGTTTGTGTGTCTTGTTTCATAGATGAAACACTACAATTCTGAAGGGTTTTATCAACGGACAGATCCATTGGTGATTCGTTGAAAATGCCAAATTCGTTTGTAATCTGTTGATGATCACGGAGGACAAATTAGATACTTTATTTTTCATTTTTTAATCATATTTTTGGCTATATACCGGTATGCACCGACAAATTTTTAAAATTATAATTAAAATTAAAATATAAACTAAATTATTTATTTGATCCTCTGTGATCCGTTGAAGATTATCGACGGATTAACGACGGATCTTTTAATAATTAAATTTTATATTTTGATTACTATCTATCATGGTTCTAAATAACTCGTTATGGTATCATGGCTTGGTTTCGCCGCCACGTTAACCCATGTGGCTCTACTCTAAGGGTTGGCTTGCATTGTAACGCGTTATAGCACTTTATGACATGTTATTTTGTACGGTGTGGGATTTTTTAGTATATAACTTGAGGGATAAATGATAATTGTGTACGAGACGTAACATTTAAATAAACATGAAAAGGGAACTTAAAAAATAAAACCCTAAATAGATAAATACTTACTCTCCCATTCCCCTACATGAAGAGTGCAACACTATTTTTTTGAAAATTGAAGAAAATAGTGAGTAAGATATTCAAGAGATAACCCTGATTTGGCACTGTTGATGTCATTTTTTAAAAACTCTATATATTTGGTATCAATGGTTTTTCTTTCTTTTTTAATATTTGTAACTTTTATATGAATTTAGTTTGTTCTACAGTATTATTCAAAAAACTAACACAGACAAGTGTCTGTATGTATGTATATATAGGCGAAGGATCATGTGAGAAGTTGAGGTTATCGTGAGAAGCGTGAGAAATGGATCTGAACCGTTGATCACTTTTAATCACATGCCCTTCCATGAATTGCACTTTAGAAGGGAATGATCCGGTGAATCTCATCTTGGTGCATCTTATTTTAATGTACGTTCATTTCTCATCCAACAATTGATAACCACTTCTCGCGCTTCTCATTTTAACCTCAACTTCTCACCGGAACCCAACCATATATATATATATATATATGCGAAGGATCGTGAGAAAAGTTGAGGTTAACTTGAGAAGCGTGAGAAGTGGATTTGAACCGTTGATCACTTTTAATCAAATGTCCTCCCATGAATTGTGGCTTAGAAGAGAACTGATCTGGTGCATCTCGGTGCATATCATCCTAATGTGCATGCATTTCTCCTCCAAGGGTTGATAACCACTTTTCACGCTTCTCATGTTAACCTCAACTTCTCATCGGAACCTAACCATATATATATATATATATATATATATATATATATATATATATATATATATATATATATATATATATATATATATATATGCCGCCTTAGGCACGCCTTGAAAAACGTTGTGGTCTCGCTGTAACTCGTAAGACTTGAGGCTTGACTTCGCAGCTACGCTATGCCTCGCGTCATTTTGAACATCGCTATTTATTTAATGTTATCGTAATCCGTTGGTGATGTTGTGAATCACCAACGTATCACCGGCGAATAGGAATTTCATTGGCAAGATCAATACTCCGTCTGTAATTTGTTAGAAATCATCGATAAATTGGTGTCGACGATGAGTTTCGTTGGTGATACCCTGTTGTCTAGTAGTGAAACGTCAAGAAATGTTCTACATACCAAAAAAAACACAAAAATACGTTTATACATGAAACAAACATTACTCTTGCACACAAGAACTAACATGTGAACAATATGAATCACAACATAAAATCAAACTCGTTGGATGATTTTGATTGATTTTCGTAAGTTTGGTTTTCACATATATTGTTTTATTTGTGAAACAATACATGAAACTGGTCTTCACAGTTTTCTAACTTTTGGACGACTTCTATATATTATATGTAATTATAGAAGGTTGTTTAGCATAATAAAATTTGTTTCCAAAGTTAATTCACTTCACATACAAATATGTAGAAATATAAAAGTTTGAGATCGAAAAACAAACATGTCAAAGTAAAATGGTTCACTAATTTTGCTACTCCACGTTTTTAGCCTACCTTAAGACACGATGATTCACTAAAGACATTCTTTATGGTAGAATAATACATTTCTACACTTCTAAGTCCACATTACTCCTTTAGAATGATTTGAATATCAAATTGGATAAGTGTTTTGTGTATTCAGGACCTCTCAAAGTATGGAAAATAACTCAAGATTTTTGAGATAAAGTTATGAGTTTTCTTGTCCAGAGGTTATGCAAAATAGAATAAAGTCTCTTATTACCACATTTACAAATACATCCAACCCTACAACAACAACCCTATTTGTAGCTAGAGATGGCAAGAGCGTCAGAGGAGTACCAGGGACCCCTCTCCCTATCCCTGTCCCCATCCCTAATCGGTCTTAATCGTTTCTAAAACAATTTTACAGCAAATCCATAACTCAACAAATGAATTATTGTTGGTCCCAATAAGGGTTCTACAAGGGTTTAAGTTTGTGGGGGGAGGGGCGGGGGATTAAATACAAGCACACACAATTTACTTTTTAAATTTGTTTGTTGATTATGAAGAAATCAAAAACAGAATTTACAGATTGTTGTGGAAATAGATAAGGAAAACTTAATATAAACAATCTTTGAGAATCATTAAGTTCCTTGCACAAGAGAATAAGATTGAGAAGATTATGAAGAAAGGATTTCTTCAAAGATGCAGAAGATAGGACACTTGGAGAGGAAAGTATTTATTCCTATTTATACCCTATGCAATTAATGCAAGTCAGAAGGTACTTTCTATGTGTCAGCATATTGTTGGCTGCATGAATTTGACTTTATCTACACCATGTTTTTGGCCGTATTGTGAATAGTAGAGCAGATGAGGGGTTGTACGAAGATAGACAAGAGCAAGTTTGCTTTTGTACTATTGTACTATTTGTGCAAGAGGATAAAACAAAAAATCTTGTGTAGCACGATTCTTGACCAGTGATCGTCGATGGGTGTCTTCAACTTTCAGTAATGAACGACTTCAACTTTCACATAATCATGAACAGATTTGTCACACTTTGTAGACTAGTCTTGGTGTCACTAAATCCTGCTTCAGATCATGAGTAGACTTTTATTTATCATCAGTTTGGTCTTTGACTTCTGTTGAGAGTTTCTTTCAGTGTGAGACTTTTCTTCAGAAGTTACTTCCATAAACTGTTTACAAATGAATGTTCAGTGATCACTGAAGAGATTCAGTTTGATCACTGAAGCTAAATCTTATTAATTCAAAAACAGTTAAAGTAATTTTCACTAAGTATTAGGATCATCATCAAATCATTGAGAGAATTTGGATCAACAATCTCCCCTATTTGATGGTGACAAAGCAACATAAGAAAATTGCTTAAGTTATAAAACATAAGGAAAATAGGACTCATAACATACATGTCCCATTTACTGTTTTGAGGGATCTTCTTCAGCACTATGATGGAATAAAGTACTTCATTAATATTTCCATTAGAAGGTATCAAATTACAAGAAGGAAATGAAAATACAAGTATTAATTAAAGTACATTTGCTAAAAGTAATAACTGAAAGGTACAAGATAAAAGAGACCTATCAGCTAATCATCACTGGAGATGAATATATCCAGAGACATCTTCTCCTTGTTGTTTTCTTCTCAGAACTTCTCTCTTGATCTTTGTGATTATCATCTTTCCAGCTTCATCTTCTTCTACCCACTTTCTGATATAATCAAGATGGGTCAAGGGGTATAGATGCAATTCAGACAACCTTTAAAACTATACTCACCTTGACTGCTGATAAAAATGAGACCAAGTTCAGGATTCAAGATGACTATTCCTGGAATATAAAGGCCTTTTTCTGGTAGGGATAGATTTAGCATTGAAATGTCACAGTAAGGATCGATGTTGTTGTTGTCGATGATGAATCTTATTTCAGGCTTGGAGAAAAGGAGTGGAGCATCTTCAGATTGAGAAGTTTTTCTTCTATGAGAAGGCTTCAGAGGTAGAGGAGGAATCTTAACAATCTTCGACACTTTATGAAAAATCTTATTCAGTTGGTCTTCCATATATTCTTTGTACTTGGACTTGCACTTCTGAATAGCATTTTTGATATCAACCCATTCATCGAATCCATATATCCAAAGCTGAGAAGGGTAGTTAGTGACAGAAGTGTTGTTATCTCTAAAAATATTCAAGGCGACCACAATACCACCATCTTTGGATCTTCAATAAATTGTGTTGTTGATATTGTGAGGACTAGCCTTAAGTCAACTTTATTCTGACACCATTTCAATTCCTTTTTCTGCTTGGAGAGTTGCTTCTGATTTTATTCTTTAGCTTATCTGAGGAGCTGAGCTTGAATGTCAATTGGATTTTTTTTCTTTTAACGTTGGCTTCATAAAGAGTTTTTGAGGCTAAGGAAAGAGTCAGTTTGACACTCTTCTTGTGATCGGGAAAGGCTTGCTCAGCTCTTAGTGACTCCTCTTTTTCAGCATCAATGAGGAAGCTCAGCTCATCTGCAGGGTTGGTTCGGGAAGGGATCTTGATCCCAGACTTATTCATTTCAGAAACTATCTCAGCCATCCTCTTCGATTATTCAACCTCTGACTTTGGAATGAGAACTGAAGGTCTTCAAGGGCGAGATAGTAATGTATCTTTTTCTTCCTCTTCATCAGTCTCTGGGATGTAGACGGAGATTATTGGTTCTTCAACTATGATTGATGTTGGGTCACTGAGTGGAGAAATCATGCAGGGGAGAGGATGGGCTGGATACATGAGGATGAGAAGGGGGTAAGTCCACATAATATAAAAGTTTTTGAGGTGGGAGAGAGTTTAAGGGTTGAGCTTCAGATAGGGAAGGATAAGTGTATGGGGTTAAGGCAAGACATACCTCTGGTAATACCAGCTCCCCCTCAGGTCTACATACGATCTTCAGAATTTCCTCAACAACGACCTGTTTGCCTTTTCCTGAGTAAGAGGGTTGCTGAGTTGTTGAGGACCTCTCCCCTGTTGGCTTAGATATGACCACTCCTTTAGAAGGAGGAGGTCTGATGGATGCAACAAAAAAGTTTCCATCATCATCATCGTCATCATCTTCATCACTCGATCCCATATCTTTGCCATTAGATTCCACAACATCATCATCATCGCCTTCATCTTCTTTATTCTTTTCATCATCAACCTTAGCCATAGTGGTCTGAGCTGGTTCAGTGGTTGTTGTAGAAGGAATGATGGAAGGATTGGTGGTGGTTTATACGATGAAGGTGGCATTATCATCATTTCCACCTTCATCAGCAACTAAATGAGTTATGCTTTGCTCCCCCTCAGCGACTGTATCATCTTTTGTCTTCTCCCCCTCTTTGTCATTATCAGGGGAGTTATCAGCGTCAGTGATCAGGGAGGCATTGACTAATTCCTCATCTTTTCTTTCCGCTTTTTCCTCTTGGATGCAACTTTCTCCTTCTCTAAGGCCGACTGCTTTTTGACCTTATCTTCTAGCTCAGCGAAGGCGGTGGTGGCTAGGACACCAAATTCAGCAACCATCTTCAGATCCCGCCTGTCGGTTTCAGTGAAGGATGGTGCTTGAGTAGGAGGATTCTTCAGATGGCTAAGGATTTCTTGCAGCAGTTTGTCTTGGGAATCAATTTTGGCCCATATGCTGCCAATCTGATTGCTGAGATCTGTGATAACGGTGGTATTGGCATCTACGTCCATTTGAAGCTTGCCTACTATCTGCTGAAGGCCCTTGATCTTTGAGTTCTCAGCCTTAGAAGATAGGCCCTGAGATAGTGATTGGACTATTTGTTGGACTGGCTGAATGTTATCTTTATGTGAGGAAATGTTAGCAGCAACTTTGTTGAGGGACTCAACTACTCCCTCAAGGGTCTTGTTTGTCGCCTCCAACTTAGGACCTGAAAGTAGATTAATAAAGTGATCTCTTTGAGTCCCTGGATTAGTAACCGAAAGAATTGGAGTTTGGGAAAATGTAGTACCTGAGGGATCAATGATGATATCTGATTTATTACCATAAAAAAATTATCCATCTCACGGTCGAAAGAACTCGTGAGAGATTGAGTCTGGAAATCACCGAGAGGGGATTCCTCAGGTCCTGTGTTTACTGCATTTTTAGACATCAAATTTTCTAGCAGTTGAGTATCGGCATCAAATTGGACAAAACCTGATGTTTCATTTATCAGTTGTGTCAAGACCAATGGAGGAGTAGTAGAAGCAAGTGGTGAAGAGAAGGGGGCTTCGTGCTGATGCAAGTGAGCATTGGTGATGCTCGTAGTCGCAGCTTCAGTGTTTTGAGACACAGAGCTAATTGAGGCTAATGCCATCTTAACTTCAATGACCGTAGAGGGGTCTGAAGGGATGGTAGTGGTGGTAGCAGTTGTCATCGAGATGATAACAAAATATGCTATTAAGGACTGTTGAGAGTCCTTCAATGTCTTATTGGTTTCTCCTGTGGTGTTTTTTTGGCTTTCTTTGAAACGCCAAGAGGGGCTTCAGATTGTCGTTTAGATGTTTTTGGTTTGATAGCAAGGTAGATTGTGACGGTTGAATAACTATCTCTGAAGGCAAAGAAGGAGGAGGACATGAGAGTAGGGCACCAAGAGTTACCTCATTGTCTTCTGGATTGCGATTAGGGTTGTTTAAAAAACCGTTGGACCTCTCAAACCGGTCAAACTGGACCGTTTTTGGTGGTTTGAGTGGTCTGGTGGTCCAGTCCGGTCTGAAAATAGCCAAACTGCTCGGCCCGGTCTGGTCTGAGGTTTGAACGTTTTTTTGAGCGGTCTGGACCGGGCCGACCACCAAAAATACACATGTAATAATTATATTTATGTTTCATGTTGTAAGCCAATCGGCCCAATTAAATTAAATTCATCTAAAACATTATGTTTTTAGTTTTCATTTCTCAAAGGACCACGTATCTAAATTAGCAAAATTCTGAAATCCGTAAAAAATCAAATCCAAAATTTCAAGTCGTTCTTCGACTTGCTCAATATTTGTCCAAAGGTAAACTATTCTTGGTGGACTTATTTAACTTTTTTCCAACTTGCTCGATGTTTTTTTAGAGATAGATGTTTCTTTCAAAATTTGGAACATTACTTTTTAATAATTTTATATCGGTAAAAATTTCATTTTGGATATAGATGTTATGTTTTTTTAGTTTAAAACCCATAAGAGGCCCAAACCGGTCAGACCAGACCGCCTTTTTATGGTCCGGTATGACCGGTTTGGTCACTTGCTGCGAAATCGTTAGGTTTAGAAATTTCTTAAACCGCCATTTACGATTTGGTTTATGGTTTGGGGGGTTAAACCACCCAAATCGGACCACGAGTACCCCTACTTGCGATCAAGGAGACGAGCTCCCAACTGTGGTAGTTGGAAATCTCCTTCAGTAGGGTACAAGGACTCGTATAAGCGCTGAAGTACTGCGCTGATGAAACGGACATAGGGGATGCTTTGCTCTCTATCTTCCTTTAAGAGCCTGACAATCAGATCATCGAATATGATCTTTGCATAGTCGATCTTGCAACCCATAATCACTGAGTATCCACTGTTTAGGGCAATCCCGCTTTCTTTCTCCATTCTTCCAATTTTGCTACCCATACTTTGAATGAAATGGGCGAACATGTAGCTGATAGCAGTGGGCATACAGTTTTGAACCACCTTTTTAGTGCCTTCTTTGGTTTTCCCTTGAATATCTACCAGTCGTAGTTCATTGAGTGGATAAAGGCGATCAACTCAGCATCAGTAGGTATGGGTTTGTAAGTAGCAGCTTTGGAAGGTTCAAAGTAACTCTAAGAGTGGCAAGGCCGAATTCTCTATGGCCATGTTCAATATTGAAGTTAATGACAGACACTTCTTTCCCAAGCTTGTTCTTCTTATGAGCAACTTAAGCAGTGAAACAGAATTGCGGAAGAAGGCTCTTGCATCCTGGTGGGTAAAATATCAGTGCGTAGTTGATTGGGCTGTGTCTCAGAACTCAGTGGCTTCAGTGAGATGAGGTGCTGGTTTGTTCTTTGGAAAGGTCAGAAGAGCTTGATGGTTGTTTGACTTGAAGTCGATGTCTGAGAGCTAGAACTTCATGCTTGGAGCAAGGGATATGACAACAGATTGAGATGCCATTTCTGCTAATCAAACATTCAAGATGAGAAAAAAATACCATAAAAGGAATTTGGTATTTGAAGGAATTGAAGGAATTGACCAATTTCCAAAAGTGGAAATTTGGTTGTAAGATTAAGTAGGGAGAAAGCAAGGAGGTGAAATAATTAAGTTCAAAAAAATACCATAAGGAAATGGTATTTGAACACAATATTTATAGAATACAAACTCTATTTGAAAAGAAGGTATAATATCATCTAAAAACTTTGAGGGTTTTTAGAGAAAATCATGAACAAGATGATTTTGAAGAAAAACGTATTGTTTGATCTTATTTTAGAAAAGATTAGGATTCGAACATGTTTTTTGTAAGAAAAGGAAGAAAAAAAACACTAGAAAAACATACCTGTTTCTGGGTTGAAAGGATGAGCAAGTGGTGCATGTTCTTGGTGTTCTGGAGAGAGAATACTATACTTGCTTAGGAAGATTTGTCCGAGTAAAGTTTGAATTTGGAAAGAGAAGGGCTTTTATATGAGAGAGAATGAAAGGTCATGACGATCACGCAATTGATTGGACGCGGAATGAGAAGAGGCATCGTGTGTCAGAGAACGTGTGCCAACGGTTATCAACAATGATGTCATAAATAAAAACATCTTTTCATTTTCAAGGAAAAGTTTTTAATCACATGAAGAGGTTCAGTGATTTAGTTTCAGATTTTGAAAAACGTATCACTAATAAGAGAAAGTCAGTGATGATTCTTTTTTAGAAGCTTTTTAATTTCTTGAAAAAAAACAAGTAATTTGTTTTTGAAAAAGCTTTTAATCACCTAAACATAAAGTCTGTGATTATCTTTCAGTTTTCAAGGCGTCTCGTTGAAGTATCTTCAGTGAGGAAAGAGAAAAATTATACCTTGGCAGTTGGACACCATTTTGATAAGAGATCAAACAATGGGAGGAAAAACTGAAACAAACATTTATTTTGGGTTATGCTTATCGCTGAAGATTGACTCTTCAATGTTTAACATTCCAAGTTCGCTGATCAAGATAATATATCTTGTTTCATCAAGAGGTTTTGGAAAGATATCAGGGAGTTGGTACTCAGTGGGAATGAAATATTCAATGTCTCCATTCATAACATGATCTCTGATAAAATGATTTCTGATCTCAATATGCTTAGTTTTTTAGTGGAGCACTGGATTGTTGGCTATTGCTATAGCGCTAGTGCTATTATAGTAGATAGGAATCATTGAAAGCTGAAGGTCATAGTCAATGAGTTGATTTCTCATCCACAATACCTGAGCTCAACAACTACAAGCAGCTACTTATTCAGCTTCAGCGGTTGATGTGGACACAAACTTTTGCTTTTTACTTGTCCAACTCACAAACTTACCACCTAGAAGCTGACAATCACCAGTGGTGCTTTTTCTATCCAGTTTGCATCCTGCAAAAACACTATCTGAATAGGCAGTTAGGTCGAACCCTGAGTCTTTGGGATACCAGAGATCTAGATTGGGTGTATCCTTCAAATATCTAAATATTTGTTTTACAACGATCAGATGTGATTCCTTGGGTTCAGATTGATATCGTGCATAAATACATGTAGAATACATGATATCAGGTCAGCTAGTTGTAAGATACAGTAGGGAGTCGATCATTCCTTTTTAGCCAATGACATTCACATGTTTCCCATTTGGGTGCTTGTTTAGTGTCCATGGTGGTGCCATAGGAGTTTCCATCGCTGAATATTGAGTAAGATCATATTTCTTCAACATGACATTAACATACTTATCTTGACTTATGAATATTCCTTTTTCAGATTGCTTTATCTGAAGACCAAGAAAATATGTTAGTTCTCACATCATACTCATTTTATATTTCTTCTTCATACGTTCAGCAAACCGAACACATAGTGAAGGATTCGTGGATCCAAATATAATGTCATCGACATATATCTAAATAAGAATGATATGACCCTTGATTTTTCTGAGAAATAGGGTACTATCAATTTTTCCACGTTCAAACTTTTCAGCGATAAGATAGGAAAAAAGGGTGTCATACTAAGCACGAGGAGCTTGTTTTAATCCATAAAGAGCCTTATCCAGTTTATAGATATAACCTAGATGGTTAGGGTCAATAAACCCTGGGGGTTGCTCTACATATACTTCTTCATTCAACTTTTCATTTAGGAAGGCCGATTTAATATCCATTTAGAATGCTTTGAAGTCTTTGTGAGTTGCATAGGCTAGGAATAATCGAATTGTTTCGAGCCTAGCCATAAGGGCGAGGATTTCATCATAATCTATGCCTTCCTCTTGTCTATACCCTTGAGCAACAAGTCTAGATTATTGTGGATACAGTACCATGCTTATCTAACTTGTTACGAAATACCCATTTGGTACCTATAACAGTTTTACTAGATGGACGAGGAACAAGATTCCAAACCTTGTTCTTTCGAACTCACTCGGTTCTTCTTGCATAGCACTGACCCAATTAGAGTCTTGAAGAGCTTCATCAGCTTTCTTTTGTTCAAGAAGAGATATAAAGTTAACAAAGAGGCAGTTATTACCTAAACTACGTCGAGTCTAAATACATGCGTTTGGATCACCGAAGGATTTGATCAATTGGGTGACTCTTTGTCCAACTTTGAGCGAGTTGTTGATTGTTCATATCTGATGAGATATGAGGTTGAGGTTGCGATGGTGAAGAGGAGGCTTCAGCATTTGGTTCATCAGCAATCAGATGATGTGGTTCTGATTGAACAACATTTACCGAAGGTTGCTCATGAGTAGTATCAAAAGGAATATTACATCATACCAGGCTCGAGGAGCTTGCTTTAAACCATAGAGAGCTTTATCAAGAATGTAAACATGATCTGGTTTTTCAGCATTGATAAACCCTTCTGGTTGTGAGACGTATACCTCCTCTTTCAATATGCCATTTAGAAAGGCAGTCTTCACGTCCATTTGGTAGACAGTGAAGTTTTTGTGTGCAACATAGGCTAGAAACATTCTGATTGCCTCTATACGTGCAACTGGAGCGTATGTCTCATCATAGTCTATTCCTTCCTCTTGCCGGTATCCTTTAGAAACAAGTCTTGCTTTGTTTCAGACCACGATACCATCTTCATCTTTCTTATTTTTGAATACCCATTTCGTACCTATAATTGTTTTGCCTTCTGGTTGAGGTACGAGTCTCCAGACTTTAAGCGATTCGAATTGATTGAGCTCTTCTTGCATAACTGTTATCCAATCTGGATCTTTTAGAGCTTTGGATACTCGTGTAGGATCTATCTTGCTTAGAAAAGAATCAAACATGCACTCATTAGCAGTTGCAGGCCTATTTTGCACCGGTTTTGAAGGATCTCCAATAATTTGATATACCGGGTGCTCTTTGGTCCATTTATATACATGAGGGAGTGGATTAGATGTAGACTGATCATGTTGATCATCTAGGTATCCATTATGTTCTTCATGTTGGGGTTCAGTTGAAGTAACTAGTGCAGAATTTTTAGTGGATTGGACATTTGATGTTTATTGAGTAGGCATTACATTACATCCAACTGAATGTGCAACTTCTGTCTCAGCAGTGTCATGTGCAACTTCAACTGATTGAGTAGGTGTTTGAACTAGAGTTTCTTCTTGAATCAGGGAATTTGATTCAGTCGATACATCTGAAGTGATTGGATGATGATTACTTGAATCTTCAGATCTGCCAATCACAAAAGGTTTAGTTACTCTAGAACCAAGAAACTCATCATAAAAATGTTCAAACACTAAATCTAATTCTGTTAAATGAGATGTAGACATTGACGCTTTATCAGAATTAGAAACTTTAACCACAGGTTCTGGACTGATCTGTCCAGAAGCTAATACTCCTGTTATCACGGGTTCTGAACTGATTTGATCAGAAGCCATATCTTCATCAAATGTGACGTTTACGCTTTCAACAACTATCTTTGAATTCTTTATGTAAACTCTATATGAAGCAGACGTTTGAGAATATCCAATGAAAATGCCTTCATCAGCTTTCGGACTGAACTTGTTCAAGTTCTCCTTGTCGTTCAGTACAAAACACCTGCATCCAAAGATATGAAAATGTTTAATGCTATGTATTCTATTGTTTATTAAAGCATATGGTGTTTTATCAAACCTGCGATGAATGATTGAACGATTTTGCGTATAACATGCAGTTGAGACAGCTTCGACCCACAAAAATAAAGGTAGATCGGATTGTCTCAACATCGTTCGTGCAACCTCAACAAGAGTCCGATTTCGTCATTCAATTACCCCATTTTGTTC
This sequence comes from Arctium minus, assembly GCA_954870635.1. NCBI lineage: Eukaryota > Viridiplantae > Streptophyta > Magnoliopsida > Asterales > Asteraceae > Arctium > Arctium minus. Next base: position 31,823,078 of record OX941097.1, on the reverse strand, counting down.
TGGGGTTCTGACGGCAGAAAATTGATGTGTTATCCCGACCGATTCGAGATAATCGTCAATAATTTTGTTCTTGAATTATGTGCCATTATCAGTTCGGATAAACTTGACTGTCTTCTACAAGTTCACTTGAACGGTCTTTAAGAATGCGATGATGACATCGGGCGTTTCATCTTTTGATCTTAGAAATTTGACCCAAGTGTATCTGGAATAGTCATCCACAATCACTAGAACATACTTCTTGCCATTTATGCTTTGTGTTCGCATAGGACCGTAGAGATCCATATGCAGCAGTTCTAAAGGAGTACTTGAGCTTGGTTCAGGCTTAGGCTTATGAGAAGCTCTTTTCATCTTACCTTTCTCACACGCATCACACAGATGTTCTTTGACGTACTTCAGCTCAGGTAAACCCTTAACCAAATTTCCAGTCACCAACTTGTTAATGTATCTAAAGTTAAGATGAGATAGCCTTCTATGCCATAACCAGCTTTGTTGCATAGAGGCTTTGGAAAGTAGACACACCGCATTATCAATCTTGACATTTGATAGATTGATCGTGTAGAGGTTTGACTTCCGCGTCTCGACCAAGAGTTCTTTACCATCTTCCATTCTAACACAACATTGCTTGGCCTTAAAATTCACCTCCAAACCCTTGTCACAAAACTGACCAATGCTGAACAGATTGTGTCCTAATACTTCAACATAGCTCACCTTCTTAATCGTTACGTTCTCTTGCACTACGATTCCATATCCCAATATTAATGAAAACTGATCATTCCCAAAACGAACATTGCTACAAAGTTTCTCTGTATAATTAGATAGAATATTTTTCTGCCCTGTCATATGCTTGGAACGGCCTGAATCCAAGTACCACATATGACGGGTCTACACATGAGAAATCAAGCAACAAGAGGTTTAGGTACCTATTTATAGATGGGTCCTAGCATGTTAGCACAAGATTTTGGCATCCATTTGAATTTGGACCCTTTAAGCTTTTGAAAAACTTTTGAAACATTATTATTATTATAGACATGATATGAACCAAACCAATTATCAGAATATTGTCGAGACACAAAATCATTTCGACGATATGTGGAAGACTGTGTAGTAGACGGAGATAATTGAATCAATTGTTTTATTGTATATGACTTGTAAGAAGATACAAGGTTTTGTTTATGAGAAGCAAATTGATCAATTACATCATAAACACTATCAGTAACTCTATTACATTCAACATCCGAACATGATTTTGTTGTCTCATCAACCTTCTGCTTTGGCCTCCATTCAAGTTTCACTTCAGATCTTCTTTTTTTCAGATCTGAAACATATGAATATTTCATGTTAGAACTTTGAGACTTGAGAGATTGTTTCTTCTTTGATTTACCAGTGTTGGTCTGTTTCTGTGAGCGTCTGTTCTTTCTTTTCTTACCTTTTGCAGAATATGTGCTCACAGAAACTGGTTTATCAACTTTCGTTGATGATTCACCTTTTTCATACACACTTGGTAAACCATTATAATAAATTATGAATTGGGAATGATCTGTAAGTTTTGCATTAAAATCAAATTGATCAACACATTTATCAAAACAACCATCAGAGTTTAGAAAATCAAACTCTTCATCAAACAAAACATCATCATCATTAGATATAGAAGCTTTTGAAGTATTGGAAAAATCAGTGTTTATAAAAACAGTAGAAAATACCATTTGTTTAAATCCAATAAAAATTCTTTCTTCTTCAAGAGTATTCTCAAGCTCAGAAATTTTACTTCTAAGATGAGTGAAGGAACATAAAGCTTGCCTTCAATAGGTTTTGCCTCCATTTCCTCTGTAGAATAACTTTGAAAATAGTCGTTAGAAATAAATTTTGACTGTTTAGAATTGTAACTAGAATTCAACTTTTCATAAGGAAATGGTAGTTGCATTTTAGTTTTATGTTTCCTTTTCTCATTTTCCTTAGCTTCTACTTCATCTGATGATTTTGTCCATTTGACTTTAAGTTCAGAATGTTTTTGTGCCAGTTTGAGAAGATGAAAATCATATAAAGCAGGCACAGTTGAAATACCCATCTTCAAGTAATGAGGATTATCGTAACCGATACCCCAATACTCATTGAAATAAGTAATAACCTTTTTTGGTTTATTAAGATGAATAGTTTGATCAGTCTGACCTCGAGTATACAGTTTTTGTTCTAAACCATTCACTTTTTCAACCAAAGTTTAATTTTCTGATTTCAAAGTTAAACATTTCTTTGCAACCTCTTTCAACTCACGTTCACACATTTTAAATTTTGATTTTGTTTAAGATAATTGACCATAGATTGCAGTCTTTTCTTTGCCAAATGAATCAATGTTGTTATGTAAAGTTCAATCAATACAGTCTTCTCAACAATGTCTTTGTTGAGTTTCTGTATTGCTTGATTTTTCTTTTCAATGATACCTTTTTCACGTTTTAGTTTACACTGTAGATCTTGAAGTTCAACCATCATGGATTGCATTTGATTTAAAAAAATCAGATTCATTCATATCATTTACCTCTTCAGAATCCTTTTCATCTGACATCTCTTCAGCAACTTTCTGTCCCATTAGGCACATATGGGCAGTCTCCTCTTTCTCATCCTCAAAATCTGAATGGTCCAGCCGGTAATCATCTTCGGCCATCAGTGCTTTGCCAGCTTCTTTTTGCTTTGCCAGGAGCATCTTGTTCTTGTAATACTCGTAATTCTTCACTTTAGGCTTCCTGCAATCCTTGGCAAAGTGGCCTATTTTACCACAATTGTAGCATTTTACTGGCTCCTCTTCTTTCTTCTCCACATACTTGTTCACATATCTTTTCTCTTCTGGCCTTTTCTCCTCAAATCTTTTCTTCCCTTCAACCTTTTCTTTATGCTTAAAATTCTTTGAACCTGAAGAATACCTTTGACTGTTTGACCCAGGCTTCTTGTAAAACTTCTTTTGAAATGCCTTGGTCAATAAAAGCATTGCTTGCTTCAAGTATTCACCATCATTAATCAGACTCATCAGTTTCTTCTTCCTCCGTCTCAGAAACAATCACTTTCTTTTTCTTCAAACTCACTTATCTCTTTTCCTTTCTCTTTACCACCAATGTCACCGGATCAACCACTGGTTTCTCAGCTTTCTTCTACTCAACTATTATCTCATCCACATCTTCTTCATTTTGATGTAAAGTCTCATAAACTTCATGTAGAGGTATTGTAACACCCTAAAAATAGGGATAACAAAAACTTTCCCAAAGAGGAGAAGTGGCATATAAATTGCCATAGCAAGAGCCTTCCAAAAATGGGGAAATATAAACAAACATGTTTAATCACAGTTGTAATTTAAGGGACCATAAATAACAACAAACTAATCTAATTTCTATATCTAGAAAAGAGATTACAAAAAGGGTGTCATCTATAAACCCAAATGCCTTCACTAAAAATATACGTCCAAGTGCAATTCCCCAAGCTCTCACCCCAAGAAACTACGTCTGCTTAGAAACGGCGCCACTAGAACCTGAGATACACATCGACACCAAGCAAGTGTTAGGCCAAAAAGCCTAGTGAGTTGAACAAGAAAATAGCATGTTAAAGCATTTACAATTCTTATCAGCAGTTAACCAAATTTCATTAAATGTGGAGTCAACGGGGGATACCCATAGGACCAATCAAGTTACACCCAAATAGCCGATATACCTTGATGCCAAATACTACGAGTGACATCTGAAAGGCCCGACACATCCGAGGACTACAACCATGGCATTACCCCGAATGGCGAAGGTCTAGGCACATACCTACACGGTGGCACCCAAGACTACATCCTCCTAGTGTCTACTAACTTGGTTCATCCAACATAATTTATTAATCGGTCTCAAGGCACAATATGACCAAGAATATTATCCATACCAACCATGGGTACAATATTAAAAGTCATTTAATATGAAGTCTATAACAAGACCAATATGACCACATTTTAATCATGTGGTTTTGACCCATAAAATGGAGTCCCAAATAATATATCATTTTCATAACAAGATACACATATACATATCCCAATAACTCAAGGCATGCCATAAATGAACATGGCTCGTAAAGAAATCCCCCAAATACTTGAACATATAAAATGAACTTTTCAAGTAGGATGCAAGATGATAACAAGTAATAGATTATGATGTGTATCTAGTTTTAACAAAGGATTAGTAAACTCACAATCTAGGTTTTTTGACCAAAACCTAAAAAAAAGATGAAAACCCTAGTTGAATGGAAGTGATGAAGACTTGAAATCTTGAGATCTTGAAGTAGATGGAAACCCAATAATTGATTTCACCAACCAATCTTTGCAATAAATGATAAGAGGGTTTAGAGGAGAAGAAAATCGCCCACACCTTAGTTTCTCTCGGTTTAGATATGATTTTGGTGGTAAAAATGAGAGAAAAATGGGCAATTGGGGGTTTTGGAGACCAACAGGTCGCCCCGCGACTTGTGCCACGACTTGCACCCGCGGCATAAGTCGCCCGCTTCCACCGAGAGTTGCACTCCAGTGGGTTACGCGACTTGTGCCGCGACTTCCACTCGCGACGTAAGTCGCGTGAGCCACTGTTTCCCAAGGATGATTCTAAAGCTTCCAAACCAAACCAAACCAAATAACCAATTCAAACAATATAGCAATTAAGCATATAATTTCTACTTCGATAAACGCATAAACACAAGATTAACAAAACCTTATACTTACCTGAATTTCCAGATGTTACAATCCTCCCCACCTAATTTGGATTTCGTCTCCGAAATCACATTTATACGAACAAATGAGGATAACGCTTCTTCAAGTCCTCTTCGGACTCCCAAGTGACATTAGCACCACGATGGTTCTTCCATTGGACCTTGACCATGACTACGTCCTTATGCCGTAACTTCTTCACTTTCGATTCCAAAATCGCTTCCGGCTCTTCCTCACAACGGTTTCCATTATCTATTCGAATTTCCGTTAAGGGAATCACACTTTCCTCCTCGGCTAAGCATTTCCAAAGATAACATATGTGAAATGTAGGATGTATTCCATCCATCTCCGGTGGCAAATCCAACCGGTAGGCTTGCAATCCAATCTTTTCTAAGATGACAAATGGTCCAAGGAAACGAGGACTAAGCTTCCCGCGCTTTCCGAACCGAATAATCCCCTTCCAAGGAGATACTTTTAACATGACACGATCGCCCACTTGGAAACCGACCGGTCTTCTATTCTTATCCGCGTAACTTTTCTGTCGGTCTTGGGCCGCTTTCAATCGTTCTCGAATTTCTTTCACTTTGTCTGCCGTCTCCTGAACGATTTCCGGTCCGGCGAATTGTTTCTCACCCGCCTCAAGCCAACAAACTGGGGTTCGGCACTTCCGTCCGTATAACGCCTCGAACGATGCCATTCCGATACTAGAATGGTAACTGTTATTATAGGCAAACTCCACCAGAGGTAGGTGTGAGTCCCAACTTCCGCCGAAATCTATGACACACGATCTCAACATATCTTCGAGCGTCTGAATTGTCCTCTTGCTTTGACCATCCGTTTGAGGATGGTAGGTCGTGCTCAGATTTAATCTAGTGCCCAATTCCTTCTGCAAGATAGCCCAAAAACTTGAGGTGAACCGACTGTCCCGATCCGACACGATCGATTGCGGAACTCCGTGTCTCGACACCACCTCATCAATATAAATCTTAGCCAATTTTTCCATTGGCAAGGTCTCTCGCATAGCAAGAAAATGCGCACACTTGGTCAAACGATCCATGACCACCCAAATAGTATCATGACCTCGCAAGGTCTTCGGTAGTTTTGTCACAAAATCCATGGTGATGTTCTCCCACTTCCACTCGGGAATGGACAACGGTTGCAAACTCCCGTACGGTCTTTGATGCTCCGCCTTGACTTGAAGACACGTGACACACCTCTCCACATAATTTACCACATCCAGCTTCATCACCGGCCACCAATAGTTCAACTTAAAATCCCTATACATCTTGGTACTACCGGGATGTATAGAATATTTTGACTTATGCGCTTCTTCGAGAAGTAATTCCCGATTTCCACCAAACTTTGGCACCCAAATTCGCCCTTGGAAGAGTTTAAGTCCTCGACCATCTTCTGTCAAAAGTCCACTTTGTTTCACCATGACTTCCGATATGATATTTTCTTCCTTAAGCGCTTCCAACAGACTCGCCTTGATGTTTTTCAACAGACTCGATACGACATCGATTCTCGTGAGGGATACCTTAACATTACCATCATGGCTCCTTCAGTTCAACACATCCGCCACCACGTTAGCCTTACCGGGATGGTAAAGTAGATCACAATCATAGTCCTTTAGCAACTCAAGCCACCTCCTTTGTCGCATATTGAGTTCCTTTTGATCGAATATGTACTTGAGACTCTTGTGATTGGTAAAAAGAGTACATTTTGTACCGTACAAATAGTGCCGCCATAAATTCAAATCAAAGACCACCGCCGCCAATTCCAAGTCATGAGTCGGGTAGTTCTTCTTGTGGTCCTTTAGTTGCCGTGACGCATAAGCTATCACCTTTCCCCGTTGCATCAACACACATCCGAGACCCATCTTGGAAGCATCACTATAAACCACGAAGTCATCCGATCCATCGTGTAAGGATAGAATAGGAGCTTCACATAACCTCTTCTTGAGCGTCCGAATGGCTTGCTCCTATACATCAGTCCATAGAAAATTGGCATTCTTCCTTGTGAGGGAAGTGAGTGGCGAAACTATCTTAGAGAAATCTTGAATAAAGCGTCTGTAGTAGCCCGCCAAACCTAAGAAACTCCGGATTTCCGTCGGACTCGTTGGCAGTTCCCAACTCATCATCGCCTCTATCTTCGCCAGGTCCACCTTCACCCCGTCTTCCGACACCACGTGACCCAAGAATTGAACTTCTTTGAGCCAAAACTCGCACTTGGAGAACTTCACATACAACTTCTCTTTTCAGAGAACTTCTAGCACTTTGCGCAAGTGCTTCTCATGCCCCACTTCATATTTTGAGTAGATCAAGATGTCATCGATAAAGACAATCACGAACTTATCCAAGAATGGACGACACACGCGGTTCATTAAATCCATGAATATGGTCGGAGCATTGGTCAAGCCAAAGGGAATCACCAAAAACTCGTAGTGCCCATACCTCGTCCAAAAAGTCGTCTTTGGTATATCTTCCTTCTTCACTCTAACTTGATGATAACCGGATCTAAGATCGATCTTTGAAAAGCATCTCGTGCCTTGCAATTGATCGAAGAGATCGTTGATACGTGGTAGAGGATACTTGTTCTTCACCGTGACTTTATTCAACTCTCGATAGTCGATGCACATCCGCATGGACCCGTCCTTCTTCTTTACAAATAAGACCGGAGCTCCCCAAGGCGACGAGCTTGGTCTAATGAATCCTTTCTCGAGCAGCTCTTGAAGTTGCGTCATTATCTCTCGCATTTCTGTTGGAGCCAAACGGTAGGGTGCACGAGCTATCGGAGCCACTCCCGGTGTGAGGTCTATTTGGAACTCCACTTGGCATTCCGGCGGTAACCCGGGTAAATCTTCCGGAAAGACATCCAGTAAGTCTTGTACGATCTTCACGTCCTCTACTGACATCTTCTCTTTCTTGGCGTCCACCTCGTAAGCCAGGTACGAAGGGTAACCCTTCGCTAGAAACTTGCGAGCCTTAAGGGATGAGATGATAGGGTTGCTTCTCTTCTCTTTCTCCCCGTAGATGGTGACCACACCATTTTCCGGCAAAGGAACTTGGATCATCTTTTTGGAGCAAAAGATGTCAGCCTTATGCCTCACCAACCAATCCATGCCTATGACTACGTCGAAACCCCCTATAGCCATAGGTAACAAGTCTACATCGAAAGAATTCCCATCGATTTCTAGAGTACAACCACAGAAACACTCACAGACGATCACTTGATCTCCATTGGCTACTTCTACTACTAATGAATTGGAAAGGACACTAACAGGAGGGACGAATTGATTACAGAAATTAACCGATACGAAAGAACACGTAGCACCCGAATCAAACAACACACGAGCGGGCAAGGAGTTTACTAGAAACGTACCCGAAACAACATCGGCGGTCTCCTTCGCCTCTTCGGTAGTCAATCGGAATGCTCGGCTTGGCGCCCTTGACGGTTGCTTGACCCGTGTCGTCAACCCAAAATAATTTCCTCGGTTTCTGCCCACAAGCTTTGGGCAATTCTTCTTCATGTGTCCCAGTTCCCGACACTCAAAATAAACCGGCTCTTGGATAGGGCAATCCCGAATTGCATGACCTTTCTTGCCGCACTTGGCACATTCTACGGGACCCGAATGAGGTTTTGGGTCGCATGGGCCAGAGTGCTTGACTTTACACTTATGGCAGCATCGTGCCTCACGACGATTTTCACCAACTCTTCCGCTCACGTATGGCTTTGACTGACGAATGGGCACAAACGGCCCTTCCCACTTCCTCTTCTCTCCTATTGCAACTCTTTCATCTTTCTCTGCCTCCATATCATCTTCTATCAGATACGACTCCCCAATCACATCCTGAAGAGTCAGCCCCCTAGCATTCCTTATTGTCGTCCTCATCCTGACCGACAGCCCTTGCTGATAAGCCTTGATCTTTGATCTCTCATCCGGAACGATATGTCCCACCAAATTCAACTTCTCCAAGAAAATTTTGGAGTAGTCGGTGATGGACAGAGCCCCCTTCTTCAGGTTCTTGAACACTTCTTCCAGCTTGTCCACCGACCGCTCGCTCCAGTATTTATCCATGATCTTCCGCTTGAAAACCGGCCAAGTTAACTTGGCCAAAACTTCGGGAGTGAGGGCGGACCGTGTGAGATTCCACCAAATCAAGGCCTCACCCCTCAAAAGTTGAGAAGCGAACTTCACCCGTTGCGAGACATCGCATTCACTAGATTCGAAAGCCATCTCTACCTCTTTGAGCCAATACATACACACAACCGGATTGGCGGATCCCGAAAACTCCTTCGGGTTACACCCAAGAAAATCTTTGTAGGTGCATCCTTTGACCTTCCCCTTACTTCCGTTCTCGGTTTGCTCCTCAGTTAACACCACGACTGGTCCACCACCCGATCCCATCATGATATTCTCGGTCATCATCTCGGGTTGGAGGTTACTTCATCTCGATCTTCCAGAAGCTTCATGAAGAATTCTTGCTGTTGAGCCAATGCCGAGTTCATGGCCAACATCATGCTGTCTCTGATTCTTGTCTCCATAGTCACTTCCTCTAAGATAACATTGTTAGCTGCAATGTTCATGCGTGGAATCTGCTCGGGTCCTCCTCCCAAGAGATTGGGCATGGGAGGTACCACGGAGGTATCGACCACATGAGGTTGGTCTGCAGTAGATTCTACCTCCACGCGCCTCTCTTGCATGCTCGGTAACCTGCTCCGAGTGTTTACCATCACTATCTGCCAAACATGATCGAGAAAGAGATTGAGAAAAGACTAAGCGAGTTGAACTCATTGTACGTACTAATACCTTCATCAATATCATAATAACAGTAAGTCAAGTATGCTCACGTAACAATGCATTCATAATAGCAGTAGCTAAGTGAAATTATGAACGAATCATACACAAGAATTCTTGCCACTATCATCATAATTCTCAATTAATGTAATTCCGTAAATCCTAACGCTCTCCCCACCTAGGATTTCTACCCCAAATGGACAGTGAAACTATAATGTTTAAAGCATAAGTCTAGATACGGTAAAACAATACCTAGTTCACTTAAACTAAAGCTCTGATACGAACTTGTAACACCCTAAAAATAGGGATAACAAAAACTTTCCCAAAGAGGAGAAGTGGCATATAAATTGCCATAGCAAGAGCCTCCCAAAATGGGGAAATATAAACAAACATGTTTAATCACAGTTGTAATTTAACGGACCATAAATAACAACAAACTAATCTAATTTCTATATCTAGAAAAGAGATTACAAAAAGGGTGTCATCTATAAACCCAAATGCCTTCACCAAAAATATACTTCCAAGTGCAATTCCCCAAGCTCTCACCCCAAGCAACTACGTCTGCTTAGAAACGGCGCCACTAGAACCTGAGATACACATCGACACCAAACAAGTGTTAGGCTAAAAAGCCTAGTGAGTTGAACAAGAAAATAACATGTTAAAGCATTTACAATTCTTATCAGCGGTTAACCAAATTTCATTAAATGTGGAGTCAACGAGGGATACCCATAGCACCAATCAAGTTACACCCAAATAGCCGATATACCTTGATGCCAACTACTACGAGTGACATTCGAAAGGCCCGGCACATCCGAGGACTACAACCATGGCATTACCCAGAATGGCGAAGGTCTAGGCACATACCCACACGGTGGCACCCAAGACTACATCCTCCTAGTGTCTACTAACTTGGTTCGTCCAACATAATTTATTAATCGGCCTCAAGGCACAATATGACCAAGAATATTATCCATACCAACCATGGATACAATATTACAAGTCATTTAATATGAAGTCTATAACAAGACCGATATGACCACATTTTAATCATGTGGTTTTGACCCATAAAATGGAGTCCCAAATAATATATCATCTTCATAACAAGATACACATATACATATCCCAATAACTCAAGGCATGACATAAATGAACTTGGCTCGTAAAGAAATCCCCCAAATACTTGAACATGTAAAATGAACTTTTCAAGTAGGATGCAAGATGATAACAAGTAATAGATTATGATGTGTATCTAGTTTTAACAAAGGATTAGTAAACTCACAATCTAGGTTTTTTGACCAAAACCTAAAAAAAAGATGAAAACCCTAGTTGAATGGAAGTGATGAAGACTTGAAATCTTGAGATCTTGAAGTAGATGGAAACCCAATAAATGATTTCACCAACCAATTTTTGCAATAAATGATAAGAGGGTTTAGAGGAGAAGAAAATTGCCCAAACCCTAGTTTCTCTCGGTTTAGATCTGATTTTGGTGGTAAGAATGAGAGAAAAACGAGCAATTGGGGGTTTTGGAGACCAGAAGGTCGCCCCGCGACTTGTGCCGCAACTTGCACCCGCGGCATAAGTCGCCCGCTTCCACCGAGAGTTGCACTCCAGTGGGTTACGCGGCTTGTGCCGCGACTTCCACTCGCGACGTAAGTCGCGTGAGCCACTGTTTCCCAAGGATGATTCTAAAGATTCCAAACCAAACCAAACCAAATAACCAATTCAAACAATATAGCAATTAAGCATATAATTTCTACTTCAATAAACGCATAAACACAAGATTAACAAAACCTTATACTTACCTGAATTTCCGGATGTTACAGGTATCTCATTCAAATCTTTCATTTGTTTCATCTGTTGAGTGAATCTTTTCCATTCAGGTTGTAATATACTCATAAACTTAACATTCAACTCAATATGGGATTTCTGCACTCTATTCTTGCTTAACTCATTGAGAAGAGTGACAAATCTGTCATAAGTTGCCTCTAGGTTCTCACTTTCCTTTGCTTTAAACTCTTCATAGTTGTTGAGGCAATTAGATACCTTCAGCTAATTACCAACCTTAGAACCCAACATCATTCTTTCCAACTGATCCCACATCTGCTTGTCGGTTGCTTTGTAGCTGTCTATCTTCACATAGATCTCATTTGGTATTCCTTGGAGTAAAAAGGACTTTGCCAGTTTGTCAGCTTTGTGCCTTTTCTTATCTTCATCTTCATACTCATCAGGATCAATTACATATTCCTTTCTCGCAACTTCTGCTCCATCCTCTATTGTAGTATGAACCTTTGTTGGAGGTTTCATGAGCCCTTCTTTTAAGGATAGTCTGATATAATCACCAAGCTCATGTCTGTCAATGAAGTCCAAAAATCTGTCTTTCCATTGCTCGTACTCACCCTTGAACAGAACGGGTGGTTTGACATCAGTACCAATTGCGAGAGCATCCCTTGAAGTCATCTTTACAATCTGTTTAATAAGAACTTTGAATGATCGTTAGTTCGAAAAATAATCAACAATCAAAATTCTTAGAAAAAATTTCAGAAAAAGTTTCCAAAAAATTTCTAAGATAAGAATCCTCACACCACTGTAGCTTTAAAATTCGCACACCAAGAAAAACTTCACCAAAATTCGCACACTTGAAGAAATTCGCACGCCTCAGAGACAAAATCCGCACACCAAGAGAAATTCGTACAACTTGAGATGAGAATTCTTAGAAATTCGCATGCCTCTGTATGCGAATTCTGAGCAATTCGCACATTACTATATGTGAATTCTTGCCTTAATCTTTTCTCAAACTTCAAACTTTTCGCACAACAAGGAAATGCGAATTCTACACTTAGAAAAATTCTTGATCTTCAACTTCCCGTATCGATACGAATTGTGTACTTAGAAAATATTTCAATTTTCTATGCGGAAAGTACAAGAATTTGTATGATGTTCTATGCGAATTCTGAGAAATATGTATATAGCACGATGCGAATTTAAGAGATTTGTATGCTTCCTTATGCGAATTCTTCAACTTCTCGTATATAGGCATATGCGAATTCTTGGAATCTGTATGCTTCACTATGCGAAATCTGTACTTGGATAAATCTCAATCAACTTTTCGTATGTAAGCCTATGCGAATTCCATCTTTTCGCACATAGGCATATGTGAATTCTAATCTATTCGTACGTAATACCTTGCGAATTCTTCACTTAGCTTTCAAAATTCATGCCCCATGCGAGTTCTTGATGCGAAATACAGATCTTGCGAGTTCTTCACTTATCGACCCAAAAACACTTCAAATCGATCAAAAATCCATTAATCCTTCGATTTTGAATATGTAATTCCACCAGTTCAACCACGAACAGTGCAAGATCCGATTACAAACAATGAATTACAATCAAATTGACTCAACTATACATTTCGATTGAGATACAGTGTTTTTGACTCGTGTATTCAAAAATTCACAAAAACTCAAAATCAAACAAGAATTACAGTGCAATTGTGTTTCTAACCAATACAAATCGATTCTAGAATGCTCGATCAACATACAATCAAAGTTTCATACGATTACAGTACAAAAATCAAGAATCGATCAAGCTATTGTGAAACAGACATACGAATTCATTTTGTTGATTTTCAATCGAATCTGCTCTGATACCAATTGTGTGTCCCAGTTTATGTGCAATCAGATCAAGATAATAACAAGATTTAATTCAAGTAAACGTATATTGAACAATGAATTCACAGTACAAAGATGCTCTCAACTCAAAACAATATTTCTCTCACTAAAGTAAACTTATCTTCTAGTCATATGAGTCTACGAATAAAAAACAAGACTATTTATTCCCATTACAATTACAAAGACAAATCTAAACAACACTTTGACTTATTACAAAGACTTTGACTTTTGCAATAAGAGGTTTTGACTTGAGTATTTGACTTTGACTTTCAATCTTTATGATCTTGGATCCAACATATTTGAGCACTAACAAGCTCCATTTGTTTGCATGTTGGGTACGAGATAGGATCATCATCAGCCTTGTGTGGTTCAGATGAAGGGTTATTGCTAAAAGATGCTTTAGATTCACCAAAGTGAGAAAACATCCATTGATTCAACTTATATTATCAAGAATAGGTCTTGAGTTTGCTGGGTCGGATTCATCAAAGGTGATATATATGTGGTCTCTTCACCAGTTTGTCTTATTTTGTTGAAGACTCTGAAGGCTTTACATATTAAGGAATATCCGAGGAAGATACCATCGTTAGCTTTAGGTTCAAACTTTCCAAGATCATCTATGTTGTTTACGATATAGCATCGACAACCAAAGATGTGAAGAAAGCTGATAGTTGGCTTTCTTCCGTGGAAGAGTTTGTAGGATGTCTTCTTGAATCGCGTTACAATCAGTGATTGATTTTGAGTAAATGATGTAGTGTCGACAGCTTCAGCACATAATTGGGTTGGTAGATGAGATTCGTTAAGCATAGATCGATCGACTTCAATGATGGTTGGATTTCTTCTTTCAACAACTCCGTTTTGTTGTGGTGTTCTCACAACTGAGATGCTGTGAGATATTCTCTTAGTCTCAAAGAAGTTATCAAGAGTATTGTTTTTGAATTTAGTGCCATGATCACTTCTTATTGACCGAACTATCATATTGTTTAATACTTCCATTTTCTTAATGAAGGAAATGATTTCTTGTGGGGTGTCACTCTTGGCTCTGAGAAAACATCACTCAGGTATATCTTGAGAATTCATCCACTATTGCTAGTGTATACTTCTTTACAACGATGGATTGTATGTTGACAGGGCCCAATAGACCCATGTGGAGTAGATGAAGAGAAGTAGTCACTGAAGAGACTTGCTTAGATTTGAAACTTGCTCTTGTTTGCTTCCCTTTCTCACATGCTGAACATAGAGATTCCTTAGCATATGAGTGTTGACGTAACCCAGTGATAAGTTCTTTCTTTAAAAGATCATACAACACATTGAAGTTCAGATGGGAGAGCCTTTTGGGCCATAGCCATTTGACATCTGAGAAGGCTTTGGAGAGAAAACAAATGTCTTCATTGTTGGAAGAGTCCATGTCGATGACATAGACATTTTCAATACGAGTACCAGAGAGAGCGTGTCTTCCATCTTTGTCAGTGACAGAGCATGTTCTCTTGGTGAAACATACTTTATAGTCTTTATCATATAGTTGACTGATGCTTAGAAGATTGTGCTTTAGTCCTTCTACGTAAGCGACTCTTCGGAAATTGGTTACACCATTAGTCATTGTAACACCCTCAAATCTGGTAAGAGCAACTAATCAAAAATCCCGATATAATATCTAATAAAAGACGAAACTTCCACTTACAAATCAATACTCCATATACCTCAATTTAAAATTCTATAATTAACCACAACAATTATAAAACTCCAGTCTTATAAACAAGGACTAAATCGAAGTCGGGTGTTACTTAACCCAAATACCAGTCGCTCTTCCCAAAACAATGCGGAAGACTTCACTAGGACATTCACTTCTCGAGCACACCACTAGCACTCCTCTATCCATGGTGACACTAGAACTATTCTCATCCGAAACCTGTTGCACATGCCGACAAATAAAAGGTTAGGCTAACGCCTAGTGAGTTCAAGAGTTTTCACCATAAGTATATGTAAATCGTTAAACTGAAAGAATGTAAACTGAGTCACAATTATTAAAAAATCTCATACATTAAATATGAAAGTCACTCGCCTCCTAAAACCCACAAGTTTTGTGATGAAAACCCCGATATGAAATATTTCTTTAAAATATAAACTCAAACCCCAACCTCGCCCAAAACCTGCGTCATGATTAAATTCCCAAATAAAGAAAACGTGGATTAAGACTTTAATATCCTAAACCTCTGAAAACACTAATAAGATGTGATACACAAACCATAAATCATGGATAATGATCCATATATAAAACGTCCCCAAAATCACGGATAATATGCGACACCCTAAAATAATCAAATTACACATTAACAACATCAAGAGTGTCAAATCGTAGATAATCTTTGTTTCCAAAGAGTATATCTAAAATCCACCAGTTGGTGACGGGGGAGACCCGATTACATTGAATGTGACGTAACACAAGAGTAGGCCACATATCTATGTTATATGAGCATCACTTAGGGATAAAACACTCATTAACATCAACCTTTCCGGGTCTATAGCTAACAAACCAACAAGCTCAACAACTCCATGTGTATTGCTTGGATAATCATCAAGTTCAACCCCTCTAGGTCTGTACCTTGGAATTTTCGTGCACTCATCAAGTTCAACCCCTCTGGGTCTATACCTTGAAATTCCAAAACATCCCAGTTAACCTCGTTCACAAGAAAATTGCAATTATTGGTCAGAAGACCCCATGCCTATTTCAAGTTACAATACGGGGATATTTATCCCACTCAAACTGACTCTTATGCCTATGGATCCATTGCATTACAGTCTAAAACATTACATGACTCCAAATGAATGAACTAGCGCATCTAAAACATGTAATTCTCAAATAAGATGCAATGACGCAAATCGTAACCAAAGCTCTATAGTGAGCTATCAAAATCGGACAAGTGTCCCCAAGACCCTACAGAGTCAAAACCGAGCCATAAGCTCAACCAACCAATTGACCGTTTGTAAAAGCCACAAAATACGATAAAGCGTAAATGACCCACGTTTATGCAAAAACATGCTCCACCGACATGGATGACTCAAACAAAACATCATAAGTTGGAATGAATCGTTTTCCAAATGAAACTATACCATTTATAACCCCAAAGTATTTCATAACTTAATAATATACACTTTTCGCACGGTTTATAAAACCAAATACACTAAAAATACATTTACATCAAATGACCTTCATTTATATAATAAATCATCAAAAGAACATATAAATATGATTTCCTTACCAAAATGTCCCAAAAACCCAAATATGACATTTACGATATTTATAGAATCAAATGTATCCAAAATGTAATTTCATCAAATAAACAACACATTTGATAACACAAAGTAAAACATTTTAATACTTCAGAACGGACATTTTTGCTATGTACAACGTTTTCACAAATCAACTTGAACTCACCTTGCTAGATTTAGGCTAAATCTAGATTTTACCCAACTTAGAGCTTCCTTGAAGAAACTTGAATCTTCAAAGCCAAAACTTCCAAAACCTAGATCCACAAGTTTTTAACCATAAATATTCACATCCAACCATTAAGAATCATTACCCAAACATTAAAAATGAAGACCTCAACTTATGCCCAAAACCCTAACTTCCATAGATGAAGAAAATAGAATATTACCTTAACCCAAGCTTGAATCCACCAACCAAAACACTTCTAGTTCACCAAAATGGCCACAACCTCCAATCTACAAAAGAGAGAACAAGGGTGGATGAATCCCTAGAAAACTTGATGAAGAAGAAGATGAAGATGAAAGGTTATGGCTCTAACCTCCAAACTTGCTAGGTGATGAAGAATCATGTGTTTTAAGAAGGAAATCCTCCAAACATGAGTTAAGGTTCGAATTTGGGGTTTGGGGGTTGATTTGGGAGAGAAAAGGGGAAGAGATTTAGAGTTTTGGTGAGAAATGAGGTTTGGTGGCCGGTTTCCCTCTTTTAAATGCGCATAGTGGCTCCGCACTGATGGCGGTGCTGATACATCCGTGCGGACCGCACTGATGGTGGCGCTGATCCATCCCCTCAGAGATCCGTGATGAGCACTGCCAACCGATTTCTTCATTTTTCTTGCTCGATCACTGTTTTGGTCATAACTTCTTTTTTTAACTCCGATTTTACTTCGGAAAGAACCGTTGGACTTGCAATTGAACCCTTCATCCAAAAAGGCTATAAAATATATGATTCAAGTCTAAAAATATTATTTCTTCTTTTTCCCTTAAAATACCCATTTGTATTAACTTGAAATTATATCTTCCTAAAAATCGGGGTGTTACAGTCATCATGTTGAATCCTTTGGTATAGGCTTTTATGTCTCCTCTAAAGGTCACTGAGGGACCTTTCTCTTCCTTGTATTCTGAGAGCAGTATCTTGTTACCGGTCATATGTCTAGATCATCCACTATCAAGATACCAGATACCCTTCAGGTCCGGTAATCATAAGAAAGATTTTTTGAATTGGTACCCCTTTTTACAATGGGTCCAACAAGGTTAGTGGAGATGGAAGGTTCATCCCCTATTTATGAAGAAGAAGGACGGTACAATTAGGATGTGCATAGATTACTGAGAACTTGACAAGGTGACAGTGAAAAACAAGTATCCACTCCCAAGTATCGACGATCTACTTGATCAAGTTCAAGGGGCGGGTGCCTCTCAAAGATCAACCTTCGGTCGGGGTATCATCAAGTGAAGGTGAAAGATGAGGATGTGGGGAAGACTGCCTTTAGAAGACAATATGGTCATTACGAATTTCTAGTAATGCCATTTGGGTTAACAAACGCACTGAAGGTGTTCATGGATTTGATGAAACAGGTGTGTCGACCTTTCCTTGACAAGTCAGTGATCGTGTTTATCGACGATATACTTGTCTACTCCAAGGACGAGACTCATCACGAGTAACACCTTCGGGTGGTTTTGAAGGTTTTGAGAAGGAAGAAGTTGTACGCAAAATTCTCCAAGTGCGACTTTTGGTTAGAAGAGGTTCAATTCATGGGTCATGTAGTCAACCGCGCAGAGTGAAGATAGATCCGTCTGAGATCGAAGCAATGATAAATTGGGAGCCACCCAAGAGCCCATCCGAAATCCGAAGTTTCGTGGGTTTAGCGAGCTACTATAGGAGGTTTATTCAACATTTCTCCAAAATCGCTTCCCTTTTGACGGCCTTGACCCGAAAGAATTTGAAGTTCGTTTGGACGGAAACCCAAGAAAAATCCTTTCGGACTCTTCAGAAGAAGTTGTGCAAAGCTCCAATCTTGTGGTCTATAGCGATGCGTCTAAAATGGGATTGGGTTGTGTTTTGATGCAATGGGGCAAGGTGATTGTCTATGCGTCAAGGCAACTCAAGGAGCATGAGAAGAATTATCCAACCCATGATTTGGAGCTAGCGGCGGTGCTGTTCACCTTGAAGTTATGGCCACACTACCTTTACGGTACAAAATGCACACTATTTACGAACAACAAGAGCTTGAAGTATGTGTTTGATCAGAAGGAAATGAACATGAGACAACAACGTTGGTTGGAACCACTAAAAGATTATGATTGTGAACTGCTCTATCACCCGGGTAAAGCGAATGTGGTGGAAAACGCTTTCAGCCAGAAGGAGTATAGTACTGGCATGCGAGCTACACTAGCAATAATAGACTTAGTATCCAACTTGATGGATCAAATAAAGACGTCTCAGAGAGAAGCCTTACTTGAGAAAAATCTAAAGAGTGAAGTAATGGTGAAGCAACAATCACTTCTAACCGAGGATGGTCATGGCTAGAAACTATACCAATGTCGTATTTGGGTGTCTAAGATCGGTGGCAAACGCTAATTGCTACTAGAGGATGCACACAAGTCCAAATGTTCTATCCATCCGGGTAGCACCAAGATGTACATAGATTTGAAGTTGATATATTGGTAGCCCGTTATGAAGTTGGATGTGGAGAACTACGTGGAAAGATGTGTGACCTGTCTGCAAGTAAAAGTGGAACATCAACGACCATACGGGAGCCTCCAATCCTTAAAGATCCCGGAGTGGAAGTGGGAGCACATCACGATGGATTTCGTAACCAATTTACCGAAGACTTTGAAGGTTCATGACACGATTTTGGTTGTGGTGCACCGTTTGACAAAGAGTATTTCTTGGCGATGCGGGAAAGGATGTCTATAGATAAGCTTGCCAAGTTGTATATTGACGAAGTGGTCTCGAGGCATGGCGTGCCACTATCAATCGTATCCGACCGAGATAGCCATTTCACTTCCAACTTTTGGGATGGGCTACAGAAAGAATTAGGCATGAAGGTGAAGTTGATCATGGCTTACCATCCCCAAACTGATGGTCAAAGTGAGCGAACAATTCAGACATTGGAAGACAGGCTGAGGTCGTGTGTCATTGACTTTGGTGGTAATTAGGACTCCCACCTACCCCTCATGAAGTTTCCCTACAACAACAGTTACCACTCTAGCATCGGAGCGTTTCATGTACGATAGTGTAGGACTCCGGTGTGTTGGATTGAAGTGGGGGAAAAGAAATTTATCGGCCTTGAGATCGTCCAAGAAACTGCCGATAAAGTGAAAGGAATCCATGAGTGGTTAAAGGCGGCTCAGGACCAACAAAAGAGTTACACCGATAAGAAGAGAAGGCCAATAGAATTCCAAGTGGGTGACAATGTAATGTTGAAAGTGTCACCTTGGAAGGGCATTATATCAGAAAGCGCGGGAAGATTAGTCCCCGTTTCCTAGGACCATTTACCAATTTGGGAAGGGTGGGGCTCCAAGCGTAGAAATTGGAATTACCACCTGAGATGGTCGGGGTTCATCACACTTTCTAAGTGTGTTACCTACGCAAGTGTTTGGCGGAAGAGGAGAATGATACCCCTCTCAGAGATAAGATTCGATGAGGGTAAGCATTGTGGAACCTGACGCTATCTTGGAGCGAAATTCAAAGAAACTTTGCCACAAAGAATTCATGATCGTCAAGGTACAGTGGAAACATCATCGCGGAGCCAAAGTGACCTGGGAAGCCAAGGATGACACGAAGAGAAGGTACCCAGACCTTTTTGTATAATCAAGATTTCGAGGATGAAATCATTTTCCAAGTTGGGGAGGAATGTAACACTCGTAATTTCGGTAAGTAAATTGGGGTTCTTATACCCTTATAACTCGTCTTATCAATAATCTTGTTTAGGGAATGATCTATTGATAGTGTCCTGGCGAATCGACCTGTTGACCGCGTAGAAAAGTAAAATTTCTAAGCTCGGAAGGCCTGGGGCGACAGCGATTGTGACAAAGTCACTATCGGTAGTGTCACAATCGCCGACGTAGGGGTGCTCTCGGTACAATCTCAGCGATTATGCCATAGGGCACTATCTCTGGTCATTCTCGCATCCAGGGACCCCCTCTTGGTACATCATGGGCGATAGTGCAAGCGATTGTGACAGATGTCACTGTCGCCTGCCACTGTCGCAGTTGGGCTGTTTGTTGGTATAAATTGTTTGGACCGATTTTTGAGAGCATTAATGTTATAAATCAGATCAAGGATCGATTTCTCTCTCATTTAGGGAGATTTTCACCTACCAAACCTCACTCCTCATTGAATCCAAGTTGAAGTCACTCAATATCATCCATAACTTCTTATCTAGGGTTTTTTATCGCCTAGAGGAAGGAGCTCAAGTATTTGGGCAAGCTCTTGTATCATCTTCTTTGCTATGACTTGGTGGTTTCTAGATTTTAGCCAAAACCTAGTAGTGTGAGTTCATCCTACAACTCTTTACTTTATATACATGTCTTAAATATTATTGTTATGATTCAACAAGATCTCTAACACATTTCTTTGCCATTGAGAAATTTTAAGAAAGTTAGGTCAAAACTAGGTTTTGATGATTTTGAGTAAAATGATGTTTTGACTATGAAACTTGATTTTACTTGTATAAAAGATGATATTGTTAGACTGAAATTGTATTCAAGATTAAATGAGGGTCATTGTTGTAATTAGTGTTTGTGTGAGTTGTATTGAGCTTAGAATGTTTGACCTTGCTTGGTCATGTTGACCTATATATAAGCAAGTCTTTTTGTTTTCTATGTAAGCAAGAGAGTAAGTGTGTGAAAGTAAAGGTGTAATCTTGGTGGTAGTTGAGAGAAACACATAGTTGCACACATTGAGTACACACACAAACACATTCTATCTTGAAAGGTTAATCAATAATAGATCTATGACTTGATGTAATTCTTGTGATTAATAAACTAAGTGTTTTGTGATAATCTGTATGTGTTTATGCTAGTAAATCTTGGGCCACAATTGGTATCAGAGCCAAATCCGTTTGAAAATCAAGAAAATGTTTTTGAGTCGACACTGTTCACGTTATTGTTCACGAAGTCAAAATCAATTTTGATTTTTAGTAGAATTTTTTAGTTGAATCTGATTAGGTTATGTTCGAATTATGAAATCGATCATGTCTGTATAATTTGTTTCAAGGTTTGCACAGTATTCGATTGGTAATTTTGATTTTAAAGAAGTTTTTGGTTCACGAGTTTCACGTACTGTTCTTGAATCAATTTGATGATTTGTGTGTTTTTAATCGAAATTGCTTGCTAGAATTGTGTTCGAAATGTGTTGGTGAATGAATTGTCAAATTTTCAGATCGAAATTCGAAGTCTAGATGAATTTTTGGTGTGATTTTGATCGAGTTTAGAGGTTTGCGTGTTTTCATCAGAGTTTGCGGGTGTTCATATTGGTTTGCGTGTGTTCATCTTGGTTTGCGTTTCATTCATCGTGATTTTCTTAGAATTTTATCTGAACTTTGCGGGTTCTACTTGAATCGCAAAGTGTGGTTTCAACAGTTTCAGTGTATTTTGCGTATCATTTCACAAACGCAAAGTGTTGTTTGCGTTTCACTCATAAGAATATCTCACAAACGCAAGTTAAGGTTTGCTCTTCAAATCACAAATGCAAACTGAGTTTTGTGTTCCACATTACAAACGCAAAGCAAGGTTTGCGCTCCACAGCACAAACGCAAAGTAAGGTTTGCGTTCTATACTGCAAACGCAAAGTCAAGGTTTGCGTTCCATACTACATACGCAAAGTCAAGGTTTGCGTTCCACACTGCATACGCAAAGTCAAGGTTTGCGTACCTCACTTGACACGCAAAGCTTGGTTTACTTAGAATTTTTTCTGAGAATTTTTCAAAACTGTAATATGGCCTTTAATAGTGAAAAAAATTTCTCTAGAGGCGCTGCCCCTTGACCCCGCAAGGGCGTTGCCCCTTGACCCCACCCGCTAACCGGGTAGCGGGACCCCCGTGCTAAGTCTGCGGAGGGGGATATAGTTCTGATTGTGATCAAAATTTCCAAATTCTTATTTCAAGATTTTTTTATTTTTGTGATTTTGTTTGGACTAACGATCATTTCTAGCATATTTTTATAGATTTCAAGATGTATCAGGATAGCATTTATGATCTTGACGAGATGATACGAGAGCTTGATGATTGTAGAAGACGAGCAAATATTGCCAGTGAGACAGCTGATGGACTTAAACAGATAAATTCTCAAATTTTTGCGGAAAGAGAAGCTGAAAAATCAAGTCTTTAGTCTTGAGGTTGAGCTAAATATGTTGAAAGAAAAAGACAACTCAAAAGACAAAGAGGACACGAAGAAGGCTGAGAAGAAAAGAAAAGATTTAGAGAATGAAAATGCTGAGCTAAAGAAGAAAAAACTTGAATTAGAAGTTCAAATTGAAAAAGAGAAGAAAGAAAGGGAAAGTTATGAAAAGAAAAGAAAAGAGTTTGAAAATGAGAATGCTGAATTGAAAAAGAAAATATCTGAATTTGAGAAAGAAAGAAAAGATTTTGCAAAGAAGTTTTCTGATTTCTCCAGAAAGGCATTTGAAGAAAAGAAAGTTGTAGAGATGAAATGCATTAAACTTTCTCAACAAGTTTCAGACTTTGAGAAAGTAATCATACTGGAAAGAGATAAATTTGAGAAAGAACAGAAGAAGATAGTTGAAACAAAGACTGTAAAGAAAGATTTTACTGAAGAGAAGATTGTGTTTGAGACTGAGATTGCTAAGCTTACAAAGAAGCTATCTGAACTGTCATCAACAATACTGAAGGAGAAGAATGCAAAAGTTGAGTTGCATAAGAAGTTTGACATATTGTCAAATGAGAGAAACTGTTTGACTTCAGAGATTAAAGAACTTGAGGAGATCATGTTCACTGTGAAGCTGACTGAGCACAAAACGCCAGAATCTATTGCTCAATCACCAAGAGATGATCAAGCTGGTTCAGAATGCTCATTCAAAACAGCTTCTAGTTCAAATTTTATGAATGTTTCTCATAATCCTTTATTTGATTCAGATGATAGTCATACTTCTGCACTTAAAGATAATATTTGTCCTTCTAACTTGTTTTATGACAAAAATGTTGATGGTTCAGGTAACATTCAGAAGAAAGAATCTCAGAAGAAAATGACATGGAGAAAGAAAGATGAGAAAGATAAAGAGAATTGGTATTGGAGGGTGAAAGGATCTTCGGAGGAGAAGAAGAAAGAAGAAATATCATTTGGATATACATTTAAAGCTCAAAGGAACAATTCTCCTAAAGGTAAAACTTTTGGTAAACCTGATCTGATTTACACTATTAATCAATTGATCAGGTTAGCTCAAAAGAAAATAAATTGTTCCTACTGTGGTTCAAATGATTTTGTTGGTAAAAATTTTGAAAATTACTGGTATGGTTCTTACTACATCTCTCCTACTAAAACTGCAACTAACAAATCTGGATCCAAATACCAGTGGATACCAAAAGCTAAATCTGTGTTGCAGGCACCCAAGGTTTAAGGGGGAGAAAGAACTAAGGCTTCTGAACAAATTAGTTCAGAACCCGTGCTTCAAAGAACTATGGCTTTTGGACAATTCAGTTCAAAACCCGTATTCAAATGTTTTCTTCTGAAGGATGCTTTCATGATTATATCTTTTCAGGAAGTTTTTCGTTTGAAAGGGAGTTTAGAATTTATATTGCTATATCTTTTATAATAATATTTCTAAAAAGATTGACGTTTTACAGATATCAAGGGGGAGGATATCTAGTCAATGATACTTTAATTGGTATATTCATTCCAGGGGGAGTTAAGGATTCTAATCCACAGGTATAACATTCAAAACCTTATACTCTAACACTTGTGAAAGAAGAACAACTTTTACTTGTGAAAAATGTTTTTAAAATGTTCAAACCACTTCATGATCTTAAAATGTTTTTCTGATTTTAGAAGTGTGCATTTTAAATGATTTTTGGATACTTGTGAATTTTATTGTTTATCTGGCCGTGTGTTCTTTAAAGAATAATACTTGTGTATTTTCTTTTCTATATACTTTGTCAAGTATTCATACACACATTGGTTCAGTATTTTTAATATTTGATTATGTTATTACCATGTATCAAATGATATATCTTTCTATGGTAATACACCCGTTGTTTGTTATTCACTGTTGTTTGAATCAAACGTCATTTCATTTTTAATGTGCTTTCATTGCTAATATGTTTATTTATTGTTCATATAAACAATATACGTCTTTGAATTTCCAAATATTTTTCTTCATGATAATTTGATCTGATATTAATCATTGTCAGATTCTCAAAACATTTCTATTCTTTCTTGATTATTCATTCATATAAAGTTTTGAGATATCTTAAATGTTTAAAATGCTCAAATTTCATTTATAATCTTTGATGAGCATATATACACTGACATATGATTTCTTGTGCTTTACATGTCAAGAAAATCATTGAACAACATGTACTTTTAGGAACATGGGATTCAGTGTGAGTGTTTAATAGATCTTTCATGGATTCACGATAACCAGTGTTGCCTACCCCGGAAGAAATCCTTTGAGTGATTGAGGGGAGAGGGGTCTAAAAGAATTGAGTGTGGGAGTGAGCAGAGGTAAAATGGAAATGAGAGATTGGTTAGATGTGAGCTTATATAATTAAAAGAAAGAGGGTGAGAGAACAGAGTTAAAATAATATCAGAACTCTGCACCAAACATCTTTCTGAGCCGGGCAGCCACATTACTGATTGGTTCACATTTCTTTGGTGACCATCATTGAAATAGGCAAATAGCCCATGCCATCTCTTGCATATAACCTCACTAGCTACTCATTCTTTTCCTAAAAAGAGAATGTTTCACATTTTCTGGGGAAGCAGCACATAATCTATCGGATCTTCACTTGGAAGATACTGATATTGAAAAAGAAGGAAACTTGCCCCACCTTCGAACCTTTCTCATGCACATTGAGTCCATGTACAATCATTGTTGTCTCAGTGATTTACATATTTTGAGCCTTATGAAACACAATCATTGTGCTAATTCTTTCAAAACACAAGCACGAGCACACAGAGAATATGTTTTTCTGACAGAACATTCATAGAATTACCTTGTGTTCTTCAATGATTGAATGGAAGTCCTGGGGAGTCAACATCAAACAAGCTCCTTATTTTGTACATCTGTTGTACACAGTAACTCCGTGTTACTGACAGGCATTTCTAACTGTTTCATATGTTGATTCAGGGTTACAACTCTTATTTCATTTGAATTTGAAAAGATTCAGATGAATACATTCATGGTTCAACGGCTCTTTTAGATCAGATGACAGATTTTCTTACATCGTGTTTTGGGGAGATTCATAATTTTCCTATTTGGGGGAGATTTTCTATTATTAAAAAGAAGAGATGAAAGTTCATGAAGAATGTGCTTATCAGACAGTGGGAAGTTTATTCAATGACAGATTTGACCTTTAAGTGTTTTAATGATTTTGATTCTTACAAATCATTAAAAAGGGGGAGATTAATCAAAGTTCAAGATCAGATTGAAGTTTTAAAGATTTCAGAGGAGATAAATATTTTTCAGATGATCAAAGTCAAAGGTTAAAGAAAGCTTATCAAAGAAAAAGTTGAAGAAAGTCAGAGCTTGAAAGAAAGGTTGTTTATTCAGAATATGTAAAAGCTAATTCAAAGGGAGAGACAAGTTTGAAGAATTGTCAAAGTTTTCGAGATGTCAAAGCCAGAAAAGATTTGAAGTTGAAGTTAATTCTGAAGATATGAAGACCTGAAGATTATTGCCAAAAAAAAATTTAATCTTGAATCCAAAGGGGGAGATTGTTAGACTGAAATTGTATTCAAGATTAAATGAGGGTCATTGTTGTAATTAGTGTTTGTGTGAGTTGTATTGAGCTTAGAATGTTTGACCTTGCTTGGTCATGTTGACCTATATATAAGCAAGTCTTTGTGTTTTCTATGTAAGCAAGAGAGTAAGTGTGTGAAAGTAAAGGTGTAATCTTGGTGGTAGTTGAGAGAAACACATAGTTGTACACATTGAGTACACACACAAACACATTCTATCTTGAAAGGTTAATCAATAATAGATCTATGACTTGATGTAATTCTTGTGATTAATAAACTAAGTGTTTTGTGATAATCTGTATGTGTTTATGCTAGTAAATCTTGGGCCACAGATATCTTGCTATTTGGATAGATTTTGGGGAAGTTATGATTATGGACTAAATTTTATGTTGAAATAGCGAAACTATGGATTTCACTCTTTGGATGGTTTATATGTACAAATGCGTATTTATGTTGGGTATATTTGGTGTATCCTTGAGAGTGTCAAATGTTAGACTATAGTGTAATGGATCCATAGGCATTTAGTCAACTTTTATGGAATGGGATGGTTGTTCCCACACTTTGGCTAGACATGGGGATTATATCACCGGGGGACTCGAACTATAGATCGTGGGTAGTTGAACTCGATGACCGTGTGACCCATGACACTTGATTTCTAGCAAATGAGTATTTTTTTTAGTTCATTAGGGGACTCGGTCTATAGACCGTGGGTGGTTGAACTCGATGACCAATGGTACGTTAATGGAAGCTCTATAACATTGTAGTGTGACTTACTTTTGGTGTTCAATCACTGTCAATGGTAAAATGGGCCTCCCCCGTTACTTTGTGAAATCTTATGTTAGTGCACAAATATGTTGGATCCAAGATCATGGAGTTTGAAAGTCAATTGCCCAAGTCAGAGCCTCATTGCAAAGTCAAAGTCAAAGTCAAGCAAGTCAAAGTGTTATTTTAGTTAGTTGTTAGTCTTTGTCTTTGTAAATCTAGTGGGTATAAATAGGTTTTTCTCTTTGTTAAATCTTATGACATGATTAATTGTAAGAACTTAGAGAGAGAAATATTGTTAGAGAGAGGATTGTAATCGTTGAACCCAAAGATCAATACATATGACAATTCTTATTGATTTCATTGTTGTCTTGATGATTTGCACATAATATGGGAATAATAATTGGTATCAGAGCAAGCATAGAATCAGAAAAATGGATCAAGAATCTGGTTTTTAGTGATCGACTTCAAGAACTCGCACATCTTCACTGTTCCATAATCAATATCTTGTTTTTGTGTTGTTTTGACTGTAATTTCTGTTGATTTGTATTCGGTTTATGTAGTCGAACACATTTGATTTGTATTGCTTTGTCCAATTCACAATATGTTTGTGTGAATTTTGGATTTTTGATTGTATGTTGTTCTAAAGTCTGTACGCACTGTGTTTTCGATCGAGTTGTATTTTTGTTGTTCTTGTTCAAAATTGAACAATTGTAACCTGTTCGAATTGTGATCAAGATCAAATTGACAAAGTTTCTTTGCTTGATTTGGAGTATTGGATCGATTTTGAGTTGAAATTGAATTTTTGGGCCGAGATCTAAGAAATTTGCATCATGATCTGAAGAACTCGCATGACATTGAAGTTTGAAATTTGTCAAGTTAGAAACTCGCATCGTGCAGTATACGAGAAGTATGGAAATTTGCATCGCACTGTGATCAAAGAAAATATAAGGACACAAATTCACATCTCAAAGTGTGCGAAATCTGAGAAATTCGCATCCCTTTACGTGCGAATTCTGTGGAATTCACATCTCAAAGCTGGAATATTTTCTAAGGCAAGAATTCGCATCGATACGAAAAGTTTGGGTTTGAAAATTATTCTAAGTCCAGAATTCGCATCTCAAGCTCATGCGAAAAGTTTTCAAGTTTGTGAAAAGTTTAAGTTCGAAATTCGCATATCACTATATGCGAGAAGTCTAAAATTCGCATCGTTTTGCATGTGAAAAGCTTAGAACTCGCATCCTTCAGTGTGCGAATTCTAGAAATTCGTACCCTTCTTTGTGCGAATTTATTTGGTGTGCGAGAAGCTCCTTCTTTGGCGTGAGGATTCTATACTTGGTCATTTTTCTAACTGAGTTTTTCAGAGTTTTTGATATTTTCTGATTATGTGTGTAAAGATTTGTGCTATTATCAAGATGACTTCTCAAGATGCCTTGGCAATAGGAACTGATGTCAAACCACTAGTATTGTTCAAAGGAGAATATGAACAATGGAAAGACATGTTTCTAGATTTTATAGACAGCCATGAACTTGGTGACTATATCAGACTGTCTTTGAAAGAAGGGCTCATGAGACCTTCGACAAAGGTTCATACTACAATAGAGGATGGAGTAGAGGTTATTACAAAGGAATGTGAGATTGATCCTGAAGAGTATGAAAAAGAAGATAAGAAGAGACACAAAGCTGATAGATTGGCTAAATCCTTTTTACTCTAAGGAATACCAAATGAAATCTATGTGAAGATAGACAGCTACAAAGCAACCGGAAAGCAGATGTGGGATTAGTTGGAAAGGATGATGCTGGGTTCTAAGGTTGGTAATCAATTGAAGGTGTCAAATTGTCTTAAAAATTATGAAGAGTTTAAAGAAAAGGAAATTGAGAGCCTAGAGACCACATATGACAGATTTGTCACTCTTCTGAATGAGCTGAGCAAGAATAGAGTGAATAAATCTCAGATAGAGCTGAATGTGAAATTTATGAGTATCTTACAACCTTAATGGAAAAGATTCACTCGGCAGATGAAACAAATGAAAGATCTCAATGAGATCCCTTTGCATTAGGTCTATGAGACTCTATGTCAAAATGAAGAAGAGGTAGAGGAGATAAGAGCTGAGAAATGGAAAGCTGACAAACCAGTGGTTGATCCAGTTGCTTTGGTAGTCAAGAGAAAGGAAAAGAGATATGTTAGTCTGAAAAAGAAGAAAGTGATTGTATCTGAGTCTGAGGAAGAGAATAGTGATGAGTCTGATTCTGACGGTGAAAATCTGAAGCAAACAATGTTTTTACTGACCAGGGCATTCCAAAAGAAGTTTTACAAGAGGCCAGGGTCAAACAGTCAACGGTATTCCTCAGATTCAAAGAATTATGAGCATAAGGAACGGGTTGAAGGAAAGAAAAGATTTGAGGAGAAAAGACCGGAAGAAAGAAAGTATGTGAATCAATATGTGGAGAAGAAGGTAGAGGAACCAGTCAAGTGCTACAATTGTGGCAAGATCGGCCACTTTGCCAAATATTGCAGGAAGCCTAAGGTGAAGAATTCTGATTATTACAAGAACAAGATGCTCCTGGCAAAGCAAAAAGAGGCAGGTAAAGCTCTTATGGCCGAAGACGATCATTGGCTGGATGTTACTGATTCTGAGAGTGATAAAGAGGAGACTACCCATATGTGCTTAATGGGACAGAAAGTTGCTGAGGAGAATTCAGATGAAGAGGATTCTGAAGAGGTAAATGATATGACTGAATCTGATTTTCTAACTCAAATGCAATCCATGATGGTTGAACTTCAGGATTTGCAGTCTAAACTCAAACGTGAAAAAGGTGTCATTGCAAAGAAAAACCAATCAATACGGGAACTCAACAATGATATTGTTGAGAAGAATGTATTGATTGGGACTTTACACAAAAATATTGATATATGTGCTAGAGAAAATACTGTAATTCATAATCAATTATCTGAAATATCTTCAAAATTTAAATTGTGTGAACTTGAGATAAAAGAGGTTGCTAAAAAGTGTTTATCTTTAAAGAAAGAAAATAAGTATTTGATTGAAAAGGTAAGTGGTTTGGAAGAAAAACTTTATACTAGAGGTTAGACTGATCAAACCATTTATCTTAATAAACCAAAAGAGGTTTCTTCTTTCAATGAGTATTGGGGTATCGGTAATGATAATCCTCATTACTTGAAGAAGGGTATTTCAAAAGTGTCTGCTTTATATTATTTTGGATTTCTAAAACTGGCACAAAAACATTTTGAACTCAAAGTTAAATGGACAAAATCATCAGATGAAGTAGAAGCTAAGGAAGATGAGAACAAGAAAAATAAAACTAAAATGCAACTACCATTTCGTTATGAAAAGTTGAATTCCAGTTATAATTCTAAATAGTCAAAATTTCTTTCAAACGATAAAGTTATTCTACAGAGGAAATTGAGGCAAAACCTATTGAAGGCAAGATATATGTTCCTCCACTCATCTTAGAAAGTAAAATTTCTGAGCTTGAGAAGTCTAGACCTGGCAAACGTGTCGTGTCGGGTTCAAAGTTAAACGGGTTGAGAATGCCTAACCCTAACCCGACCCGTTTAATAAATGGGTCAGAAAATCCCAACCCTAACCCGACCTGCGTAACCCGTTTAACCCATTTAACATTTTTAAAACTAAAAATTAAAAATCAAAAATTCACAAAAAGTACAAATCCAAAATTCAAATGGTAGCATTATAAATCCAAATTTTATAGTTCAAACTTATAAGTTTTAACCAAATCTAAAACATTAAAAATCCAAAGTATTAAAAATAAAACTTATAAAAAATATATATAAACGGGTTATTCGGGTCATTTTCGAGTTGGAAATTTTGACCCTGACCTTACCCGTTTAGTTTTCGTGTCGTGTCGTGTCAACCCGTTTATTTAAACGGGTTGAAATGTATTACCCAAACCCGTTTATTTCGTGTCGAGTTCGTGTCGAGTTAGCGTGTCGTGTCAATTTTTGCCAGGTCTATTGAGAACACTCTTGTAGGAGAAAGAATTTTGATTGAATTAGAACAAATGGTATTTTCTACTGTTCTCATAAACACTGAATTTTCAAATAAATCCAAATCTTCTATATCTATTGATGATGATGGTCTGTTTGATAATGATGTTGATTTTCCAAACTCTGATGGTTGTTTTGATAAATGTGTTGAACAATTTGATTTTAATGCAAAACTTCCAGATCATTCTCAGTTTATTGTTAATTCTAATGGTTTACCAAGTGTGTATGAAAAGGTGAATCATCAACGAAAGTTGATAAACTAGTTCCTGTGAGCACCTATTATTCCAAGGGTAAGAAAAGAAAGAATAGGCACTTACAGAAACGGACCAACACTGGTAAATCAAAGAAGAAACAATCTCTCAATTCTCACAGTTCTAATATACAATATTCATATGTTTCAGATCTGAAAAAGAAAAGATCCGAAGTGAAATCTGAATGGAGGCCAAAGAAGAAGATTGACGAGTTAACAAAATCATTTTCTGATGTCGAATGTAATAGGGTTACTGATAGTGTATCTGATGTAGTTGGTCAATGTGCTTCTCATAAACAAAAACGTGTACATTCTTACAAGTCTTATACAATAAAGCAATTGATCCAATTATCTCCGCCTACTATTCAGTCTTCCACATCTCGCAGAAATGATTTTATTACTCGACAATATTCTGATCATTGGTTTGGTTCATATCATGTTTATAATTCTTCTGCTTCAAAAGTTTTTCAAAGGTTAAAAGGACCTAATTTCAAATGGGTGCCAAAATCTTATGCTAACTTTATAGGACCCATCTATAAATAGGTACCTAAACCTCTTGTTGCTTGATTTCTCATGTGCAGACCCGTCATATGTGGTACTTGGATTCAGGTTGTTCCAAGCATATGACAGGGCAGAAAGATATTCTATCTAATTATACAGAGAAATTTTGTGGCAACGTTCGATTTGGAAATGACTAGTTTTCACCAATACTTGGATATGGAGATGTAGTGCAAGAGAACATAACGATTAAGAAGGTGAGTTATGTTGAAGGTTTAGGACACAATTTGTTCAGCATTGGAAAATTCTACGACAAGGACTTAGAGGTGAATTTCTAGGCCAAGAGATGTTGTGTGAGAACTGAAGACGACAAAGAACTCTTGGTCGGGACGTGAAAGTCAAACCTCTACACGATCAATCTGTCGAATGTCAAGCCAGATAATGTTGTGTGTCTACTGTCTAAGGCCTCTATGCAACAAAGTTGGTTATGGCATAGAAGGCTATCTCACCTCAACTTTAGATATATTAACAAGTCGGTGACTGGCAACTTGGTGAAAGGACTTCTAGAGCTGAAATGTGAAAAAGAACATATGTGTGACGCGTGTGAGAAAGGAAAGATGAAGAGAGCTTCGCATAAGCCTAAGCCTGAACCTAGTACAAGCGCTCCTTTAGAACTGTTGCATATGGATCTTTGTGGTCCAATGTGAACACAAAGCATCAATGGCAAGAAATACGTCTTGGTGATTGTGGATCATTATTCTAGATACACTTGGGTGAAATTTTTTAGATTAAAAGACGAGACTCTTTAAATCATTATCTCGTTTCTCAAGAGTGTCCAAGTGAATATGCAGAAGACAGTCAAGCCGATTAGAACAGATAATGGCACATAATTTAAGAACAGAATTGTTGACGATTATCTCGAATTGGTCAGGATAACTCATCAGTTTTCTGCTTCCAGAACGCCGGAACAAAATGGGGTAGTTGAACGCCGAAATCGGACTCTTGTTGAGGCTGCACGAACGATGTTGAGCCAATCCGATCTACCTTTATTTTTGTGGGCCGAAGTTGTTTCAATTGCATGTTATACTCAAAATAGATCTATCATTCATCGCCGTTTTGGTAAAACGCCTTATGCTTTGATTAACAACAGAACACCAAGCATTAAACACTTTCATATTTTTGGATGCAGGTGTTATGTACTGAATGATAAGGAAAGCTTGAACAAGTTCAGTCCTAAAGCTGAAGAAGGAATCTTCATTGGCTATTCTCTGACATCAACATCATACAGAGTTTATCTAAGGAAGTCAAAGATTTTTGTGGAAAGTGTAAACGTAACATTTGATGAAGAAATGGCTTCTGAGCAACTCAGTTCAGAACCCGTGATAACAGGAGTATTAGCTTCTAGACAGATCAGTCCAGAACCTGCGGTTAAAGTTTCTAATTCTGATAAAGCATCAACGTCTACGTCTCATTTAACAGAATTAGATTTATTGTTTGAACATTTTTACGATGAATTTCTTGGTTCAAAAGTGACTAAACCTGTTGTGATTGACAGATCCGAAGATTCAAGTAATCATCATCTAATCACATCAGATGTATCGACTGAATCAAATTGCCCGATTCAAGAAGAAACTCCAGTTCAAACACCTTCTCAATCAGTTGAAGTTGCACTTGATACTGCAGAGCCAGAAGTTACACATTCAGTTGGATGTACTGTCTTGCCTACCCAACAGACATCAAATGTCCAATCCACTGAAACTTCTGCACCAGTTACTTCAACTTAACCCCAAAATGAAGAACATAATGGATACTTAGATGATCAACATGATCAGTCTACATCTAATCCACTCCTTCATTTTCACAAGTGGACGAAAGAGCACCCGATTCATCAAATTATTGGAGATATTTCAAAACCGGTGCAAACTAGGTCTGTAACAGCAAATGAATGTTTATATGATTCTTTCCCAAGTAAAATAGAACCGACAAAAGTTTTCAGAAGCTCTTTGTGATCCAGATTGGATTACAGCCATGCAAGAAGAGCTCAACCAATTTGAAGCGCTTAAAGTCTGGCGATTGGTGCCCCGACCTGAAAGAAAGACAATCATTGGCACCAAGTGGGTATTCAAAAATAAAAAGGATGAGGATGGTGTTGTGATTCGAAATAAAACTAGACTTGTAGCCAAGGGATACAGAAAAGAGGAAGGCATTGATTATGATAAGACGTATGCACCAGTTGCACGTATTGAGGCAATTAGGATGTTCCTAGCCTATGCTGCACATAACAATTTTACGGTCTATCAGATGGATGTCAAGACAGCCTTTCTGGATGGATTGTTAAAAGAAGAGGTGTACGTTTCTCAACCTGAAGGATTCATAAGTGCTGAAAAACCAGATCATGTATATATTCTAGACAAAGCACTTTACATAATCAAACAAGCCCCTCAAGCCTGGTATGATGTGTTGTCCAAATTCCTGGTCAAGTCCGGCTTTTCTAAAGGTAAAATCGACACCACCTTATTCATAAAAAGGGAAAAAGATGATATCATTTTAATTCAAATATATGTGGACGATATAATATTTGGTTCAACTAATCCGAAGTACTGTAAGAATTTTTCTGCACTCATGGTGTCACGTTTTCAAATGAGTATGATGGGAGAGATAAACTTCTTTCTCGGATTACAAGTCAGACAATTTTCCACGGGGATTTTTATAAATCAATCGAAGTATATTGCTGACATTTTAAAGAAATTTAATATGTCAAATTGTACTCCTATTTCAATCCTGATGGCACCATGTACTAAAATCGGAGCTGATCTTTCGAGAAAAGTTGTTGATCTTAGGACTTATAGAGGAATGATAGGTTCTTTAATGTACTTAATGGCTAGTCGACCTGATATTATGTTTTCTACATGCTTATGTGCTAGATATCAAGCTTCGACTAAAGAATCCCATATGTCGGCTGTAAAGCGAATATTTAGATATCTGAAGGGAACCGCAGATCTTGGTTTGTGGTATCCTAAAGATACAGGTTTTAAGCTAACAACGTATTCAGACATAGATCATGCAGGTTATATGTTAGACAAAAAAAGCACATCGGGTCACATTCAATTTCTTGGAGACAAACTCGTAAGTTGGGCGTCAAAGAAATAACTATGTGTTTCCACATCAACCGCTGAAGCAGAGTATGTAGTTGCTGCAAGTTGCTGCTCTCAAGTTTTGTGGATGAGGACACAACTTCGAGACTATGGATTCCAGTTCAATAAGATTCCTATATATTGTGATTCGAAAAGCGCCATAGCCATATCAGCTAATCCTGTTCAGCACACAAAGACTAATCATATAGATGTGCGATATCATTTTATTAAAGATAATGTCGAAAAAGGTACAATTGAACTTTACTTTGTAAACACAGATTATCAACTTGTTGATTTGTTTACCAAGACATTGGACGAAAAGAGATTTAATTTTCTCATTTTGAAACTTATGGGTTGTTTGTTTAAATCTTAATGGTGACAATAAGAGCTCACCGCTGAATCGGTCAGAGGCAAGGGTTGTTTGGCAAAAAAAGACACCTCTGATCCATTACAATAACCTCTTAATGATTGAGTGCATAGGGTTATGCAAAATGGTTCAGACCCTCATTTTTTTCCACAATTGCCCTCTCCTTATTATCAATAGCTGCATCCTTCCATTATCAGTTCCCTCCCACGGTAATCCACCCCGTCCCCGTCCCTCTCTCCAGCGTTGACCACCTTGTCGGCGGCGCTCTCTCCGTCGCAAACCACTACGTCGACGGCCCTCTCTCCGGCGCTGACCACCCATCGACAACCTCTCTTCTTCTTCGAAAGGTATCTTCTGTTTTCCTTCTCTAGTATGACAATGTTTTCTCATTTTGTATGATTTTTGGTGTTTTTGACTGCTACCACAGAAAGGTATCTTCTTTTTTCCTTTGGTAGCTTCGAAAGGTATCTTCTATTTTTGGTGTTTTATGTTTTTTACTGCTACCACAGACCACCTACCATTCAATGGTGGGTGGTGAAATGGAGCTCACAAATCCTTTGGTAGCTACACTTTGAGACCTTAAAAAACAATCCAATGGTAGAACTTTTTACGGTCTTAAAGAATGGTGGGTGTGTTTTCCCCCTTTTGAACTTTGAGATCTTTTGACTTTTCCCCCTTTTGGAAAAAATGGTGGGTGGTAACAGATCTGGGCTTTTTATTTAGGTTGTGGCAAGAATTTGGCAAGAATTGGGCTTTGTATTAAATATGGGATTTGATGTAAATAATAATAATAGGTGGTTTATCAATTGGTTAGCATATGTGGTTTATCGAATTGGGTAATTCATTTTCTATGTTTATGTCACAACTCATGGACTTTGTTTATGCAAAACACAACCTCTCTATGGATTTCGTTTATTGATATTGAAGGTGTGGTTTATTGATTTTCCTTTTATGCTATTTTATTAAAGAGTTCACGTTGGTAGATACGGTTCATTTGAAAAATTAAATTGCTTATATGTTTGCAATTTTCCAATTATTTGTATGGACTAGGTATGGAATTAGTTGGTGAATCTTCGCACCAAAAGAAACGTAGGATTACTTGGAAAAAAGATGGGTTGGTTCTCACATTTCTTGAAGCTTGTATACAAGAGACAATTAAAAATGGGCGAGAAGATAGTAGTCTTAAGTCCCAATCATGGAAGAATGTTGGTGAAGAACTGAAAAAGAAACATAACATTGACGTCGACCAACGACAAATGAAAAATGAAAAATCACTTCGATTATCTTGAGGGGAAATATGCAGCTTGGTGTAAGTTGAAAAACAAAACGGGCAATGTCTACGATCCATCAACCAACACATTCAATCTGACCGAGGAAGAATGGAAGATAGAAATTTCGGTCACTTTCTTTCTTATCTTTTATATAATTATTGTTTTAAAATATATTTATTTATATGGATATAATTTTTTTAAAACAGCAAAGTAAATACATGGAACCATTGAGGAGTACGGGACTGCTTTACCCAAAACTTTGTGTCTAACTATTTGACGGGGTTGCTAGTGTGGGGCTTGAGAGTTATGGAATCGCATCGACAATTCCTGATCCTTACGACTCTGATCCCAATGTGAATGAGAATGTTGAAGTTATGCCTGACACACAAGAAACCGAGGGCCCAACTTTAACTCAAGAGTGTTTTTCTCACCCTCCAACCCAAAGCAAAAAGCGGAAAGCTAAAGAAACATGTAATTCAAACAAAGCCTAAGTTGAAGAAACTATTTTAAAGGTTATGAATGTCATGATAGAAAAACATGGAGCATCAACTACAAACGATGATCTTGATGATTGCTTGAAGAAGTTGACGGAACTTGGATGGGATACACCGTTGCATGACATAACACTATTTGTTTTAGGTGAAAGTGTGGACTATAGGAAAATGTGGACTATAGGAAAATGTGGATGCGTTTAGAGTCGGAGAAATGTGAGGGTTGGATTAGACTTACGACACGTAAGTATGGACTACTTTAGTTATTGGGTTTGGATTAAACTTGTTTTGGGAAGATGTGTGTCTTGGATTAAACTTGTCTTTTGGTAAGATGTATGTTTTGGATTAAACTTGTTATTGGTAAGATGTATGTTTTGGATTAAACTTGGTATTGTATTGTTTTTGTGTTTAATTTATGATTTGCTCATTTGTTATATTGTATGTTATTTTCAAGGTAATACATGGACTTTGAGGAAGAACTTTTGTTAGTTTTGATCATCTATTAGTGGTAGAAATACAAATTTTCACCAACAATAGAACGAATAAGAGACAACACTTCTGCCTTAACTGGACATGCATATACACTAGAATTGTTAGGCGGATTGAATACCCAATGTGTTGAATTGATGCGGCTTTCTCGTGATGCGTATATACTACTGTGTAACCATTTTAAACAAAAAAATTGGTTGCAAGACAGTACAAATGTCACCGTCGAGGAGAATATGACTATTTTCTTGACGATTATTGGTCATAATGAACGCTTTAGAATGGTTAAACGGAGTTTTCAACATTCCACAGAGACTATTCATAGACATTTCCGTGAGGTGTTACGAGCAATGATGAAATTTGCAAAAGAAGTTATACGACCAACACCTTTCGAGGAAAACCCGAATACATCAGAACATCAAAGAAATCTCAGACAAATATTTCCAGTAAGTTTTCTATTATTTTTTGTAAAACTAAAACATACAATTGTGTCTAATAAGTTGTATTTTATAATAAAGGGGGCAATTGGTGCGTTAGATGGAACGCTCGTACATGCAATCGTTCCTGCTGATCAGCAAGCTCGATATAGAGGTAGAGGAAGAGGTTAATGTTATCAAAACATTTTAGGTATTTGTGATTTTAATATGCTTTTTACGTACGTTTGGGCTGGATCGGAGGGTATAGCACATGATGTCCAAGTGCTGAGAGAAGTTGCATTTAGTCCAACATCCGACTTTCCATTTCCTCCACGAGGTATGTATACTTTTTACTTATTTTTTAATATTTAACGTTTCTTATACATTTTATATAAATATTATCTTTGTGGTAAATATTGTAGATAAATATTATCTTTGTGATGCTGCTTATGCCAACACTCGTGGTTTTATGACTCCATACCGCAATACGAGGTATTGGCTTGCTGATTTTCCACGACAACGTGCCTTGACAAAAGAAGAAAGGTTCAACCATGCTCATGCGCAACTCAGAAATGTTATCGAGCGTGCCTACGGTGTCTTGAAGGCAAGGTTTCCAATTTTAAAGCAAATGGCTCCCTATCCGTTTCGAATACAAAGAAACGTTGTAATTGCTTGTTTTGCGGTTCACAATTTTATAAGAAGATGCAATATCCACGATAATCTATTCATGGATTATGACAATGACTCCACGTTTATTGCTGAGGGACAAGAAGAAATTGAGGGAAGTGATGAAGATGACATGGATGGAAGGCCTTTTGGTACTCAAAACAATGAATACATGGCTAATCTACGTAATCAGATTGCGAATCAGTTGATGTTAAATGCATAAATTTAAGAATTGTTTGAAAACTATTATGTTGGAGTTTGATTGTTGTGTTTTGTTTATTCTAGAACTTGAAAATTTAATGTTATGTTTATTTGGATTAATATGAAATGTTTTTTTTGAAGTAATATTATTGAGTATGTAGTTATATTTGCAAATTAATTGTTTTATTCAGATATCTACCAAACAGCTATCTGTTATTCAGAACTAAATCATTCAGAGGGTTAAAATGGTAATTTGTTGTCATTCAGACTGTCCATTCAGAGCAGTTACCAAACAACCATATTTCATTCTGCACTAAATCATACAGAGCCTCTTAAGCATTCTGACCTCTTAACTATTCTGCACTAAACCATTCAGCAACTACCAAACAGCCCCTTAACATGTTGAACCTCAAGACATAATCTGTAGTTACCTAGTACAGTTTATTTTTGTTATTTTTCTTCATCTCTTTATTTTTTAATCTGAACGATATCTGCACTGAAAGGTTCTGCTCATGGTTTCAAGGGGAGTGTGACACAAAGTTTAGATGATCTACATTATAGGGGGGGTTGTAAATTTTTGCATATGTTTTTTACTGACAAATCTTTAGGATGCATATTTTTCAGGGGCAGTAAGGACATTGATTTCTGATTACATCTTATCAGAACTCGTTCTTAAACGTTTTACTGCTTTCATGTTTTTAAATTTTCGAATAAATACTTTTTGTTTCAATAAGACTTTGTTGCTTTGATGTCTTTTTGACTATTTGCAGATTTTGAGGGGGAGCTTACATGATTATATCAATCATGACTTTGAGGCTGACTTTATGAGATTTAAGTTGAGCGTAGGGACTATTCTAATCTTAATCTCATATGTATTTGAAAGAAGGACGACTTTCAGACATGAAAACATGTTTTCTTAAACGTTCAAACCACTTCTCGATTCTCAAAAAGATTTCATGAATTTAGAAGTGTGATTTTAAATGTTTTCATACATGAGCTTCATTGTTTAACTAACCGTGTGTTTCCAAAGACTAATACTTGTGTATTATCTTTTCTATATAATGCCAAGTATTCACACACACCGGTTTAGTACTTTATTGACTATGTTCTTACCATGTCTCAAAGTGAACCTAATTTTCGATGGTAAGACACCCCATTTATGTCTATATTTCGTTTGTATAGACAATATCCAATTTTTCATGACCTAAGCTTTTATTGTTAAATCATTCATATTTGATCTTTTCCATACATTGTCAGATTCTCAAAACATATCTATTGTTTTCACTTCGTTCATTCAATTTCTCTGTTTTGAAAAAATCTTCCATGTTTAAAATGCTCAAATCTTCATGATTATCTTATTGAGCATAATTTCATCTGACATATGTACTGTGATTTAACTGAAAAAGTTAAACCAATTGAGCAACATTTTGCTTTTAGGACAAAATACATGGGAATTGTGTGAGCTAATTAGAACTTCTATGTATTCACAATAACCAGTGTTTCGTACCCAAGAAGTTATCTTGAGTGATCGAGAGGCGAGTTGTCAATATCTGAGTATGGGTGTGTGTTGAGATAAAATGAAAAGAGATATTGGTTAGAAGTGAGCTCAATGTTAAAAAGAAAGAGGGTGAGAGAACAGAGTTAAAAGAATATCAAAACTCTGCACCAAATTTTTTCTGAGTCGGGCAACCACATTACTGTTGTTTCACAATTATTTTGTGAACTTCATTGAAACAGGCAATAGCCCATGCCAACTCTTGATTTAAACCCCACCAGCTACTCATCTTTTTCTCAACATAAAGATGTTTCAAATTTTTCTTGGGGACGCAACACATAATCTATCTCGTCTTCATTCGGAAGATGTGGATATTCAACAAGAAGGAAGTTTGTCCCACCTTCACACTTCGATCATGCACAATTGAGTCTGTGTAATACTGTTGTTTTCTCAATGGTTTACACACTTTGAGCCTTTT
Organism: Arctium minus; assembly: GCA_954870635.1. Lineage (NCBI taxonomy): Eukaryota > Viridiplantae > Streptophyta > Magnoliopsida > Asterales > Asteraceae > Arctium > Arctium minus. The sequence continues at coordinate 31,782,180 of OX941097.1, read as the reverse complement.
ATAAAACATTCATGTTTAAATTCTTTCATGCACAAGCACAAACACACAGAAAATTTGTTTTTCTGTCGGAACGTTCATAGAATAACCTTGTGTCATTAGATGATTGAATGGAAGGCCTGGGGAGTGAACATCAATAAAACTCCTTGTAAAGTACATTCGTTGTACTAAGTGGCTCTGCGCTACTTACAGACATTTTTAACTGATTCATTTGTTGATTCAGGGTTACATTCTTATTTGTCTGAATTTGAAAAGATTTGGATGAATACATTATGAATTGACGGATGGTTCAGATGCTCATTTGGAAAGATCAGTGGTCAGAAGTAGGTTCATGACATTTCTTGAAGATACTTTTGATGATTTATATGCTCTACATCATCAAAAAAGGGGAGTCATTCAAGAAATGGCAAACAAATTATGGGAGACAGTGATCAAGAGATGACAGAGTTTGGAAGGGTATATTTCCAAAATATGGGGAGAATGCTCAGAATGAAAGAGAAAGTTCATTGAATTTAAGAAAGTTTGTTGAAAGTTTACTGAAAATTTCTTTGAAGATTATTTGCTGAAGCAAAGTGCGCTAAGTCTGAAGATAATTTCGCATCTGAAGTCTGAAAGAGGTTTTTACTACCTTGGGGGAGATTATTAAAATTCTTGAAGAAGTTAATCACAGACTTTAGGGGAGATTACTAAAAATCTGAAGATAGTTCAAAGAAAGGGGAGATGAACTGCTTATCTTTGTGAAGATGTTAAAGTGGGAGATTGAATTTGTCAAGATCTAACAAAGGAGAAGATTGTTCGTTATTGCAAAATTTATTTTCAAAGAAAGATCTCTACATGTTTCACAAAGGGGGAGATAATTAGCTTATTATTTTGAAGATGATCTTGAATCCAAAGGGGGAGATTGTTAATGCACAAAAATGTTGGATCCAAGATCATGGAATTTGAAAGTCAATTGTCCAAGTCAAAGCCTCATTGCAAAGTCAAAGTCAAGCAAGTCAAAGTTAAAGTGTTAGTTTAGTTAGTTGTTAGTCTTTGTCTTTGTAAATCTAGTGGGTATAAATAGGCTTTTCTCTTTGTTAAATCATATATATGGCACGCTTAATTGTAAGAACTTAGAGAGATAAATACTGTTAGAGAGAGGATTGTAATCGTTGAACCCAAAGATCAATACATATGACAATTCTTATTGATTTCATTGTTGTCTTGATGATTTGCACATAATCTGGGAATAATAATTTATGTCGTCTCAAGGATGAAAAGAGGTTTGAATTATATTAAGATCTTGATTTTACCACATTTTGGACCAACTAGGCGTAAGCCTAACACTTTCTTCAAATGACATGTATATTCATGTTCTCTTGGCGGAGGGGCTTCTAAGGCTTGAATAGAGCGTTCATTTGCCATCTTGGGCATTTTTGAGAATTGATAGCTTTTGATAGCAAGCGATACCTAGAGATAATACTCTTTTGCTGATGATAATGACACACGTCCTTAATCTAGCTTGGATTAGTAGATTGTCATTTATCATTCATATTCATTTTTGTAAACACTTCACAATTTCCCCCATTTTGGGTGATATTATATATTTTAGACGTGGTTTCTTCCGGTTAAATTAAGGTTTTAATTTACTCCTATTTTTAGGGGTGTTACATTACCTCCCAAAATAGAGGTGAATCCAGATATTTTTTAAATGGTGGTAAAAAGTAATTATTGTAATATAAAATAAAACTAATTGAAAATAAAATAGATTTAATTGTAATTACCAATTATAGTACAAAATCATTAAGAAATCAGTTACAATTTCAATGATTACAGTTAAGGCATTGTGTTTCACTTTTGTTAACTATTAAAACTCAAATTTAAGTTTAGATATGCTACTGTAGCCTTTGAATTTTTTCTGCAGTAATGCCAGTAATAGCACAAAACGAATTATAGTAGTAACAACATTAAGGGTCATAAAAAAATTTACACTACGAGGAACAAACTCAGTCTACATGCCACTATTTCCTTACTAGGGCTTCGTTTGGCAAACTAGCTAATAAATTATTTAGGTTAAAAAAACAAGCTTGTAAGGTAGTTGAAAAATGCAAAATGACCAAAAAAGACATGTTAAAAAATTAGTCAATTTTAACATTTCATTATATATTTAAAACATATCACTAATAATATAATATTTTAATTAATAAAAACTAGTTCATTCATTATGATTTACGCCACTAATCATAAAATATCAAGATATTTATGAAACCAAATATTCATTAGACTACATGGAGTGTTGAGATTGATTTTAAATAACCATTACATATAATAAAAATAAAAATAAAGTTGTTCAACCTCACAAATCTTAGTTAATTAATAATCTTCTCAAAAAATAATTAAAGTAAAGTAAAATATTTATCAAAGTTTTATTGTGAAACAAAATAATATAACTTTAAACTTTTATTTAATTTATAAAAATATTTTTAAAATGATTTTATTTATTTTTAACGATTAGATATATTGAATAATAATAAAAGTAAAAATAATAGTAATAATATAAAATAATTAATAAAATTAATAGTACCTCTAAATATAAATAATTAATATTAATAAATGATTTACGTTTAAAACTAAATAAGAATTTGAAATTGATATTAATTAATAATAATAATCAATATTAATTAATATTTAGTAATTAATTTCTTAATAATTAATAACAATAACCCTAATAAAGTGCTAAAATTATCCTTTAGCTTATTGAAACCTACTCCAAGTAGCATTTTAATAAGTTAGTTTATAAACTAATTTTTCTCAATCCAAAATAGACTTCTGTAATAAGTTCAAAATATAAGCCAACTTATTTTGTCAAACATGGCCTAAATCTGCTCGTCCCTCAAGATAAAAGAATTTTTTTGCATATATCTTACCTCTATATCCTATTTTTAGTTGGAATATATTATGCACATCCGGTTTGGTTTCGTTAAGATATTTGAATGCCATCTATTAGTCATTTTTTCGGGGCTAAATTGCATGAAAATACAACATATATGGGTCCAATTCCTAAAATTGTTACCTAATTCACAAAATCCACAAAAATTGGTGTAAAATTTGATGCAAAAATAAGTTTACTCCAATGGATAACACCAAAATATAGTGTTACATCAAATTTGGCTATTACTGTTCGTTATACCAAATTTGGTGTCCTTATGAAAAAACTTAGGGCCTGTTTGTTTTTGGGTTTTCAGCTCTTAATGAGCTCTTTTCATTGAATTGGTCAAACAAAACCAGATTCAGTGCGTTTGTTTTTTCTCTTTTTTTAGAGGCACTTAAATCTAAAAGTCCTCTGATAAAAAAAAGTGGTAACCTACCCACTTAATTCCTCTTATTCTCTTTATGTCCGCCTCCAAAGTTCATAGCGTCTTCTTCAAGAGTCCATCTCCAAATCCTTATTGATCTCCCCTCTACTTTCATCCTTGTGTTGATTTCAACCCAAACCGAGACCAAATCTGTGTTGACATCGTCCCTGTGGTTCGACCAAACTGATTTCGTCGCTGGTTCGTCCTTGTGGTGTCACCCTGTGTTGATTTCGACCCAAATCGAGACCAGATCGGTATTGGCTTAGTCCATACGCTTCGACCAAATTGATTTTGTCCTTGGTTTGTCCCTGTGGTTTCACTGATTTTGACCTAAATCGAGACCAAATCGGTGTTGGCTTCGTCCCTATGCTTCGACCAAATTGATTTCGTCCCTGGTTTGTCCCTGTGGTTTCACTGATTTTGACCCAAATCGAGACTAGATCGGTGTTGGCTTCATCCCTGTGGTTCGACCAAATTGATTTCGTCCCTGTGTTTATTTCGACCCAAATCGAGACCAGATCGGTGTTGGCTTCATCCTTGTGGTTCGACCCTGTGTTGATTTCGTCTCGATTTCTAGATCGGTGTTAATTTTGTCCCTGGTTCGTCCTTCTGGTTCGACCCTGTTTGATTTCATCTCTATGGTTCGTTCTATATTAAACATGTATATAATTTTTATAATATGCTTGAATCTGTATGGTAACAATATATAGAATTTGTGGCATGTTAATCATATGTAGAATTTGTTCCTTCTTGAATCTGTACGGTAATCATATTGTAACTTGACAATTGATGAATACCATTCAAAATGAATTGATGAATTTATGCATCTCATTTCGTTTCTGTCAATTTTATGCATCTTCCCTGTGTTCTCGAACTTCTGTTTGTGTCGAACACTATGGTTCGGCTTCTGTTTTTGTTTCTATCGATTTTATGCATCTGCCGAAGATTGTAGTTGGGTTTATGTTGTAACACCCGTGAAATTTTTGGGGTGTTACATATGTTGCGTGTTTCTGTCCAACTGATTGTTAAACAAGATGATGGATACTTGATCACTAAAATAGTTATGAAATGGTTATGTTTCTGTTGTGGTTATTCAAATTCAGACATTTACAATTTACAAAAACAAACAGTCTTATTATTCAGATTTCAGACTTCAACTCCACCTCTTATTAATCAGAAGTGAAATCAGACTTCAGACTTCAGCACCTCTTAAAAAACAAACGCCACCTTAGTGTCAAATTTGATATTTAATGTAAGATTTGATTTCTCTATCAGAAATAGTCTAAGGGGGTGTTTGGTTGGGGGTATTGAGGGGTAAGAAATGTGAATGATAATGAAAACTGTTGTTTGGTTTGATATAATATAATGAACACATTACCCTAAACCCATTAATTTACATTCCTGACCAAGTTGGGGGGAATGGAAATTTTATTCCCGCTTAGTCATCTTTTCGCATGCATTCCTTTATTTGTCGATGTTGAATGTAAAATATTTTTTATTTTCATGTTGGATTTCACATATTTGTATTAAAAATATTATATACAACATTTTTTATTAATTATATTGGTTTAACCAAACAACATCAATGCAATGCCATCTTATTTCCATTCTCTTGTATTTCTATTTTCATTTTCATTCCCATGTGAACCAAACGCCCCTTAGATATGATATATCAAATATTTATACAGTTCATCTAAATGTTTAATTGAGATACAATATCTGAGGTAGTACTTTTTTTTGAACGGCAAGTTAACACACGCACACGTTCCCGGGGTATCCGGGCTCCCACTTAAGGGTGCCACCAGACTAATCCCCGTCGATCACGACCTAGCCCAATTAAGGGTACCACTATGTGGCAGACCCATGATAATGAATGTCACAGGATATTTACCACGGGGTTCGAACCTGGATAGTTAGGGATACCATCCACTGACCCCTAGGATATTTTAATATCTGAGGTATTAAAATGATTTTTAAAAAAAAAAATAGTACAAGTGTGTTTTATTTAGTAGTTAATTAGTTTTTATAATAGGAGTATTACTTTAATTTTGAATGGCTTAAATAAATAGTGGTATCGTGGTCTTCAACATCCATCTTCATCTTCCATACAAATTCTCTCTCACCTTCCATCTCTTTCGCAACTTGATTTCAGACCCCATTTCTCGTGACATTTTTCATACAGTTAATATACCCTAGCTAGTTCAATCAATTATATATATATATCCAATCCCATTGATTTACTGTTTGCCCCAGTGAATACGCATCACTCACTCCATCATTCAATTCCGTCAATACGCATTGGCCTACGAAAAACATCGATCGATTTATGTAAACTTATTAGTTTGATCCATCGATCAAGCAGCTTACATTTTCGTACAGTTGTTGATATATATATATATATATATGTATGTATTAATTTGATAGAATCATGAGGATTGGGACGTTGACAGTGGCGGAGAGAGAAGAGGAGAGGCGTCGGAAGAAGCCGGTGGAGGATGAAGATGAAGTGGTGGCGGAGGAGTATGTGGTGGAGGACGTTCGAGATCACGATCACGGGAGGTTAGCGAAACGTCGGAGTCGGTTCACGTTATTGGCAGGAGATTTAGGGCTAGATCCGACTCGTAGAGGTTTCAACACGGAGAAATTCATCGATGGCATCAGAGGATGCTCCCCTGGTCTCTTCATCCATCCTCAAAATAGGTTCTCTCTCTCTCTCTCTCTCTCTCTATATATATATATATATATATACACACTCTCTCTCTCTCTCCATTACTATCTCTCTCTCTATATATATATTTATATATCTATACATATCGATGCTTAGTTTTGGCTTTTTTTGCCATTTGTCTGGCTAGTCTTTTTTGTCCCATCAATCTTACTGTTTGTTCAACTTCTCTTTGGAAAGTTATCAAGAACTGTTAATAATCAAAGTCAATCAAACAAACACTATCAACTAATTAATAACAAGATATGAATCATCAAGGATCACTATAAAGTATTTTTAGCCGCCATTGACGTGTTCCATTATACAAAAGAGACTATGTTTTAAAAAGCCTATTTAGGACCAGTTGAATTCTGAAATCGTATTTACAATTGTATTATATGATATCAATTTGCCACGTACTGAATCTATATCTGAACGTCGTTCATGTTGTAGCCAGTGGTAAGGTAACATCCTGGGGTAGATGATATCCCTGACTACCCAGGTTCGAACCCCGTGGTGAGCATCTTGTGACATCCATGATCATGGGTCTGCCACATAGTGGTACCCTTAATTGGGCTGGGTCGTGATCGACGGGGATTAGTCGGGTGGCACCCTTAAGTGGGAGCCCGATAACGTGTGTACATAAAACATTTCATACATATAGTTTGTTTACGATTTTTGGGCTTATTTAAAATATTTGGTTAGAGCATCTCTAGTATTAATGCACCATGTTGTTAAATGCATTTATGATTATTAATTTTCTTCTTATACATATCAACATTAATACCTACTTTTTCAATTTCTAAGGATATATCCAATCCAACCGCTATAAAAACAACACTAAAAAAGTGGATCCCTTGAACACTAAAAAATATCTAACTCCAACCACACAAAAAACACACACTAAAAGATCTTTAATATTATAATAATAATATCTAATGTATTAAACCATTAATCTATATATAAAATGTATAAAAGTGGAATAAAATATCATTATTTAGTTTTAGAGACCAATTTATTTGCATTCAAATATGGAGACCACCACCTTTATTGACCTCCATTCTTTTTTTAATGTTTTAGTGTTGGGTTGGAGAGGAAAACACCTTTGGTTTTGTGTTTTTAGTGTTGTGTTGGAGATGGTCTAATACATTTAAAAGGGGGACATATAATAACACCCTTAAAAATTGACTCTATACTTATACTAGATATAATTAAAATCTCATTTAAGATTATTTACTTTTAAAATCCTGTTGTGGAGTCATAGACTATAAGAGCATCTCCAATTAGGGGTGCTCAAAAACCCGATCAAACCCAACCCGAAAAATAGGAAAAAAACCAACCCAAGGTAACCCGACATATAATCGATACTAAATTAGGACAACTCGAATCTATTGGGTTGATATTGGGTTAGGCCCAAAGTAACCCGACCAACCCGATAACAAGATGAAAGTTTTAGCGGCTTCTTTAAATATATTTGTATTTCTCTTTAATATTTATAAGTTACCAAAAACAACTAGGCAACAATGAGCAATGACACTCGTAAGAGGACATTATTTAAAAAGTTATACGCAATTCCTAAATATTTGAATGTTGATCGTATTTTAAAGGAATGTTTCTCTATTTTTATGTTTTTGTTGTGCTTTTACTTTGTTTAAACACAACCCGACCAACCCGAACGGGTTGGGTTGAGTTGCACTTTTGTTTAGGTTACGTTGGGTTGGGTTGAAAATTTTGAAACCGCCAACATTGGGATGGGTTGATCAAATGCCTTCAACCCGATCAACCCAACTCACCCCCTATCTCCAATGCATAACTTATTCAAGAAATTATTGTTTTGCCCACATCAGCTTTCCATTAACTTTTTTTTAGCAAAAACCTATCCTTAAAAACCTTCTCCAATGTAAAAACCTTTTCAAAAGCTTTTTCATGAATTACATTATAATCTATCATAATCTATTTAAAGTGTTTTATAAAAACCCCTCATTTTATTTGTCGTTTTAGAGTCCACATCATATTTTATGAAAACAAAAATGACTTAAAAAATGAATTCGTTAAAAATAAAAGACGAAAAATATATAATATATGATTTTTTTATATTTTTAGGCTGTTGCTTGAGTTTTTTAGGCCCACGCTTTTTCGGGTTTTAGATTAGTTTTTTGGCCCAACCAAGCTTGTAGGCATGCATGGACCTAGGATTTGCACAAGATTTTTTCCGACCCAATTTTAAAGGGTTTTTTGCATCTCTAGCTTTAGCACGAGTTTATTTAGAATATTCATAATAGTAGATCTTATAAGGATCCTAATTTTTTATTTTTTCTTATCATATTATAGCCATCTAAATAGAATAAGAACTTCAATAATACTCTACAATGGAGATTCTTATATGAACTTTACTTTCCACTTTTCTATTTTTTCATTTATAAAATATAATTTTATTTATATATGATTATATAAATTTAATATATGTGTGTATATATATTATATAATTATTGGAACAAAATTAAAAGTATAATTAATTTTCAGCTTTTTATGTTAATTTATATTTTGTTAACATATTTGAAAAATAATTAAATTATAAACATAATTTTACACTAAATTAGTGTAAAAAAGTACACATTTATAAAATCTTGAAGTTATTGTGGAATGTAAGAAAAATATGAAAAATTCGTTGGTATTGAAGATTGTCAGAGATATTTTTATAAACTAAATTTAATTCATATATTTCAAAGTATATGAGAAATAATTTAAGCATAATAATATAATAAAATATTTATATAATTTGTTTAAATTTTTTTATTTAAATGAAATTTATTAGAACTTGTATAAAATGTTACAAGTAATGGAAAATGAAACAAGATAAATAAATATATTTTATAATCATTATATATATATGTATATATTTTTTTTTATCAATTATAACTTAAATATATTTCATAAATATGTTTTCAAGATTTAATAAAACAAAATGAAATGATAAATATTTTTTTTGGACTTGTTAATTAAGTACTTCAGTTTTTATAAGAATTTATAACTTAACAAGAGCCTCCATTAGTAAAAATCTCAACAAGAGCCTCTCTTCTAATTTAAGTTGGTTGGGATGAGAATGCGACCCATGGCAAAGTCAAACCGGAAAACAAGAAGGAAAACAAGATGATTTGGCGACGTGTATTTGTTTTATTAAAGGTTTTGGAAAACAAGAAGGAAAACAATCGATTTTTGCAAATAAAGAAAACTATTTTATTTAGAAATCAAAATATTTGTCAATCTAGTGATTGATATAATTAGATATAAATATGATTGCACTTCTATAAATTTTTTGTTATATATTTCGGTAACAACATAAACTAATTTATGTAATTATATTTTTATAATTAATATTATATTAATTTTGAATAAACTATATTTTTATTTTATATTATATTATATTTATATGTTTCGGTAACAACATAAACAATAATGAATTGCAAACAAAAATAACGAAAATTGTAGTTTAAAAAATGTGAGGACAAAGATTGAAATTTTTGAAAATGTAAGAACAAAAATCATATATTACTCTCATATTTTTTTTCTCAAATTTTGTTGCTATCGTTGTTTATCCTAAATTGAATATTCATGTGAATTAATTAAATTAAGATTATATAAAATGTTGCAATTAAAATGATTTAAAAAATATAAATATGTAATTAATAAATTTATATATTTAAATATAGAAGTAAAAAGAATCAAATACAATAACATAATTAACGAGACCATTCATGTTAAATCCATCCAATAGATCTGGATTCTATGTTGTTGATCCCGAATTTTATACTTTTTTTAATTATTATATCTCTGAATGATATAATTTTTATATTGTTTTTCTTAGAAGCCACATGTGATCCCAGTTTCCCTTGAGGATCTCTTCTCTTCATTTATCGATATTGACTTGATTTTTCAAAACATAGTTAAATATCCCAACTGGGATAGAATCTTTATAAATTATTCAATTAATTAAATATCCCAACTGGGAAAAAAAGTTTAATTAAATTATTCAATTAAAATATTTGTATCGCGTAAAAATCTCTTAAATATCATATGCATACAACATTATCATAGCCAACATTCTTCAAAATTTTATGCTAATTTATATTTAGATTTTATTTAAAAGAATTTGATTTTGCTATGTCATTTAATATATTTTTATTTTGTAAAATTCCATTGATAACGCACAAGAAATGGGGATTTGTTACTTGCTCCATCTCTTTGACGTAAAATGAATATGATATCAACAAAATGAAAAATAGAGAATACAAGAATATAACATAAACGGATAAAAACCTATTCTTTTGTAACATTTAATATGCTCGATTTGTACTCCCATTTATATATGTTGCGAAATAAAAATGTAATAGTTGATTTTATTTACTAGAAACAAGAATAAATAAAGATAATGATATATATTATTAAACACGATGATTATTTATCAAATTTTTTATTGCTATTGAGATCTATTTAGTTCTTGAAATATGAGTTGACACATATTGTCAATATTATCGCATAGATTCGTATTCATACAACATACAAGTGGAAGTATTAATTGTTCATGAGCAATCCATTTGCATTTGAATGTCTTGATTTGGAGTTGTCTGTTGCCTTATTTATTTAATTTTTACCTTTAGAAACCATATCTTTCTTGGAGTTGGGAATAATAGATAAGAACACCTCAATATTATCCCACCAAAATGAACAAATGAATCAGATAAACAGCCACATGAATCTTGTGAGCAATGAAGAAATATATTACTCCCATCCAAGGAGATGCACATTTTTGCAACTCTTCTTATCAGAAAAAGAATCATCTATACTATATTATAAATTACGGATAAAAAACTCTTAAATACAAATTATTAGGCACAATGTACCATCATTTTATGCAAGATTTTAAAAATCTCTTAATTTACAAGTATCAAAGCATAAGATACATATTACTACTACAGACTTTTAACACCCACCAATTTGGTATGTACAGGGTCTTCCTTTTATGCAGACATTTTCATGTATCATTATTAATTAATATATTATATTACTATAAATTTTTTAATTATATTATTAAATATGTAATTGGTTATTTTTTCTAGATGTCATTAAAATATAATTAAGATAATCAATGAATTCTAACAAAATACTTAATTTTTTTTATATAAAAAACATTATATTATTAAGCCTAAATTAAACAAATTAATAAAAAAAAACATTATCACTTTCTCAAAACCATCTAAAATCGTACTGTAAATCGACAAAAAAACAAAAAATAAAATGAAACATTAAAATCGTGATGTATCTCGCTGCATTGCGCGAGTATGCTTCTAGTATTTTATAATCTTAACATTAGCAACTTATTTATTTAAAGAGTAGATGAATAGCCATTATTCTTGTATAATGTGTTGACTCCTATACATGGAAGTTTTTCTTTTTTTATATTTTTTTATTATCAGTTTTTGTGCATTTCATGCAGATTGCGGGCTTAGTTAATAAACACAAAGAAATAAAATATAGAAAAATGCCCACGAGCAGCCGGTTCTTCACTAGCTAGGTTGCTTACATGTTCCAATTCTTCTCTAATAGGAACTCTTATATATTGTGACCCCTTGGCTTTTCTTTGGTAAGCTGAAGTTGTATAAATAAATAAAAAGGGATGTATATAGAAAACTACAGTATTACAACTATAAGATTTTAATTAAGTTAAGAAGAAAATAGTAGATGCAATGGCAGTATACTTGTATTGTTCTCATGACACAACCAATCCAATTTACTCAAATCAGCTGAACGAGTTCTCTCTCACACTGTCACACACTTGATACACAAAAGTGAAAAACGTCCTCTTATTCTCAGTAAATTAAATTCTGATCAAGTCATTGTATCATGTCAAAGACAATTGTTTTAAATCTATTACCACTGTCTACCCAGCTACCAACTAGAAACAGCTGAGAAACACAGCAGTTTCACTTCTATCTCAATCTTTGCTTGAACTAATGCTGCTGCATGACATGAAATTAGAAGACCGACAAAAACTATTAAATAAACTAAAACCAAAATCTTTTTCTCATAGTTGTATACTGTTTTTTGTCTAACATGCAAGAGAACTTTCCAATGCAGTTGGTACCGAGCTTGGGAGAAATTCATATTAATATGGGCATTATACTCTTCTTTCTTTACACCTATGGAATTCGGTTTCTTCAGGGGATTACCCGAAAACCTCTATTTCTTAGACATAGCCGGTCAGATTGCTTTCCTCGTGGACGTTGTTCTACAATTCTTTGTAGCCTACAGAGACAGTCAGACCTACAAAATGATTTCTAATCGCAATCTGATTGCTGTTCGGTTAGTTTATTTTCCATCTACATGAATATTATTTATAAAACTGTCTGCTAGGGTACCATGTAGTGTTTAGTCTTTACATCAAATTTCTTGCCATTGCAGGTACCTCAGATCTCATTTTGTGTTTGATATACTTGCCTGTATGCCTTGGGATAACATCTACAGGGTATGCTCGATAACTCCATACGTACTAAAAGTTCATATCTTGATAGCTTTCTTGTTTCATTCACTGATGACTGATCAAAGGTTCCTATTAGTTGGGAATGCAATAAGAAGAACTTAAAAAAGTTGCTCCCCTATAGTTAAGAATGCTCATATCATCTTATGAATATTTCAAACTTCAAATTGAGCATAATATTATATTTGTTGAACAAGTTTTTTTTAGGCATGATATGAAGTGATGATATATATTATAACTGAGAGGAAACTGTGTCAATCAGGCTTCTGGAAGAAAAGAAGAAGTGAGGTACCTTTTGCTAATTAGGTTGGTTCGGGTACGCAAAGTTCTAGAATTTTTTTCAAGGCTGGAGAAGGACATACGGGTTAACTATCTGTTTTCAAGGATCATAAAACTTATTGCTGTTGAACTCTATTGCACACATACGGCAGCATGCATCTTCTATTATTTGGCTACAACTCTGCCAGCAGTTGAAGAAGGATACACCTGGATTGGGAGTCTTAAACTGGGTGATTATAGTTACTCAAACTTCAGAGATATTGATATTTGGAAGCGCTATACAACATCCTTATATTTTGCTATCGTTACTATGGCTACAGTGGGTAAGTTTATCAATATAAATTGAAAGCATTCTGGTTTAGATAAAGCAACGGAAAGTATCTATGCTTTGTTTTCACAAGCTTACACCAAAATAGAAAGTTGAGTAATACATTGTTAATGATGGTCTAAAATACCACATGCTTTCACTTTATCATCCACTTTCAGGAACCTATCAAGTATTACTCAGGTTAATCAGTTGCTTATTAGTCAGTAGTTTTGCGTGATCCATTAGAACTTCTACGATAATTTCCCTTTGCTTTTTTGGGGTCCTCTCTCAAAATTTTTGTGATCTTTATGTTATGGCATTCCTTAGGTTCAACTTAAAAACTAAAACAAGGGATAGACTGGAGACAGAACTTGCGTGTCACAGCAACGTAAAATTGATGTCCTTACATTCAAAAGGCTTTCAGATGTCTTTCATCCTGAGCACTAAAGTGAGTTGAGCATAATAGGAAATTAATCCTAAGCTTGCAATGGGACTAGTATTAATAAAACTAAACTCACTCCTCAAGTTGGAAGACAGATCAGTCTTCAAAACAGAAAGCACCGTACTCAAAACGGGAAAGAGAAAGCTTCAGGGCCAAGACTGAACAGAAAAACAAGAAAATTAGCAACAGATGTCATTGTAGATTGTGATCAAAACTGCTGCTCAACATAACATCACTAGTAGAAACTTAATGCTGCTTGTCCCTGCTCATAAAAGTTTTGGTTGATTGACATATTCTGATTAGCTGAATGTTTGTGGACTTCTTTCTACAGGTTATGGCGATATCCATGCAGTCAATTTGAGAGAAATGATATTCGTAATGGCTTATGTCTCATTTGACATGGTTCTTGGTGCTTATTTGATTGGTAACATGACAGCCTTAATCGTGAAAGGATCAAAAACAGAAAGATACAGGGATAGAATGACAGATCTCCTTAAATATATGAACAGAAATAGACTTGGAAGAGACATACGCAATCAGATCAAAGGTCACCTGCGATTACAGTATGAGAGTAGCTACACTGATTCTGCTATTCTTCATGACCTTCCAATTTCTATACGTGCCAAGGTAAAAACAAAAAGAAACATCTGATGAACTCAGTTATGTTCATATAATAGCAGACCTTTTCCACTAAGTATTTAGCTATTTCCTGTTTAAGTTCTAACATACATGTTGTTTAGATTGTTATGTTATATTGGTCATCTAACATTATCTTCTATCTGTAGTGATATTTATTGATGTTGCCATTCCTTGCAGATATCTCAAACTCTCTATAAGTCGTATATTGGAAATGTTTCTCTTTTCAAGGGATGCTCCTTGGAATTCATCAATCAAATTGTAAGTCATTTTCAATGTTGTTTTTGAAACTAGGGAATGGAAAAATATCATGCAGAATCAGAGTTCTTAATCATAAAAGCACCATGATAAAGTGATAAATTGTCTGGGAACTTTCGATAGTTGTTTAAAGGAAAGCACAGAAAGTTATAAACTACTTGCTTCTTCAAATATCGTCTTTGTTCTCTTTCTGCATGTAAATGGATACTACTGAATGAAGTTCAAACTTCAAAAGGGAAAACACCAAAATAAAGAACGTTGTGTAGATTTATTTACAAGGTCCTTATAGTGTCCTGCTTGCATGCATCCTATCCAAAATGTGTCCATAGCAATTACAACCTTTTTCACTTGAATTTGTATAATATGTCTAGATGTTCATCAGTCCATGTAAAGAAATAATACCTGTTTTCACTACAGCACTTCTCATATGCCACTAAATCATTCTTACAGTAGCCAAGTGAGATGAGTGTTGGACATGCATAAATTGACATACATCATTCAGAAAATAGATGTGTCCAACCTGGTATACAAGCTAAGAAAATCAACTTACCCGTATTCCTCATTTTTTCTGGCCACCCTAGTGTACCTCTTTGCATTTGCATTTAGAGGTGCATCAATAGGCCTACTGGGGTTATCACTAAGATATCAAAAGTGTCCTTTCTGTGTGATATATTGATACCATGTGCAGTTCAGCAACAAATGATTGAAAATCAAACCCTATGATGGGTATCGACTATTTTTTGAGAGCATACACTATGGAAACCATGGTATAAATCTTAACTATACTATAGAAGATACACAATATATATTTATGCAATTAGGGAGATACGGTGGAATCATCAACGAGATATGGTATCCACTGTCTGTGTATTTAGAAGATAGTTTTGAAGTTTGTCAGTTTTGCATTCATCATCTAGAGTATCCATATGCTAAAGCTGTATACGAATTAGCACTGATTACTGAAGAAGACATTGTCAAGTTTGAATCCTATGATCATGTTTATTTCACCTTTTTTGTCTAATCTTCTGAAGTATTAACCCTTCAAAGAGTTCACCTTGTTTAGATGAGATAGACCTTGTGTGACTTAGTTGATTCTGAGCTTTTATAAGTTGCTCAAAGTAATATCTCAACAAACTGATTTTCTTCCAGGTAAGTAAAGTGCACGAGGAGTTTTTCCTCCCAGGGGAAGTAATTATGGAACAAGGCAACGCGGTTGAGCAAATCTATTTCATCTGCCATGGTGAGCTGGTATAACTTCCTTCCCTATAATATTCTTTTTGCTTTGTATTCGTCTCTTTCTGCTGCATTTACTTTATTGGTATTCGATTGTATGTTAAATTGGATTGTATGGACGTTAATACTTGTCTGATGCACCGTAAGTACCCAGTTCCCTTAAGGATCATCCATCTGGCCTAAAAGATTAATTGCAGCCATTAGCAAATACAATTTTATATTCATACATGCATTCAGAAACTTAAGAAGTTTAACGGACATAATATGGGCTCTTCAAGCCTGCCACTTGCTTTCACGCTTGAATGCTAATTGCTAAAGTCTGCTCTCCGCAACCCATATAGGAGAAAACTGTCTTAGCTGGTTACACATATAGGATATTTTATTTCCAAATAAATGGCATAGAGACATGTATCATCCTGTTTTGCTTGTTTTTCTATCTTCAGCATTATTCCAACAAAAATTAGATTATGCTGTGATATCATCTGGTACTCGGTTTATATAAGATTGATTAAATCAAATTGGGTACAGGAGGAAATTGGTATATCTGAAGATGGATCTGAAGAGACTGTATCGATTCTAAAACCTCACAGCTCATTTGGAGAAGTTTCTATTCTGTGTAATATTCCCCAACCTTATACAGTTCGAGTCTGTGAGCTTTGTAGACTTCTTCGGCTTGACAAACAATCTTTCTCTAATATCCTTGAGATATATTTTCATGATGGGCGAAAAATTCTGAACAATCTAATAGAGGTAATAAATTTCATAATTAATCTATATGATTCATAAGATTTAAACTTTTTTGAGAGGCTGATCCAAATTAAGATTTCATAAGTTGAAGAGCCTATATTCGCCTTCCTAAAATAATATATGCTGGCAGTTTAAGGCAACTGATGATCGCATGAAGCAATTAGAGACAGATATCACGTTGCATATTGGAAAACAAGAGGCAGAGCTTGCGCTCAGGGTCAACAGTTCGGCTCATTATGGTGATCTGTATCAGCTTAAAAGCTTAATTCGAGCTGGAGCTGACCCAAACAAGAAAGATTATGATGGAAGGACACCATTGGTATGTACTTTTTTCTAATGCAACCTTCAGCATCATATATGTCACAAAGCCTGCTGTGTTGTGATTCAGATCTCGTGTTCACAACAAAAGGTTATTATATTGTTCACTTTGAGCTACATTTATCTGATAGCGTAGCAGTACAATTGATAAACCACAAGCATAATTCTAAATTCAGAAGAAAATTTTGAAAATTTAGGCCGGAAATTACCATTGGCCCCTATATCTAAAAGCTTAAGCTTCTAGACAAAATCTTTGATTTAGAAGGTAATAGTTTCAAGTCGTCCTTTCTGCACTTGTAGTCCTTACCAGGTTTTTGCATGATGATGCAACTCTCTAACTCTCGACATGCAAGGTCGGAGGGTTCTTTACACATAAGGAATGTTGAATCTAGTTATTATCGTTCACCTAAAAAGAAGAGTGAGATATCAAATTAATTCTGCTTGGAAATTTCCTTTTGCATCCCCACTTGATACACACATGTCATAAGATTAGGAATACATATGTCTATATGTGGATGAAACGAATTTTCCGTTAATGATTCTTTTGATAGCAAAAACCAGATAAATCACAACAATTCTCAGTATAAGCTGCAACAGATGCCAAAATCTGAATGTAATACCGAACACCATGAGTTATTTCAGATATTGGCTGCATTGCACTCCTCCATAAATGGATCTACTCTTACCCTTAATTAGTTTGAATATAACGAGATTTATTATGAATTTCTTGTCCTTCTTATGCTTTTTCTCTCTTTATCCATCTTGGTTTACTGAGGGTGTTCACATATACAAGTGTCCCTATCAGGATATCATTAAATTTATTTAAGAATATAATATAGAGTAGAAAATGAAAAGTGCTGCTTCTAACAAGTTCTTGATGTGAACAGCATCTTGCTGCATCAAAAGGATATGAAGATATCACCCTTTTCCTTATTCAAGAAGGAGTTGAACTTAATGTTTTAGGTAAATTTCCTTCCTTTCAAAATTATCTTCTGGTGCTTGAGCTTTATTCAACATGTTTACTCATCTGAGCGATTTAATCTTGCTGGTAGATAATTTTGGAAACACACCCTTATTAGAAGCCATCAAGAGTGGACATGATAAAGTGGCTTCCTTACTAGTAAAAGAAGGTGCCTCATTGAAGATAGATGATGCTGGTGGTTTCTTGTGTTCAACCGTGGCAAAAGGGGATATTGATTATATCAGACGGATATTGTGCAATGGTATTGATCCGAACTCAAAAGACTTTGACTTCCGAACTCCACTTCATGTAGCTGCGTCACAAGGATCTTATATAATAGTGAAGTTGCTGGTGGAAGCTGGGGCTAGTGTTTTATCAAAAGACAGGTACAACATTGGTTGACTCTTTAGATTTCTGTTGGTTAGACTTTGAACATGATATAGTAATATATAAAAGTTGAATTAAAAAAAAATATAGAAACAAAAAGCTACCATATGCCAATAGAGGGGTGAGGTGTCAGTTTTCCATTGTCAAAAAGAAACAAACTTGAAGCATGTTACACATTAATGCCCTGAAAGAATGACTGTTTCCTCAAGTGCTAAACTGCTAATGATCTGAAGTCAAAAAAAAACTTGCAATCTTCTTGCCAGACACTTTTCTATGGCATACACCTACTGTTACCTAGCAGGACAGGTGTGGGACAGTGTGTATTCATAAGTTTTATATAGGATAAAGCTATGGAATCTATTAGTACCATCAAACTTATACTATAATGAGGTGGTTAATTCATATGGTATGATAGTTCCCATTTTCTATTTTGTTTTAACTGGTTTTCACAGCATGTCATCTAAGAGCATCTCCAACAGATTCTCTAAAATGGAGATTTTGGGGTATTTATGCTACTTTTTTGCTCCAACAAATTCTCTAAAACTTTCTCCAATAGATAAATTTCTTCAAATTTGGAGAACTCCCTAAAATTAAATGCTCAAGAGAGAGAAATGATTTTTTTATTTGAAAATTTGTAGGGAGATTATATTGAATATTTTAATAATATAATTAATGTTGAAATCTCCAAAATAGAGAAACTTTTGGAGTTTAATGTATTTTTTTTTTCTTTATGGTGTTTTTAACTTTTGCTTCTCTATTCTTGAGAAATTATAGAGAATATGTTTGATGATATGAAGTGTGTGTATATTCACCGTATCGGACAATAAATGACCCATAGATTGTACCATGAGAAGCCTTCACTATGATCACAAATTTGGAGTGTTCCCATTTCTTTTAGTATATAAATTGAAGGCCAACATGTCCGACACATAAGTCTCCACCTGTGCCAGATTGTTGTGTATTTTCTTGCAACTAAAACGTTATATGCTTTGAATATACAGATGGGGTAATACTCCACTTGATGAAGGGAGAAAGTCCGGAAACAAATTGTTGATCAAACTACTAGAAGAAGCAAAATCTGTTCAGTTGTCAGAACTCCCCGAAGGCTCTCAAGAAATAACAGGTTCATTTTTGCTCAATAACCTTAAATAAGAGTTTTATTATCAAAATAACCTTCTGACAAGTTTAGTGGCATTCCTTTTATATATAAGTGGCATTCTCAAACATGTCAGAAGGTCATGGATTTAAAAGAAAATTGTGAGAATGTCGGATTCAAAAGATGTGAGAAGGTCATCCAACCGATGAACCCCTTGAAAATTAGTGCGTAGATGGAATATTTGATTTATGTCTTTATGACAAAAAAACATATGGGTATTTGATGACAGACAAAATGCATCCGAGGAAATGTACAATATATCCATTTCATCCATGGGAACCAAAGGAAAAGACCAGGTTTGGAGTAGTTGTATGGATTCCACGAACCATCGACGAACTCATCAAAATGGCAGCAGAGCAGTTGAAGTTGCAGCTTCACCCTGATTCTTGTATAGTAACCGAAGATGCAGGTAAAATTCTTGATGTTGATATGATTATAGATGACCAGAAGCTGTACTTGATCACTGAAGAATGAGTGTTGTGTAATATCATTTTCTGTATCATTGTCAAACGATTATTGCAATATAAATAAATTTTGTCCCAAGCTTCTTCCTACAAGGGTTATTTAGGATCTAACAAAATAAGATTTAAATGCATAACCTTCCGACAGATTTAAGGACGTTTCTGTCTAATAGAAGAATTATGCCTCAAAATCTGTCAGAAAGTCCTGCATATAAAAAAGGGTATCTGAAGGTTATTGTCCTAAATGACCTCTTCCTATAAATACCTAAGATCTCTTGTAAATAAATGAATGCTTTGCAAATCCACACTTTGTTGCATAAACTTGCAAAACTGCTTCCTAGTATGGAGTTCACCTCTTTTAAGCTTTAAATCCAACTGTGTAAGTTACTTATCTAGAAAGTAGAAAGAACAAAAGCCGTTAGGTGTTAGACGTTCATTGATGGTTAATTCACTGGATTTAAACCGCGATATTCAGTTTATTGTAAAACAGTCCCTATCATTTAGGCATGCTCAACCAAAAACAAACAAACTCGGTATATCCCGCCCGGCTGTTTTCGAGAATTTAGGCATGTGCAACCCCATAAGCTTGTAGAATTTGCATCTAACGGGCGGTAACAATTTGATTATGCTCTGTTTTCTTCTGCAATCTTGAGATTCATATCTTAAAACAGTAAAAGCCTTGTGAAACTCCACATGCATGCTACTATATCTGTCCATCCTCATTTATACGATATTCAACTAAAAATTCTCAATTAAAGCATAAACAAAATCTTACCTCCAAGTTTTATTTTACATGGATGAGAATGAAGAGGGCAACACCATGTCAATTTGCTTGGTCTTGGGCATCTAATTTTGCTCCACTTAAATAAAATGCATTTATCTTTTCTCAATGGCCTGAAAGACCATCAATTATACAAACCTACCAAATAAAAATGCAGGTGCCACCAAACTCAAAAAAAAGAGGATTCAACACAAAAAGAGGGGAAGTTAAGGTGACGTTGATGTGGTTCACATCAGATTCCATCTCTGATGGAATTGGAATGTTGAATTCCTTTGACCAAATTACATTTCTTTCATTCTTTTCAATGGAGATAATCTCTGAATTCCACCAAATTCCACAAATGAAGGATTTAGACATTCCTTGACATATAGGTGGTATTTCAATGGAATGAAATTTAACATTTTCATAATTCCTAAAATAGCCTTAACCCCAACTATACCCTAATTTCTTCAATCAGTCGACATTTTCTCATCTTCACGACTTCTATCTGGAAGCTCTCGACACAGGCACACAGCTTCGTCCCATACATTCAACTTCTCCAAAATAGATTCTTCTTCACCGTGTTCACCGTAGGTTCGGTTTCTCTACTGATTCGTCTCCACCATCTCCATGGTTTTGGTTCTCCACTGTTTCGATTTCTCTACTGATTTCTATTTCGATTTCTCCACTCATTACAAATCTTTTTCGATAACTAATCTACTGTTTCGATTTCTTTACTATTTCAGTGTTCTCTACTGTTGAGATGTAACACCCTAAAAATAGGGATAACAAAAATCCGAAAAACGGACATAAGGTATACAAAAATTGCCATAACAAGAGCCTCCCAAAAAGGGGAAATATACAAATAACCTGTTTAATCACAATTCTGTAATTTAACGGATAAATAAACAACAACCAACTAATCTAATTTCTACATCTAGAAAAGAGATTACAAAGGGGGTGTCATCTATAAACCCAAATCTTCCAACAATAGTTCAAGTGCCAAAATCCCCAAGCTCTTGTTCAAAGCATCTAAACTTGCCTAGGAGCCGCGCCGCTAACACCTGAGATACACATCGACACCAAACAAGTGTTAGGCCAAAAAGCCTAGTGAGTTGAACAGTAATAGGCATCCATGAATAGTCGTAAATTCTTATCAGCAGTTAACCAGTGTCCAATATATGTGGAGTCATTAGGGGAGACCCAAAGCACCAATCAATTCCACTCCAAATAGTCGATGCACCTTAATGCCCTTAACAAAGAACACCCCAAAAGCCCGACACACCCGGAGATCAGACCGTAAAGGAAACTTTCCGAGCGGCGGAGGTCTAGGCACATACCATTCCGGTGGTGCCCCAAGACTACATCCTCCTAGTGAACTTGCCTTGGTTCGTCCATCATAATGCATATAGGAGGTCCTTAGGTATATTTCAACCCAACATATTTCCATGCCGACTACGGGTATAATGTTACCATCTTATCCTCATGAAGTCCAACAAAAGTCCCAAATGACAATTATATTCATCATGCATATAAATATGTCACCAAAGTGGTATTCCAACGAGAACCTTCATAATACCCATACATGCATACATTTAACATAACAAGATATCCACATTATGTATCCATGAGAAAAGCCCAAAATAATGGTACATATAACATACTTTATGGCATATCATCAATATCCATATCTCTAACTATTTCCACAAAGAAAACCCAAATACTTGAACACATAGAGATAAGATAATAACAAATAAGAGTATATGATGTGTATCTAGTTTTGACAAAGGTTAGTAAACTCACAATCTAGGTTTTGTACCAAAACCTAGAAAAGATGAAAACCCTAGAAGATGAAGATGAGACTTGTTGTAGGAGAGGAATGACTTTGATGAGGATCTTCAATAAATACACTTGGATGAGACTTGATGACCCAAGAATCACCCCAACAACCCCAAACCCTAGCATTAAGTGTGTGTATGCTTTGAATACCCAAAAATCGCCCAAGATGAGAGTTCTCCCGTTTTTGATGATAAATGCTTGAAATGAGGGGTTGAATTCAATTTAAAAACAGCAGAGTGGACTACGCGGGCGACTATGCCCCGCGACATTGCCACTGGCATAGTCACCAGGGCATTGTCGCCGAACCACCGAATCCCTCGGTACATGCCCCGCGACAATGAGACGGCGATAGTGACCAGGTCATAATCGCGTGTCATAGTCGCCGAACACACCCCACCCGCGGTACACCGTCCGCGACCTTGACACGGCGATAGTGACAATGTCACAGTCGCCTGTCATAGTCGCACCAGACTCCAAACAACCCGAAATTTCACCAATTCCGATAACGAGCGCGAGGTTGGAACGATTAAAGAATGATAATTCAATTATATGATAATTCAACATAATAAAGATCATAAAATGCACATAAAGACACATATTCTCACATAAGCGTAATTAATGCATTAAGGGAGACAAAATACTTACCTTGCGAATTTCCGGGTGTTACAATCCTCCCCACCTAAATTGGGATTTCGTCCCCGATATCTCATCCTAGATTAAACAAGTGAGGATAACGCTTCTTCATATCATCCTCGGACTCCCAAGTAATGTTAGCACCCCGATGATGCTTCCATTGGACTTTAACCATGACCACGTCCTTATGCCTCAACTTTTTCACTTTCGATTCTAAAATCGACTCCGGTTCTTCCACACAACGATTTCCGTTGTCCACCCGAATTTCCGACAAAGGAATCACGCTTTCCTCTTCGGCTAGGCACTTCCGAAGGTAACACACGTGGAACGTAGGATGTATCCCATCCATTTCCGGCGGTAAATCTAACCGGTAGGCTTGCAAACCAATCTTCTCCAAAATAACAAACGGTCCAAGGAAACGAGGGCTAAGTTTCCCACGCTTCCCGAAACGTATGATCCCCTTCCACGGAGACACCTTCAACATGACCCGGTCACCCACTTGAAACTCAACCGGTCTTCTCTTCTTGTCCGCGTAGCTCTTTTGTCGGTCTTGCGTCGCCTTTAATCTTTCTCGAATTTCTTTTACCTTATCCGCCGTTTCTTGCACTATTTCCGGCCCGGCGAATTGCTTTTCGCCCGCTTCTAGCCAACAAACTGGGGTTCTACACTTCCGTCCATACAAAGCCTCAAACGGTGCCATTCCGATACTAGAATGGTAACTGTTGTTGTACGCGAACTCTACCAAAGGTAGGTGTGAGTCCCAACTTCCCCCGAAGTCTATTACACACGATCTCAACATATCTTCTAGCGTCTGGATCGTCCTCTCGCTTTGACCATCCGTTTGAGGATGATATGCCGTGCTCAGATTCAGTCTAGTGCCCAACTCCTTTTGCAAGCTAGTCCAAAAGTTCGAAGTGAAACGACTATCCCGATCCGATACTAAAGATTGCGGAACTCCGTGCCTTGACACCACTTTGTCGATGTACAGTTTAGCCAAATTATCTATTGGCAAGGTCTCCCGCATCGCAAGAAAATGCGCGCTCTTGGTCAACCGATCCACGAGCACCCAAATTGTATCGTGACCACATAAGGTCTTTGGTAGCTTCGTCACAAAATCCATGGTGATGTTGTCCCACTTCCAATCGGGAATGGGCAACGGTTGCAAACTTCCATACGGTCTTTGATGCTCCGCTTTGACTTGAAGGCATGTGACACACTTTTCCACATATCTAGCCACATCCAACTTCATCACCGACCACCAATAACTCAACTTTAAGTCTCTATACATCTTAGTGCTACCGGGATGTATAGAATATTTCGACTTATGTGCTTCCTCGAGAAGCAAGTCACGATTTCCTCCAATCTTTGGCACCCAAATTTGCCCTTGGAAGAGTTTGAGTCCACGACCATCTTCCGTTAAGAGTTCCTTTTACTTGGACATAACCTCGGCCTTGAGGTTCTCTTCTTTAAGTGCTTCTGCTTGGCTCGTTCTTATACTTTCCAACAAACTCGACACCACATCGATTCTGGTAAGGGACATTTTGACACCTCCGTCATGACTCCTTCAACTTAACGCATCCGCCACCACGTTGGCCTTACCGGGATGATAGAGTAAATCGCAATCGTAATCCTTCAAAAGCTCTAGCCATCTCCTTTGTCGCATGTTGAGTTCCTTTTGGTCGAAGATGTACTTGAGACTCTTGTGATCCGTGAAAAGAGTACACTTGGTCCCATACAAGTAGTGTCGCCACAACTTTACCGCGAAAACTACCACCGCCAACTCCAAATCATGAGTCGGATAGTTCTTCTCATGGTCCTTTAACTGACGCGACGCGTAGGCTATTACTTTCCCCCTTTGCATTAGGACACACCCAAGCCCCATCTTGGAAGCGTCACTAAACACAACAAAGTCTTCCGATCCTTCGGGAGGGATAAGATCGGAGCTTCGCACAACTTCCCCTTGAGCATTTGAAAGGCTTGCTCTTGTGCCTCGGTCCAAAGAAACTTGACGTTCTTCCTTGTAAGAGAGGTGAGCGGTGTAGCTATCTTGGAAAAGTCTTGAATGAAACGCCGGTAGTAGCCCGCCAAACCTAAGAAGCTTCGAATCTCCGTCGGACTTGTTGGAGGCTCCCAACTCATCATTGTATCGATCTTTGCCGGATCCACTTTTACCCCGTCCTTTGATACCACATGCCCCAAGAATTGCACTTCTTGAAGCCAGAATTCGCACTTCGAGAATTTCGCGAACAGTTTCTCTCCCCTTAGAACTTCTAATACTTCCCGTAAGTGTTTTCCATGCTCGGACTCATCCTTTGAATATATCAAAATATCGTCGATGAAGACGATCACGGATTTGTCCAAGAATGGGTGACACACCCGGTTCATTAGATCCACGAATACGGCCGGAGCGTTGGTTAAGCCGAAAGGCATCACCAAAAACTCATAATGACCGTATCTCGTCCGGAAAGCTGTCTTCGGAATATCTTCGTTCTTCACTCTCACTTGATGATAACCGAATCAAAGATCAATCTTCGAGAAACATCCGACGCCTTGAAGTTTATCAAAAAGGTCGTCAATGCGAGATAAGGGATACTTGTTCTTCACCGTGACTTTGTTTAACTCCCGATAATCTATGCACATCCGCATAGATCCATCCTTCTTCTTCACGAATAGTACCGGTGCTCCCCAAGGAGATAAACTTGGTCGAATGAAGCCCTTCTCCAACAACTCTTGAATTTGCGTCATCATCTCTTTCATTTCTGTCGGTGCAAGACGATATGGAACACGAGCTATCGGAGTCGCTCCCGGTGTGAGGTCAATCTGAAACTCCACTTGTCGCTCCGGCGGTAATCCGGGTAAGTCTTCCGGAAAGATGTTCGGATAATCTTGTACCATCTTCACATCTTCTACCGACTTCTTTTCTTTCTTTGCGTCCACAACGTAGGCCAAGTACGAAGGATAACCCTTCGCTAAGAACTTGCGAGCCTTTAGAGATGAGATAATAGGGTTACTCCTCTTTCCTTTTTCCCCATAAATGGTTGCCACACCATTTTCCGGTAAAGGTACTTGGATCATCTTTTTGGAACAGGAGATGTCCGCCTTATGCCTTACTAACCAATCCATGCCTATAACCACGTCAAACCCACCTATAGCCATAGGTAACAAGTCCACTCCAAAAGAATTCCCATCAATTTCTAAAGTGCAATCACAAAAACGGTCTCGAATGATTACTTGATCCCCATTCGCTATTTCTACTACTAACACATCGGGAAGGACACTAATAGGAATAGTGAATCGCTTACAGAAGGTATCCGACACAAAAGAACACGTAGCACCCGAATCAAACAAAACACGAGCTGGCAAGGAGTTTACTAGGAACGTACCCGAAACGACATCCGCGGTCTCCTTTGCCTCCTCGGTAGTCATCCGGAAAGCTCGACTCGGTGCCCACGGTGGTTGCTCGACTCTAGTCTTCGAACCCACAGAATTTCCCCCATTTCCACCAACTAGCTTTGGGCAAAATCTTTTCATATGCCCCGGTTCTCCGCACTCATAACATACCGGTCCCTGGATGGAACATTCTCGAGTCGTATGGTTCTTCTTACCACACTTGGCGCACCTGGTTGGACCAGAGTAAGTTCTTGTAGTACATGGCCCCGAGTGCTTTGACCTGCACTTGGAACACCACCGTTCCTCACGACGTTGATCACCCGCTTTCCCACTTACAAAGGGTCTCGACTGACGAACGGGCCCAGATGGCCCTTCCCACTTCCGTTTCTCACCAACTTGCCTTCTTTCCTCCTTCTCAGCATTAATGTCATCCTCGGTGAGTAAGGACTCTTCAATGACCTCTTGCAAGGTCGAGCACTTAGCATTCCTTATATCCGTTCGCATCCCGGCCGGTAAAACCTGTTGATATGCTTTCATCTTCGACTTTTCATCGGGAACCAAATATCCCACCAAGTTTAGCTTCTCCAAAAAGAGTTTGGAGTATTCGACAATGGACAGATTCCCCTTCTTCTGATCTCGGAACTCCCGTTCCAGCTTATCCAACGACCGTTCGCTGTAGTATTTGTCCATGATCTTCTCCTTGAACACCGTCCAAGTTAGCTTAGCCAGAACTTCCGGGGTGAGGGCGGATCGTGTGAGGTTCCACCAAATCAGAGCCTCTCCCCGAAGTAGCTGAGAAGCAAACTTGACCCGTTGAGAAGGATCGCATTCACTGGACTCGAAGGCCATCTCTAACTCCTTGAGCCAGTACATACAAGCAACCGGGTTGTCTGAACCCGCAAACTCCTTAGGGTGACACCCCAAAAACGTCTTGTAGGTGCACCCTTTAATCTTTGTTCTGATTCCCTCAGCAGATGGTTCTTCAACCATTACCACATTCGGTCCACCCGACCCCACAATAACGTTTTCAGCCATAGTCTCGGGTTGATGGTTACTGACGTCTCGATCCTCTAGAAGTTTCATGAAAAACTCTTGCTGTTGGGTCATGGCCGAAGTCATGGCCAACTGTTGTTGAGCCAAGGCCGCATTCATGGCCAACATCATGCTATCCCGAAGCCGGGTCTCCATGGTAACTTCCTCCATGATGGGGTTACCTGTATTGAGGTTCCGGCGCGGAATATGCTCGGGCCCTCCTCCCAATATTCTAGGTATAGGAATGTCATCGGAGGTTGCCCCCACCGGGGTTCATACTGCTGCAGATTCCACTTCTGGTTGCCCCTCTGGCATGTTCGGTAATCTACTTCGAGTGTTTACCATTAAATATGTCATGCGCGAACGAGAAATAGATTGAGAAAACACTAAGCGAGTTGAACTCATTGTACGTACTACTACCTTCATCAATCATCATAATAATAGTAAACCAAGTATGCTCACATGACAATGCATTCATAATAGCAGTAGCTAAGTGAAATTATGAACGAACCATACACAAGAATTCTTGTCACCATCATCACAACTTTCAATTAAAGTAATTCCGTAATCCTAACGCTCTCCCCACCTAGAGTTTCTACCCCATAAATGGACAGTGAAGTCATAACGTCTAAAGCTTAAGTCTAGATATGCTAAACAATACCTATTTCACTTAAACTAAAACTCTGATACCAACTTGTAACACCCTAAAAATAGGGATAACAAAAATCCGAAAAACAGACATAAGGTATACTAAAATTGCCATAGCAAGAGCCTCCCAAAAAGGGGAAATATACACATAACCTGTTTAATCACAATTTTGTAATTTAACGGATAAATAAACAACAACCAACTAATCTAATTTCTACATCTAAAAAAGAGATTACAAAAGGGGTGTCATCTATAAACCTAAATCTTCCAACAATAGTTCAAGTACCAAAATCCCCAAGCTCTTGCTCAAAGCATCTAAACTTGCCTAGGAGTCGCACCGCTAACACCTGAGATACACATCAACACCAAACAAGTGTTAGGCCAAAAAGCCTAGTGAGTTGAACAGTAATAAGCATGCATGAATAGTCGTAAATTCTTATCAGCAGTTAACCAGTGTCCAATATATGTGGAGTCATTAGGGGAGACCCAAAGCACCAATCAATTCTACTCAAAGAGTCGATGCACCTTGATGCCCTTAACAAGGAACACCCCAAAGGCCCGGCACACCCGGAGATCAGACCGTAAAGGAAACTTTCCGAGCGGCGGAGGTCTAGGCACATACCATTCCGGTGGTGCCCCAAGACTACATCCTCCTAGTGAACTTGCCTTGTTTCGTCCATCATAATGCATATAGGAGGTCCTTAGGTATATTTCAACCCAACATATTTCCATACCGACTACGGGTATAATGTTACCATCCTATCCTCATGAAGTCCAACAAAAGTCCCAAATGACAATTATATTCATCATGCATATAAATATGTCACCAAAGTGGTATTCCAACGAGAACCTTCATAATACCTATACATGCATACATTTAACATAACAAGATATCCACATTATGTATCCATGAGAAAAGCCCCAAATAATGGTACATATAACATACTTTATGGCATATCATCAATATCCATATCTCTAACTATTTCCACAAAGAAAACCCAAATACTTGAACACATAGAGATAAGATAATAACAAATAAGAGTATATGATGTGTATCTAGTTTTGACAAAGGTTAGTAAACTCACAATCTAGGTTTTGTACAAAAACCTAGAAAAGATGAAAACCCTAGAAGATGAAGATGAGACTTGATGTAGGAGAGGAATGACTTTGATGAGGATCTTCAATAAATACACTTGGATGAGACTTGATGACCCAAGAATCACCCCAACAATCCCAAACCCTAGCATTAAGTGTGTGTATGCTTTGAATACCCAAAAATCGCCCAAGATGAGAGTTCTCCCGTTTTTGATGATAAATGCTTGAAATGAGGGGTTGAATTCAATTTAAAAACAGCAGACTGGACCACGCGGGCGACTATTTCCCGCGACATTGCCACTGGCATAGTCGCCAGGGCATTGTCGCCGAACCACCGAATCCCTCGGTACATGCCCCGCGACAATGACACGACGATAGTGACCAGGTCCTAATCGCGTGTCATAGTCGCCGAACACACCCCACCCGCGGTACACCGTCCGCGACCTTGACACGGTGATAGTGACAATGTCACAGTCGCCTGTCATAGTCGCACCAGACTCCAAACAACCCGAAATTTCACCAATTCCGATAACGAGCGCGAGGTTGGAACGATTAAAGAATGGTAATTCAATTATCTGATAATTCAACATAATAAAGATCATAAAATGCACATAAAGGCACATATTCTCACATAAGCGTAATTAATGCATTAAGGGAGACAAAATACTTACCTTGCGAATTTCCGGGTGTTACATGAGATTACTCTACGATTTCTCTATTGTGTAAATCTACTTTTTCAATTTTTCTAATGTTTCTGTTTTGATTTTTCTACGATTTCTCTACTGTGAAAATTTGTGTTGTTGGATATTTATATGTTCCTGTTTTTTGATTTCTCTACTGTTTCAACTTCTCTATTGTGTAAATCCGTGTTGTTGGATATGTGTACATTTCTGTTTTTTGATTTCTCTATTGTCCTTCTTCATTATTTTTGAGCATATGTATACGTTTTATTGGGATCGATTCAAGTTGATTTATGGTTTGGTCACTATTGCTAATTGCTTGCATCTCCATGGTTTGGTCGATTTATGTGAAGTCATTGGTATTGATTATTTTATCAAAGTATTTAATGATTATTTTTAGTTTAAAAAAATTAAAATTATCAAAAAGGGTATTTGGTCATTTACCAAAATTTCATTCCAATTCCAAAGCTACATTTTGTGAACCAAACAGATAAATTACAATTCCTTTAACATAGTAGGCTTGTGTTATTGATATAGGATGAGCGTCCTTGTCCGGAGATTTCCGGGGAACGATTTATAAGTGACAAGTATGTTGATGGGATGCGTGGAAGTTTGGTTTGTATCGGGGTATTACTAAGCTGAGGACAATTTTCGAATGATGGTTGATGGCTATCTAAGAGAGGAACCAAATGTTCTTAGTTGCGGCGAGTCATGGTCGGGTTTATATTATACCCCTAGAATGTTGATGGAAATGTTGAACTGTTTAGTTCAGGATGTTGTGTAGTAGAGAGGAAATCCGTGAGCATGTCGAAGTATTCTTTGGGGTGTGAAGGGATACTAGTGGATTGGGTAATCCTGTTTGGAGAGCAAGAATCATGCGGTGCTACCGAGTTGTGAGTAATGCTTTGTGAGAGCCTGGTTGATTACCACGCGTAAGAATTATGGGTGATCGGTTGACTTAGTATAGTAATTGTTAGAGCACAGAGTTGTTGGATTCAAGATCATAAAGATTGAAGACAAAAGTTCAAGAAGTCAAAGGCTAAAAGTCAACTCTCAGTGAAAGTCAAAGTCATTTTGTAATAAAAGTCAAAGTCAACATATTGTATTTTGTTTTCTTGTATTTGTTTGTGAGGTATAAATACCTTGTTTCCTTTGTAAAATAGAAAGCACGTTAGAAGTAAGATTGTAGAGAGAGAGAGCATATTAGAGAAGAGGCTATTGTAAACATTTCTAGTGAGAGAATTTAGAGAGAGAAAATTGTGAAATTGTAATCTTTGTTGTTTGAATCAATGACATATGGATTTGGAATTCTCATCTTGATTGTGTGTAGCAATTAGAACTTGAAATAGGGAATAACAATTGGTATCAGAGCATATCCAAATCGAAATCAAATCAAGAAAATGTTCGACACTGTGTTCTTGAGCCGAAGAATCAAATTCTGAGTTTTTGTGCGAATTAGGTGTTGAAATTGATCAGGTTATGATCGCAGAGTGTATTTGATCGAGTCAGTATAGTCAAATTTGTAATTTGCACTGTAATTGATAGGGAATTTCGGATTTTGGTGAATTTTTTTGTTCATGAGTTCATAAGCACTGTATCATCAATCGTTCTGTATTGAGAATGTTTGTTTTTGAAATTCTTGCATTGTAACTTGTTCTAATATTGAAATCAAGTATCCCTACAAAGTTTCAAGTCAATTGGACAAGGTTTGGATCGAATTTCGATGAAAAAATGAAGTTTTGGTCGACTTTCTAAAGAACACGCAAGGGAGTCTGAAGAACACGCTAGATCTACGAAACGCGCAAGTTCATCTGGAAGAACGCGCAAGTCAAAGGAAATTGATTTTTGGACAAAACGCGCAGAGGGTTATCTGCGAGTTCTAGAAACGCGCAGATCGAAGTCTGCGAGTTTGAAGAATTGGGAAATTTTTCTAAGTACTGAAACGCGCACGTAGTTATTAGCGAGTTCTACAAACGCGCAAGTCTAAGCGTGCGAGTTTCATCAGGAACAGTGGTCTGCGAGTTCTTTCATCTGCGAGTTTGAAAATCTAAGAAATTTTTCTAAGTGTTGGAACGTGCAAGCTATGGTTAGCGAGTTTTGCTCAAACGCGCAAGTAGTGCCTAGCAATTTTTAGGAACGCGCACGTCTCTATTAGCGCGTTTCAACGTGAATAGTTACTTGCGTGTTTCAGGCATTAGCGAGTTTCATCGAGAACAATCTCTTGCGAGTTTCAACGGCTAGCGAGTTTCAGCTATCTGCGAGTTTATCAGAACACGCAAGCCTTTGTGTGCGAGTTTCATAAACACGCTAAATTAAGTCTGTGTGTTTCTTTCTAAATAATGACTTGCGAGTTTTACAGTGCTTTGCGAGTTTTGTTACTTAGAATTTTTTTCCTGAGAAATTTTCAAAACTGTAATATGGCCTTTAATAGTGAAAATTTTTTCTTTAGGGGCGCTGCCCCTCGACCCCGCAAGGGCGTTTCCCCTTGACCCCACCCGCTAACCGTTGTGTGGAAGAACCCGACGCCATCTTAGAGAGAAAGTCTAGGAAGTTGCGTCACAAAGAAGTCACTTTGGTCAAGGTGCAGTGGAAGCATCACCGGGGAGCAAATGTGACGTGGGAAGCC
This sequence comes from Arctium minus, assembly GCA_954870635.1. NCBI lineage: Eukaryota > Viridiplantae > Streptophyta > Magnoliopsida > Asterales > Asteraceae > Arctium > Arctium minus. Next base: position 31,749,721 of record OX941097.1, on the reverse strand, counting down.
GAGGAGGATATGAAGCGAAGATATCCCCACCTTTTTGAGTAGTTGGGATTTCGGGGACGAAATCATTCCTAAGTTGGGGAGGATTGTAACACCCCGAGTTTCGTTTGGTCGATTTGCGAAGAGGAAAAGAAAGGAAATAGAGGTTTCTGCACTTTTCTGCAGGGCGCACGGGTCCTTCAGAGAAAACGCACGGGTCGTGCGTAAGAAACAGCGGCGAGGCAGGGGGCTTGCGCACTAGTCGTGCGCATTTCCTTCTTCGTGCGCCCTGTCAGACTGCTTTTTGGGGTTGACTTAAATATCTCATTTGTGAGATATTTCTTAAAATATCTCTTTTCTCAGTCTCTCTCTCTCTTTCTTTTTTCCTTTTCTTCTTTCGATATTCGAGTCTCGTTTGGTTGCTAGTTTGCGGTGTTTCTAGCAAGGGGTCGTTGTTTTAAGCTTCACCTCTTCGTCGTGATCGATATCTGGTTTTCCGGGTTTTATTCTAAAACCTACTGGTGAGTTCCTACTACCATTTTACAAACTTTATACATGTCAAAACTCTTATTTGCGAAATCCGAAGTATTTCTACGGTATGATTTCATGTTTTCTACATTTTGATATAAATGAAGTTTTTGGTGATTTTCGGGGTTCCCGATCAGTTTTGACTAAAATGACGAGTTCCACCTTATTAGAAGTAAAATGATGTTTTACTTGTCCATGTTTGTGGCTTATTGAAAGAATGTATATAAACTGGTTTTATGATTATCTTTCTTACCAGCAGTTGGTCTGGAAAATGGCATTTTGAAATATAAATGTGTTGAAAGCTGTTTATCTAGCTTTAAAATGGTCACATGAAATATTGTGACAAGTCATGACTATACTAGTGGATCCCTAGGTATCGAGTCGGCTTATTGTTGGGATGTTTGTACCCCTTCTGTTGTAGTTAGATACATTTAATCTTCGGGGGCACTTAGTACGGTTATGTGAGACCGGTTACTAGCCATGGGTCAAATGTAGTCTAACGAAAGAGTATGACTGGTTCCTTGGGGGCCTCCCTCACATCGTAGTATGGACCGAAGCGTTCGTGGCTATGGTTCCATGTATTTAGCTCATAACTCGGATTTGTGGCTTACTTTGTGTTCCACTATAATCCTTGGTAAATCGGGTAATCCCCGTCATCGGAAGATGTGTTTTGGACCGGTTGTCCGTATATTATCAAAGAACTGTATTTGCATAACTAAACCTTTGGAAGGATTTACTTTGATGCATTTGATTATATCTCTTGAGATTTATGAACTGTATGTTCTCACTAGGCTTTAAGCCTAACACTTTTTCTCAAATGATGTGTATAATAGGTTTCCCTTAGCGGTGGGTTGCCAGGGTTTTGAGAGACGGGTTTGGCCTCGAGGCATTTTGAGATGACTAGTATTGTAACTGGGCATTTGTTAAGTCCCATTCTTTTGGTGAATTATGGATTGTCAACTGATGTAATCTTGATAGAGGTGTCTAGATTAGTTTGTTGATGAATCCTATATCTGTGCAGGTTTTGTAAAGTCTTAAGGACTGATCCCCTTTATGGGAGGTTTATATCAATACGAATGTCATGTTGCCATGTCTCCAGGTTTTATTTTACTCTGATTTTTAGGGTGTTACAAGTTGGTATCAGAGCTCTAGTTTAAGTGAACTAGGCATGAATGTAAGATGTCTAGACTTAGACCGAGTATGATAAGAATTGATCCGCGAGATTGGGTAGAACTTCTAAGATGGGTTAGTCTTAGAGTCAACGGAAAGTACGTTTATCAGGCGTTGTGGCGATCGTGACGAGAACCTTTATGTGTTATATGTTCATAATCTCACTTAGCTAATGTTATTATGAGGATATCGTACGTAAGTGTGCTTGAATTTCTATTGCTATGACGATTGGTAGTGTGGTAGTATGTTTCCTTTGCGTTTATTCTAACTCTCTCTTATCTCTTTTCCTGTTCTTTGAAGCAGTTTGGTATGGTGAATACGCATGGTAGACCGCGTACGCGTGTTGATGGTCTGGAAGCGACAGCCTCCACCGCTGGTCAGCCGGAGAGAGTTGAGGTTGTTGTGCGACCACCTGTTCAGCAAGGGCTAGGTGGGAGCCAGAGGTCATTCCGCGAGTAGACCTGGCTTCGTCCCACCCAGTCATCAGGGATGCAAAGAGAAATTGAAGTATGTGTCACTTTATTCGGTCGGTTGGAGCTCGTGGACTACAAAGGTTTTGAATCGTGGAAGTTCCTTCCATTATGTAAGAAGTTGGAGTGATGAAGATGGGGGTGATGTATGTATAGTGTGTATGAGTTGGGTAACATCGATGAGTTGTGACCAATGTGGTTCCGGAAAGAAAGTGCTTCTGCGTTAGACGTATGCCGTATTAAGAGAGGTTACTTTGCAATGGAGGTTACCGGACGAAGAAACTCATAACGGTGAGTTATTGGTGGTGTCTGAGGTTGACTATATGTTATGTCGGTAATCTGGGTGGTTATTTTTGTCGGTGGGGCATGTTGTCATGGTGTTGACTCTGGTAAATCTTTTCTTTAAGGAAGTTGTGGTTAATCGAGGGGTAAATCCGATGGTTACGTACGACTATGTATTTGATCGGAATGGCTTGGGCAATTGAGAGGAACTAAGTGAAAAGTATGAGTCATGAATCCCAAGTGGGGATAACAAGGTAAAGTTACCAGTCTCGCCTTGGAAGGGTGTGACCCGATTCGGAAAGAAAGAGAAGTTAAGATCAAGGTTCGTTGGGCCATTCGTTATCATCGAGCGAGTTGGAGAAGTAGCCTACAAACTAGATCTACCTGAGGATCTGCGGGGGATCCATCCCACTTTTCATATGTCAATCTGAAGAAGTGTTTGATGGGAACCGTCGTGGTAGTGCCGTTGGATGATATTCGCGTTGATGAGAAGTTAAACTTCGTAGATGAACCGGTGGTCATTTTGGACCATCAAGTGAAAAGGTTAAGAACTAAAGAAAATCCATTTAGTGAAAGTGTAGTGGAAGTTCCACGAAGGACAAGAGGCTACGCAGGAGGTAGAAGAGGATATGAGGTCCCAATACCCCAGTTTGTACAACGATGGGATTCCGGGGACGGAATCCTATTGAGGGAGGGATATTGTAATAACCATGTTCAATTTAATAAATTGAGGGTTGGGTTGAATCTAGCCTCAAGTTGAAAGTTGGAGGGGGACAAGTGGAAATTTGAGGAAAAAGGGGTTTTACCCTAATCTCTCCTTCTCTCTCTTCATTTTTGAGTGTTAGCAGCTGAGAAATTGAGAGAGGGAGAAAGAGGGCGATTTTGGGAAAAAGGAAGCAAAGGAGCCTCATTCTTTGGGGAAGAAGGAGTCTGCATCAATTTTCCTTAAGGTAAACCTCACATATTTCTTTGTTGGTAATTGTTGATCATTTGGGGAGAGTTGAATGCATCTGAGATGATTGCGGGTAAGAATTTTTGGGAGTTCATCTTTTTTTCTAATTTTTGGGGTGAGAGTTCTGATCCAGATTTATTTCCTCCTTAATCTAGGAAAAGATTATTGACTTGGATCTTTGGGGAATGTTATTTATTAATTTGTAGTTGCTAGTATAAAAATTTGGGTTCGATTCGGTGGTCACCATTTGATTTATCGATACCCAAAACCCCGAATTGCCACCGCTTATCGGTCGTGAGGTAGTGACCCGGGTGTTTGTGTTTTGTGGGACTCGGGTGTGGCCTCGGCTAGAGCCGGGCGTGACCACCACCTGGAGTCGGGCATGGCATGATATTGAGCTGGGTATATGCAGGCCTCGACCCTGTGAGACATGGGTCTCGGCCCTGCTAAGATGCGGGCTTCGGCTCCGCTAGACGCGGGTCTCGGCCATGTTAGGTGCGGACCTCAGCCAAGAACCGGGCATGGACTTCACCCTCGAAGCGGGTATCGCCCAAACCGCTAGTCGACCTAGTGATGTCTCAAGCCCTTTTCAATCGAGGTTAGTGGAGTAAGGGTTCGTCGAGTGTTTGCCTAACTTAAGAATCCTAGTTAACGCCTTCCAATCTACCAATTTCATCGTAGGTTGTGTGGAGGATTGAGCCGAACGTGAGCAAAGGCCAAGGTGAGTTTTCTAACAAAATGCCATCGAAGTTAAAATGGTCAAAGACTTGTGGAGGTTTATTTTAAAAGCATTTTTATATTATTATGCGAACGATATACATGCGAGATTTATTAAAATGTGGTTATACTATGTATTGTTTAAATGCATGCATACATTATTGGAAGCGATTACGGCTATGTCGGGGAGGGGGGTGTCCCGCTTGAACTCATATCGGGGGGTGTGTCCCGTTCATGCCAATGGGGGGGGGGTGTCCCAGTTAAGGCAGTATGAGCCAGACACGCTGTTACTTCGAGTGTCAGTAGTGTGTGCCAGATTCGTAGTTGTATTTATGAGTTGTTTATAACTGAACTGGTTTATGTTATTATAATCGTTTCTACTTTTCTGTTGTTAAAAAACTGTTGTTAGAGGGGACTCACTAGACCATCGGTCTAACCCTCGCTCTTTCAAAACTTAAAACCTTTTCAAGGAATCGTGAGGTAGGAGGAGCGGGCAAGGGTAAAGAGAAAGTGTGACCTGAAGCCGGATTAGAATACTTCCTTTAGTATTTTTTCGCTTTTGTTCTCAGTTGTGTATTAGGTTGCTTAACCGCAAACCTTAAGATATATTTGTAGACTTGGGGCCGTTTTTGGCATGGATTTGCATCTTTTGTTATATTTTAAATGTTGAACGTTTGGGTTGTTACAGACGAATCTAGAACCCTTTATGTTCACGTTGTTGAGAAATAATCTCATCCATGATCTTGGGCAGAAATGGGTCTTTCACCAACTCCCCTTTAACAAGTTCTCACTGCCTCCATTAAGGCCCCATCCTGATGGGAAAAATGCGTCACATCAGTAAACAATAAATGCGGAATAACCTTTGTTTGACAAAACTTTCCCGACTTGTATGAACCTATGAGGATGCAAACAAATGGGGTATACTAAATTCAATGATAATCGGCCCCCAAAATAAAAAATAAGCAACAATCAAGCACACAAAACACAACCTAGAGAGATAGTATTAGCATTGATTAGAGCTTTCATGTGTAAACAATATTATCTCAATATTGTGGTGATTTATCATTGTGTTATTCATTGTTATATCATTAATTTGCACTTGATCTGGGTTTCACAATTGGTATCATCATGTTGGGTCTTCAATAACAAGAAAGACGAAGACGACATCGTCGTTTGCAACAAGGCCCGCCTCGTAGCCAAAGGATATCGACAACAAGAAGATATTGATTATGATGAGACATTCACATCGGTTGCCCGAATAGAAGAGATTCGGATGTTCCTTGCCTACACCGCACACAAGAACGTTACCGTGTTCTAGATGGACGTCAAGACGACGTTCCTCAATGGCGTACTGAAGGAGGAAGTCTATGTCTCTTAGCTGGAAGGCTTCGTGAGTGACACCAAGCCAAATCATGTCTATTTGTATGGCCTTAAGAAAGCACCACATGCCTGGTATGACGCGTTATCTACTTTTCTAGTTAACGCTGCTTTTTCCAAAGGTAAGATATTAACTACTTTATTCATTAAGAAGGAAAAGAAAGATATCATTCTCATACAGATATACGTAGATGATATAATCTTTGGCTCTACAAACCCTAAGTACTGACACAACTTTTCAATCCTCATGCAATCAAATTTTCAAATGAGTATGATAGGTTAAATTAATTCTTTCCTAGGTCTTCAAGTCAAACAACTATCGACAGTAATATTCATTAATCAGTCTAAGTACATCTCGGATATTCTTCGGAAATTCAAGATGGAAAATTCTACACCCATGAAAACTCCTATGGCACCGTGTTCTTAGTTACGCTATGATATGTAGATCTTAAAACCTACAGAGGAATGAAAAGTTCGTTGATGTATCTGACGGTGAGTAGGCCATATATTATGTTCTCCACATTTCTTTGTGCAAGGTTTCAGTCTAAACCTAAAGAGTCTCACCTAATAGCAGTTAAGCGTATTTTTAGATACTTGAAAGGTACTACTAATCTTGGTCTGCGGTACCCGAAAGAGACAGGTTTTGAACTGATGGCCTATTCTGATGCGGATCATGCTGGATGTATGCTGGAAAGGAAGAGCACCTTGGGTCACTACCAATTCCTGGGAGACAAGCTCATAAGCTGGGCTTCGAAGAAGCAGAACTGCGTGTCCACCTCTATAGCTGAAGCGGAGTACTTGCTACTGCAAGTTGCTTCTCCCAAGTCATATGGATGCGCTCCCAAGTCATATGGATGTGCACCCAACTAAAAGACTGGCTTCCACTACTCCAAGATACCGGTCTACTGTGACTCGAAGAGCGCCATTGCAATATCTAGCAATTCAGTCCAGCACACAAAGACCAAACACATAGAGGTCCGATATCACTTCATCAAAGATCACGTAGAAAGAGGTATGATAGAACTTACTTTATAAATACTGAACATCATATTGCAGACCTATTTACAAAAGCTTTGGACGAAAAACGGTTTAACTACTTAGTGTCCAAGCTAGGTATGCTTAATCTAAAAATTTAACACTCATGTGATTTTGGTATAACTTCCCTTCAGTAAAATGGGATTTCTTTGTTTACTCACTAACAGCCTGTTTAGTGTGTGACGAAGCTCAAAATCCCACTTCACTGAACTCTAGTTATACCTTACTCATATTGTTTTAAATTTCTGTATTTTCAAAGTTTATTTCTATTTACTTTCTCTTTCTTAGTGATTTTGGTTTTCTGTTTACTGTGTTTCATGATGTTTGTGAGTTTAACGTGTGTTCATGTGTTCAGGGGGAGTATACTGTTTGCATATCTGTAAGTCTTTTAGTTCATCTGTCCAGGGGGAACTTTCACAATTTTTCTTATTCTCTCAATGTGCATGTTGTTCTCAAACAAAATTTCACGCACATTTTAAGGAGGAGACTTGCAGCTAAATATTTTTTAGAGTCTATGTACAAACCCTTACTAGTTAAATCTGTTTAGCTATGCACCATTTAAGGGGGAGTAAAAGATTCTTGGAAAAATTGGGTTCTAAAAGTCGGTAAAAGTTGGACATCTTTTAACGTGACAAAAATGCTTATATTCGAAGGCAAAACAGATTGAAAATGTCAAAGGCTTTTCCAAAATATTTTCTAAGTGACAAAGTCCCGCATGCTTCATACGGTACTTGACTTTACCGCAAAAATCTTGTGCGGTACTTGACTTTACCGCACATAGGTTGTGCGATACATCCAACTACCGCACAAAGCTTGTGCGGTAACAGTAACTGCCGCACAAAGCTTATGCTGTAGTGGTCCCCGGTAAGCTCAACTTATTTTATGCGTGAGTTTGACCCCGGTTAAACATTTGACTTTTCAAAGTCAACTTCTTTGTGGAGTAACCCAATGACGTGTTTCCATGTGTCCTCAAGGGTTTAAAAGGTTCCCTCCTTCGAACCTTTTGTTCCTGTTTCATTTGGCATTCAAACTCTCTAAAACCTCATCCGTGTGCGATAACCTCGACTACTCTACCACTTTGTTTGATTATCTCGATTCATCGATTTTCATTCATCGATTCTCAGGTACACGATCGATTAACTGTTCCATACTTGATTTGTCAATCAATCGATCCCTGGATCGATTGATTTTGTAGGGTTTTGTCCCATACGACTATTCATCCACTTCGATGTTCGAATAAGGTTCAATTGACCCTGATTTTGTCTAGATTAGGTACAAAGGCCATCGATTATGTGATTTTAACACCCAATCGGCCCGTCTGGTTTCCTTATGATTTTATCTTTGATTTCTAATGACTTTGGTATTCGGTGTTCTTGAGTTTATGTGCTAAGTATAAAACTCCCGCACATTACTCATCCACGTTCTATGTGGTAGTTAAATATGCCGCACACCTCTTATGCGGTATACCCAACTCCCGCACACCACTATGCGGTTGTTACCATTCTTTCAGCCTAGGTGAACTACTGCACAACTCGTGTGCGGTAGTTGGTCTTTGTCATGCGGGAGTCATCCATCCTTTGTCACTCAGTACATGTCATTTCAGCATCATGCGGTAGTTCATACACTTAAAATAATTTTCTAAGTGTTACTCATGCAGTCATTGTGGTCCCTACTATTCCGTGAGGAATATTTTTGCTAATAGTTGTATTTCGGGTACTTCATGGCAAACGACGAGCAAAACGATTCTCATCATATTTCCGACAACGAGCACCCCGTTCCGTCCATCCACGCTTCAATTCCAACACATTCATACTCCGTGAATACGCATAATGCGGACGAGGTAATGATCCACCCAGATGACTACATGCCCCTGCTTGCAAACAATCATCATTTGGATTTTGAGGAGATGGAGCTCCATCACCCGGTTATGTTGGAAATTCTCAAGGGCCACCCCCTACGGTTTGCATTGACGGCCTCTGCCAACGTACTAGTTATTTACTTACAACAGCTATGGAGCAACTCCGCTTCGTTCCATTAGGCCGCAACAACCGATTGGAAGGGTTTGTAGATCACTTTCACTTTCGCCTCACACGAGATCGCCTTTGCGGGATTCTTGACCTTCCGAAAGCCCCTTTTGATGAGATGGTATCTGAAGCCCAACTCGTTGTCGATATTCGAGCTCTAGGCTACAACGACCAACTAAACAAGGCGTCTGACTTCAAGCATATGAACTTTACCCCGTTATGGCACAACCTCTTCTTGATCCTCAATCGGTGTCTATCCTCCAAGACAAAAGGGATCGACAGGTGCAACATCGGCTTTCTGCACCTATTCCATGCGGTGGCATACGATTGACAGGTTGAATACGCTGGGATTCTATGGAACGAGTTGGTGGAAGAAGTTTGCGACAACTTCAGGACTTCCAAGAAATTCAACTTCATTCCGTTCCAACGCTTCCTACTGCTCACCATTCAAACCATAATGCGCTCAAACCACCAAATACCGAGAAGACGTGATCATGGGCTATGCCTTGAATACTTTATACGATACCAACGCAACAAAGCGGAAATTCCGAACATCGTCCCAATGTGCATACCAGAAGACCTACAAGAATACGCGAGTCAAACGACACCGAGTGTGTTAACGTATAAGTATCTTCACGCTCCGATGGTTCATCCAGACCCCGGAAGAACCTGCCCAAGGAGCACAACCCGAGGGAGGTGAGGGTACTTTAGGTCTAGGAGACCAGGTCCAGGATGTTGGGATTCCTGGACGGGGTGAGCCGAGGGACAATTAAGAGAGGGTTGGTGACGTGGGCGGTGCAGTTAACTCCTCCATACATGTTAGTCTCATCCCGGACGACATTCTCGCTGTTGCTGCTCTATTTGATGTCCCAGTTAACCAGGAACTTAGAGATCAAGATATCTCAGATGACGGCACCACTGCTACCGACATCCACATGCATGATGCCTCGGATAACGATGATGACTCCGATGATTCTAGACCAACAGATGATTCTCATCGGCTTCCTCCTCACATCGGTATCGTCCCCCATATGTTGACATCGGATCTTCCTCAGCAACCCCATCAACCGTTGCCGATACCCAAACCCCAATTGGAGACATAACGAGAGCGGAGGAAGTTGTATTAGAAAATCAAAACGAAGTGAGCATGAGAGATTGGGAAGCCAAAATATTTGAAGAGAGAGAGAGAGAGTTTCCTAGCCACAACAAGTCGGGTACCCATATCTACTACCGATGAGCATATGTTGCCATTCGATATTGAACAAGTTGTAGTGGACCCAACTATGCATTGCACAACCCCCCTAGTTACTAAGTTGTCTCTCAAAAGACTTTTGTTTCACAAATTCACGGGGATATTACATACTCTACCGGCATCTCAAACGAAGATTGCTAGTATTGAAACAGACAGGAAACAACCCCCGCAATCAACTTCCTTGACCACTTTGAGTCTAGAATAACCATCTATTAGGACACAAGTGGATATCACACAAGTTGAGAGCCTTTGTGGCCCAACTGTAACACCCATAGTGATACCTACTTCTGGTATTTCACAAGGATTGGGTGGAAATCTTGTCATTACTACCATTATGCCAACTTTAAACATAGGCACAACAATTGACTCAACTGTTGTTACAACTAGTATCCTAAGTGGACCAGGTATGGTGACTTTACCCCATCTCATCACCAGGGAGTTGTTCAAGAAAGGTTTGCAAGCACTAAACAATACAATAAAGAACCATTTTCAGGAAAGAGATGCAATTATAGAGAAACTCTCTTCAGATGTACAGAGGCTGCTAAGGGGAAAACAGATTGCACAGGAATAACCAGTGTCTGTTCTACCTCCACCACCACTTTCTTAGTCTCAACCCGAACAGTCGGTCGATGAATTAAAGTCTCTACTCTACGCCAAGCTTCTATCACAAGAAGAAAACATTGATCCGTCTAACGTAGACTTAGTAGGGATTTTGAGGAGACAAACCGGGCTTCAACAAAATTCTATCACGAGATACGAGTTCGTGAATTTTTAGAGTGAGATCAAAGACAACTTCCGAAACGTCACAGATTTGATTTAGTTTACAACTTTCACACTTCAGAATTCCATTTTCGGCTTATGTAACAGGGTTAAAGTTATTGAAGATAGTTGCAGGACTCAGACGGGATCGTCTAAACGGAAACATGACGATCAAGATGACCTTGATCGCCATGAGGAGGAGAACAAGTTCCTGAGGACCTCCGACATATCACAAGTGAACATAGAAACGACTATGGCCGAAGCTCAAGATGTGAATCCTAAGACTACACAGGGAACTGGTTCGGTATTAAGATCAAAGAAGATACTGAGGTTCTTGTTGATGTCGGCCTAACGGTTGAAAATCCTGAAGGTGTAGACAAAAGAACCATCGAGCTACTAGACGTTATTGATATTGACTCTGATTCTGATTCAGAAAGGGCAAAGCAGTGGCAAGAGCAAGCGCTTCAAGCAACCAAAGTCAAAGTCAATGAATTGTTCGAATTCTTCGACAACGAATTTTAAGAACAAGGAGACTTTGACTCAATCAATCAGATGAACGAGTATGTGACAGAATCTCTAGAAAGACAACTTCCTTCTGAAACGATAGTTCATGCACCAGAGAGTTCTACAAAGGTTGAAACCGCCAGACACGCCCAAATCCTACTGAACACGAATCTTAGTTCCTTTCCTAGAAGACTCGGAAATAAAGATCTTCATCCATCGGATCAGAGAACTATATTTGGTTAAGTTGTACGCATTTCCCACTTTGAGTCTAGAGATCAAATAGAATACGTTCAAATGATGAAAACAAAGGATCAACTTGTCAATCTTGTTAAGTCAAAGCACCCCGTGATCAAAGAGATTTCTTCAGATAAGCTTGTGAGAGTTTGGTATCCGATTTTTACAGTGACGAGACAATATTTCAAAGATTGGACCTTCTCAGAAGTAGATTTCAAAAACATGGAGTTAATGGACTTTGAAGATATTTTGTTTGATCTAAAGAGAATAACGATTCTACCAATTGAAGTCACATCTGCTTTAGAAGCTGTCAAACAGTTCATGAAAGGATTGGTGAAGTTTTCATATATCACCGATATGCAGATGGGCATTTAAAGCAATTAGCCAAAGATAAACTTGTTGAAGCCTAATCAGAATCTGTCGGATATAGAGAGCTTCCCATTATACTTAGTCCTTGTTATGGAAATAGCAAAGGAAACTAAATCCTTTGGATTAGGAAATTATTCAGATTTGATTTCCCTAAGCCTTGTATAAATATAGGTCTTGTATATGTAATTTGTATTAAGAAGAAATACAATTTCCTTCAGGGTATCAGAGCCTTGAAAAAAAATTTAGGGTTTTTTTAAGCCGCCGGCTGTTGATTATCATGTGACCGCTGTCCAGCCACCACACGATCTCACAACCATCATCGCTCGACTCAGACGAGGCTCGTCGGTGTACCTAGTGAGTACGACCATCATCCGACTAGCGTGTGAGCCCCACGCGCCGCCTGCCACCATCGCCTGCCGGCGCGTGAAGGTGCGTGAAGCCTTTATTCCGGATGGTCTTCCCTTCGCCGCCGTCGTTCTGCCATCCCCGATTTGTTTCCACTATTGATTCTTCGTTTCTGTAAGTTTTTTGGTGGTTTTGGTGTTTAGCAACGAGTTTTCTTTTTGTAGATTCTGTTTGGTTCTTGTTGGGTATCAACAACAAGCAGGTCTTTGTTTGTTTCCTTCTGTTTGGTTTGGTTCTATTCAAGTTCTGTTATTTGGGTTTCAATTTACGAGTTATTTTTTTTGTTCATATCACCTCGTCTTGTGATTAATGGGTGAAAAAGCAAAACCAGTTATGACGGACATGATTCCGATTGTAACTCGGATTACCGATAACAAACTCAACAACTCCAACTTCTTTGAATAGAGTAAGATGGTTCGTGTGTATTTACGAAGTATCGGTAAGGCATCTCACCTTACATCTGATCCCCCAGACGATGGTAAGGAGCAATGGTTCTAGGATGATGCCAAACTGTTCCTACAAATTAGGAACTGTATCGAGAGTTCTGTCACTCCTTTGATTAATCACTGTGAGTATGTTAAAGAATTAATGGATTATCTGACTTTCTTGTATTCTGGACAAAATAATATCTATCGTATTTACAATGTATGTAAATCTTTTCATCAGGGGGAGCAACAAGATCGGTCATTAACGGCCTATGTTATGGAGTTCAAGAAAATCTATGAGGATCTTAATACTCTTCTCTCACTCAGTGCTGATATAAAGGTTATGCAAACTCAACGGGAGCAGATTGTTGTGATGAGTTTTTTGACTGGCCTGAGACCAGAATTTGAGGTTCTCAGATCCCAATTTCTTAATGAATCCACCATTCCCTCTCTTCAGAAAACCTTTGCTAGAGTCCCCCGTAATGAGGACCTTCAGTCTCCTCAACCCCAGTCACATAATAGTGCACTCACTAGTCGTAGGGCATCTTGTGGTAACTTCTGTGGTGGATATCGTGGTGGCCATCAAAGTAGTCCTAGTGAACGAGTTATTGATTCTCGCGTCCAGAATACCGATAATGTTGTTGAGTGTTATTACTTCCATGAACAGGGGCACACTAAACGTACATGCAAGAAACTCTTCGCCAAAACTCAACAGGGTCACTTTGCACATGTTGCTTCCTCTTTGGAGAATTCTGTCACCATGTCGGCTGATGAATATGCTCAACTTATAGCATCCGTGAACCCCGCTACTGCCGCCTTTGTTGAGACAGGTAAATCTACCCAGTGTCTTTTATCATCTTCTTCCAAATGGGTCATTGATTCCGGTGCTTCAGACCACATGTCAGGTAATCACAATCTTTTTTCTGAATTCCATGCCCATGCTCCCTCATCCCATGTCACCATTGCTGATGGAACCACCCCACGTGTTCTGGGATCTAGCACCATTAACCTCACACCTTCTATTTCCTTACCATTTGTCTTAAGCTACCTAATTTCTCATTTAATTTACTGTCTGTCAGTAAACTTCCCCGTAGTCTAAACTGCAGCGTCTCATTCTTTCCTACTTATTGTGTCTTTTAGGATCTTACGACGAAGCGGATCCTTGGTAAAGGACGGGAATCAGATGGCCTCTATATATTTGAACCTCAAGCACCTAGCTCCTTCGTATGCTTTAATACATCCTTGCCTTCATTCGAAATGCACTATCCATTAGGTCATCCATCACTCCAGAATTTGAAGAAACTATGTCCCCAATTTTCTCATTTGTCGTCTTTACAGTGTGATGCTTGTCAATTTGCAAAACTTCATCGTACCCACCTAAGTCCTAGAGTCAATAAGCGGGCTACGTCCCATTTTGAGTTAGTTCACTCCGATGTTTGGGGTTCGTGTTCTATTACTTCTAAAACTGGTTTTAAGTATTTTGTTACCTTTGTTGATGATTACTCTCATGTTACTTGGCTTTATTTAATGAAAAACCAATATGAAGTATTTACACACTTTCAATCTTTTTGTACTGAAATACGTACCAAATTTGGTGTTTCAATTAAAATGTTGCGGAGTGATAATGCCAAAGAATATATTTCTGAGTCTTTTCAGTCTTACTTGCTTCAGAATGGCATTCTTCATGAGTCATCCTGCGTTGACACCCCGACCCAAAATGGGGTTGCCGAACGTAAAAATTGTCACTTTCTTCAAGTTGCTTGTGCACTTTTATTTCAAATGTGTGTTCCAAAGCCTTTTGGACAGATGCGGTTTCAACTGCTTGCTTTCTCATAAATCAAATGCCCTCGGTCGTTCTTGGTGGTGATGTTCCATTTTCAGTCATTTTTCCAAACAAGCCGGTGTTTCCTGTTGAACTAAAGACCTTTGGTGGTACTCGTTTTGTGCGAGATACTAGACCTAATATCACTAAGTTAGACCCCAAGTCTCTCAAGTGTGTGTTCCTTGGCTATTCTTGTCTTCAAAAGGGGTACTGATGTTTCTCTCCTACATTTAACCGTTATGTTGTTTCCCAAGATGTCTCGTTCCATGAAAATATTCCTTTTTTTTTCTTGTGTCCACCACCACCAACAGTACTCATCAGAGAGAGGATGATGATTTGTTAATCTATTACATTGCACCTACTCAAGAACATTCTGTAACGTCTCCTAGCACACGTCCTCCCGAGCATACTTCAGAGCATGACCGCTCACCTATTGTTCAAGTATATCAGAGGCGTCATCGTCCTACGACAGATTCTAATCCTTTAGCTCCATCTTCATCGACAGATCCACCTAATGCTCCTACTCCTTCTCCATCACCTGACATACCTATTGCTCTTCGGAAAGGAAAACGCAAATGTATGTACTCTATTGCTTCTTTTGTTTCTTATAATCAATTGTTTGCCCCTTCGCGCTCCTTTATTGCTCAAATAGACTCCACTTCGATTCCTAAAACTATTGGTGAAGCATTTGCTCATTCTGGATGGCGTACGACTATGATTGAGGAAATGAATGCCCTTGATCATAATGGTACATGGACATTGGTAGATTTGCCTGCTGACAAAAAGGTAATCGGGTGTAAATGGGTGTTCACTATTAAGTATCAGTCGGATGAATCTGTGGCTAGACTTAAAGCTCGCCTCGTTGCTAAGGGTCATGCTCAACAATATGGGACTGATTACTCTGACACTTTTTCTCCGGTTGCTAAACTCGCTTCTGTTCGACTGATTGTTTCGTTGGCAGCTAGCTTTCATTGGCCCTTGCATCGGCTGGATATCAAGAATGTTTTTCATCACGGTTCTCTCCAGGAAGTATATATGGAGCAACCACCTGGATTTGTTGCTTAGGGGGAGTCTGGGAAAGTATGTCGACTTCTGAAATCATTGTATGGGTTGAAGCAGAGTCCTCGAGCATGGTTTGGAAAATTCAGCCAGGTTATTCTGAAATATGGAATGCAAAAGTGTAAGTCCGATCATACAGTTTTCCACAAGCAATCGGAAAGTGGAGTTATCCTACTTGTAGTATATGTTGATGATATTGTGATTACGGGAAGTGATAGTCGAGGCATATCAGAACTTAAGATGTTCCTTCAGTCTCACTTCCAGACAAAGGATTTGGGACATTGAAATACTTTCTTGGAATAGAGATCATGAGGAATAAAAGGGGAATCTTCTTATCACAGAGAAAATATGTTCTCGACCTCCTAAAAGAAACAGGGAAATTGGGAGCTAGACCATGTAGCACCCCAATAACTCCTAATATATACCTAAGAAAGAATGATGGAGAACCATTTCATGACCCTGAGAGGTATAGACGGCCTGTTGGAAAATTAAATTACCTTACGATAACACGTCCTGACATTGCATTTGCAGTAAGTGTCGTTAGTCGATTCATGTCTGCTCCAACGATTAATCATTGGGCCCTCCTAGAAAAAATTCTTTGTTATCTTAAAGGAGCTCCAGGACGAGGATTGTTTTATGGACGTCATAGGCATGCAAAGAAAGAATGCTTCACCAGCCTAATTGAAGCTTTTTCAGATGCAGACTTGGTGGATGCAAAGATGACAGAAGATCTACATCAGGGTATTGTGTGTTTGTTTATGGAAATTTGGTTTCATAGAGGAGTAAGAAACAAAATGTGGTATCTCGGTCCACAGCTGAATCAGAATATAGGGCAATAACCGACACGCTTTGTGAGATAGTATGGATACATCAGCTACTAAAGGAAATTGGTTATGCGCTTGCACTTCCGGCAAAGCTTTGGTGTGATAACGAGGCATCCCTTCATATTGCTTCAAATCTTGTTTTTCACGAACGGACTAAGCATATCGAAATTGATTGTCATTTCATTCGAGACAAAATTAAGGATGGCTTCATTACAACAGGACATGTTTCGTCTAAAGATCAATTAGGAGACATTTTTACGAAAGTCGTGAATGGGAATCGTATTGACTACATTTGTAACAAGCTAGGCATGATCAATATCTATGCTCCAACTTGAGAGGGAGTGTTATGGAAATAGCAAGAAAAAAGGAAACTAAATCCTTTGGATTAAAAAATTATTCAGATTTGATTTCCCTAAGCCTTGTATAAATATAGATCTTGTATATGTAATTTGTATTAAGAAGAAATACAATTTCCTTCCTTGAACAACTAGAGTTTGGGGGTGATTTACAAAAATGGAAGTGGTGAAAAACGTTTCTTCAGGTTCAGTAAGATTGCTAAATTTTCGGATGGGACATTGAAGCTACTCAGAATGCAGCTAAGAAGCAAATTGTCCTAGACGACAAATAGTTGAAGAAGATGGATGCTAGAGACCGGTTACTGATTGAACGAGCACTGGAAGCTATTGAAGATTAATTCAACTACAAAATTGCTACATGACGCTTTGAGATACATTTTTCTCTTCGAAAGAAGTATATTCCTCGAGCTTAGTTATCTTTTTGAACTATAATACAAAGGGGGAGATTGTAAGGGCTAAATATTAATTGTATTAAAGTTTGGGCTAAACATGTAAATACCTTTCAAGGAATAAATTGTTTCGTTCTAGGTTTAACCTAGAGAGGTAGTATTAGTATTGGTTAGAGCTTTCATGTGTAAACAATATTCTCTCAATATCAATCATATGACCAGTTATGGTGATTCATCATTGTGTTATTCATTGTTATCTCATTAATTTGCACTTGATCTGGGTTTCACAGTTTAGAAAGTATATAAAGATGTCTTGAAGCTAATGTACAAAAATCTCGACAATCCGACGGTTCAAACTCCGGTAATAGACGAAACAACGTTGTTGTGCTTGCCCAAAAAATGCAGTCGAACTTTTTCTCTTCTCTCTCACTTTTGTATTTTGTGGTATCTCTCATATATTGCAAAACCCTAGGATATAAGGCAATTTATAGATTGTATCATGCCACTATTGTTGGGCTATTTTAATTAATCCTCATGGGCCAGAAATAATTAAAAATGAAACCCAACACATCATTACCGCACATGCCACATCCCGCAGAGAAAGGGCATCCGCCGCATTATTGGTCTATCCTACCTTATACTCAATCTTATAGTCATATCCCAAAAACTAAGTCAACCAACGTTAGTATTGTTGACCTACCAATCATTGTTCCAACAAGAACTTTAAGATC
Organism: Arctium minus; assembly: GCA_954870635.1. NCBI lineage: Eukaryota > Viridiplantae > Streptophyta > Magnoliopsida > Asterales > Asteraceae > Arctium > Arctium minus. The sequence goes on along the minus strand of OX941097.1, from coordinate 31,732,061 downwards.
TTTTAATCCGTTGTAACACCCGAATTTTGGAGCAAATCCTTAGTTAAATATCTACATTCATTTTGATGTTTGCACCTCTTGAAATTCGTCGTGAAAACGAGTTTGAAACATCGGATTTGGAAGGGAAAAGACCCTCGGAGACAGTCCCCTTGGGCATTGTCGTAGGTCACAATCACCATCTAGTACCATTTACGGTACACATTCGACGAGTATGCCCTGCGATTATGTCTGGGGCATACTCGCGTGTCATAATCACGGGTTGGCTGGACCTGCGGTACATTTCGGGCAAGAGTGCCTGACGAGAATGCCCTTGGCAGTCTCGCATGTCATAATCGTCGGCGACCAGTGGGTCATTTTCCATTTAGTCCGATTTTTAGAGCCTTATTTGGTATTGTTGGGAACTTTTGCAAGAATGTTTTTCTCTCATCTCCAAGGTAAATTTCCTCTCATCCTCCCTCTCTTCCCTCATTTAATGAGCTCCCAACCACTTGCTTGTAACATTTATGGTCATCAATGGAATCCTAGGGTTTAAAGGAAGTAGCTACCATCTTTGGGAAAACTTCAAGTCATTACCTTTACTTCTAGGGTTTTGTTATTTTAGGGTTTTTACATCACAAACCCATTTGGTGAGTCTCCTAACCCTTACATGCGTTGTTATTTGCTTATGTGATGATTATAGATAATTTGAAGTTAACCTAAAAACTAGGGTTTTGGGAATTTTACTAATATTTGGGTATTTATTCTTGTGGAAGACATTTAATGTCATAAAGGGGTCCTATATGCATATAAAATTGTAAAATGAGCCATACATTGGCAAGGAATCATCTTTCATATAAATGGGTTTTGGTTACAAGTGACTATAATGGTAACTAGGCTTGTCACATTAATTTAATGGTTCCTTTTGTGACAAATGAGTTGTATGTTTGAATATGAGCATGAAATGTGTATTATCATGTCTTGGAATAGAATACATTATGCATGTGGAATACTATCCTTACTTGGTCATGACCTAAATGTGAAGTTAATATCTATCTCCTTGTGCACGAGGATTTAGATGGCATGATATACTTGGTTATAATTGTTGACCATTTGGTCACTAGCGAGTAGGCAATAGGGGACACAAGTCCTTGAGGTGTAACTCGTCTAGATTGGATAGACACTAATGTCCGTAAGTCCTTGAGGTGTAACTCGACATAGTAGGCAATAAAGGCATAAACGGTTTGAGGATTGTGATGTCTTTTATGGCATGAGAACTAGAACCGGGACATGAGGTGAAATCCAATAATGTCACGGGTGACCCCATTCACGCGTTCTCGTCACCCAAGATGGAAACGGGTCTCCCCCATATTTCAAGAGGTATCTCTTGTGTATTTTGTTCAAGTGTGGAATATCCTTTCCAAGTTGAATGTTGGTTTTAGTTCGACCTTTTGGGTACATCGGTAACAATTAATTATGTTGTAACTGCTTACATTATAAACTGCTAAATCTTTACTACATCACTAGACTTTGGTCTAACACTTATTTTGGTGTTTAATGGCTCACATGTCCTACTAGTGGTGTGTATAGGGCATCTTGATTCGCCGAGTGCGCACCTAGGAATCTTGGAGGATCGGGCTTTTAGGAATCGTGTGAGAAGTGCGTTTAGGAGACATAGCAACACCCACCTTAATCTAGTTTTAATTTATGTTCTAGATTAAATAGGTTGTTGTGTATTATGTCTCATTTGTCCGCTACTTAAGTGATGCAACTACCCCAACTTTATTGGGTTTTAGTCTTTCATTTGCAGGGTTTATAAATCGTCGTATTTTAGACGTCATATTGCCGAAATTTTAAGTTTTGAATTTACCCAATTTTTAGGGTGTTACAACCGTCCTAACCATATATTTTCGTCCCAAAATATACGGTATCCATTTCAGCACCCAAACACAATGGCCATCAATTCCTTCTCGTATATGGGTTTCACCCTTGTTTGTTTCCCAACACTTAATTGTAATACGCCACCGCTTTTCCTTCTTGCATCAAGACCACACCAACCTTAAATACCGATGCATCTATCTCCAAAATAAAAGTTTAATTGAAGTTGGGTAAAGCCAACACATGGACTATTGTAACTTCAAAAGTGAATTTATGGCTTTGTTACTCCAATAAAACCCATTCTTCTTCAATAAGTCGGTTAACGATCTAGAAATGTGGCCGTATTGTGCAATGAACTTTCTATTATACCTTGTAGGCCAAAAAAAAACCTTAATTAGGTAATATTTTTGGGTTGTTGCCACTTCAACATCGCTTCTACCTTTGCTTCCTCCATAGATACCCTATTCCCACTCCATTGAAGCCCACAATTGATTTAAAATAATGAATCCCCTACCCCTCAATTTGTTTCTCCACTTTCATCCATGGCCACTAAATTCATGTGCTTAGTTTTTTTTGTTGTTTGAATTACACATACAAATCACCTTTAATTTAAGGTGCTTCAACTTTCCCCTCCTAAAAAAGGATTCTCCTAGGAATCAAACTTTGCTGAACTTGAGGGTACTTAGTTCTCCTCTCTATTTCTAGTTTCTAAGAAATTTCCTTTGACAAATCATCATGACTAGCATTAAAGGTATACTTTTGGTCCTTAATCCTTTTTTGTTTTCATGTCCTACCCTCGACTGGATCTTCAATGTAGGCCAACTTTTCATTAAGTTTAACCCTCCTCCCTACTCACCATAGTTGACAAATTTGCCAAACATTTTCTCAGACATGATACATAAAGTGTCAAGAATTCATCTTCACTTTATTTGTGAAGTTAACCATTAAGATACTACCCCTAGCCTCGCAATAAATTTGAATGGTCTGACATATCTCATACTCAACTTACCTTTCTTTTCTGAATGAACCACCCTATCCATGTTGGTGCTGATAATTGATCTTTATCTCTTATGGGTGTAGTTCTAATTCTTATTAAGTACAATCTTCAAACTTTCGTGTACCCATGCGATCTTAACTCACATATGTAGATTTATCCCTGTCCAGTTAGATGCTTCTCCCCAATTTGATAGTTAAGAGTACTAGCTGCAGGCATGTTCTATTGCAAATGCCTCAATGGCCCTGCTTGGATATTCATGTGATAACTGATATTGTAGACCAACTCCTCTACAGACATTTTACCATACTGACTACCTTAAAGTCCATACATTTCACCTTCCAATTAGTCTCCTAATTTTAAATTCTCTCTCCTTGACCATATATCGAAGGATGATATGTTTCGCTCAAGTCTATCCTCGTCCACGTCTCTAATAGAAGATTCGTTTGGACCCTTGACTTAAATCTCTGATCCCTATCCGAGTTTCTTAATGATGATGTTATAGGTATCGTCACTATCTCATATACCAATATTTGTGTTAGCATTTTGATGTACAATTTCCACTAGTCGGTTGGAAGTGAGCTAACTTCTTGTACCATTCTATGATTGCTCATTTGACACAATTTCTTTCTTATGCCTTTAGTAGCAATACCCATTTCCATCCTATCACACTTCCCTACCTGAGTTTCTATACGTTTAAAACTGATGGTTTCTGACGTTCCATCTACCGTTATAGGCATGTCTGATAACTGGCCAGTAGCTCCATATTACTTTTCTTAATACCTAGATACCATTAGTCCTCCTTCAAGCCCTTGCATTTAAATACCTCTACCTCTGCCTTTATATCAGACGATCTAATACTTCATTCCATGCTCTTTTAGTTGGAATGATGTGTATATAACCTTGAATATTTGTATCGAAATATCTTCATCCCAACTTATATGCACCACTATATACCAAAATTGTGTTCCTCATGGTGATGTCAACATCGATACAATGTTCAATCTTTCCCTTAGTATCTAAAACACCCTTTTATGACTTTAACTAATTCAAACTTATTTGACTCCCTAGTCAAAACTCCCGTTAGTGCAACTATCGAGAAATCTCGATTGAAACTAATATTAGTTTCCTAAAACCTTAAGCTTAAACATGTAATCCCATCCTTGGCATTCTAAACTCCATTATTGTCTTAGTCTTGGTTGAAACACACTAATCCTACTTCTTGACCCATAAAATGTGTTTCTCACAACTAAATTCACACTTGCAAAACAATTGCAAAGTTCCCTTCACACCAACCCTATGTGTTGCTCATGCTTCCTTTGCATGTTTGAAGTTGATCCCATTGTCTTCATGTACTGGCCCCTCATCCTGGCCACAACCCCTACTACGACCTATTGATCCATTAGACAAGGATACCATACGTGTGTCCTCTTAGCTAACCAGAGTTGCCTTACCCGATCTGCTAGTATTCATACTAGAACTAGATACATAAATTTCCCCCCACCAAGTTTCTAGATGTAGAACTTACTTTAATCATCAATCGTAAACCCACTACATCTTCTCCACCCTACATGGTTGATCTTATCAAATGACACAAAATCTAACAAGCTTGTGCAATATCTCTAGTACTTTTTCCCCAAATGATGGTGCTTTCATATTATGTTTTTATTGAACTCCCACTCGTCCCATATTCTCATGATATTGGATTTAGTAACAATATACATACCCTTATTGAAATGAATAGGTGGCATGATCATTGACCATGACCCTCACATATAGTATATGACTCCTCGTTATCACTTAGGTTTCTTTTCTTTCTTTTTTTCATCATAAATAAATTCTCAATGTCCCATCGCCCTTTGTGTAATTATTATCGTTCTTATCATACTAGTGTATGACATCAACATCTTGTGGCATCTAACGTATACAATGCCTTAGTTAAGCACTTTAATTTCTACCCCTACCTTTCTACTAGAGTAATCATCAAAGAGACACTCAAATCTTGTTGCCCTCATTAATATTTTAACCAGTAAGAATATACACACATGATTTACCGATCAAATATTTCTTAATCCCATCCCTTAAAACACCTCGTACATACAATCATACTGAATATCTTAACATATGTTGTCTCCAAGAATCATAACACTATTAATACCTAAACTGGCACCGACCTCATGCTCATTTCTATATCACTTGTGTCTATCCCCAAAACCACTATTACAATTTTGGATGCTTCCTGTCATGTCAACCCTTACATGTCATGTCAACCCTTACATGTCATGTCAACCCTTACAGGTGCTCCATTTCCTAAGTTCACTACTTTCACATCCCAACTAGCCTAATCTCTAGCCTTTTTTCAATCCACTAGTATATGGCATAATCCTTCATCTAACCATACCTACAAGAACCATCTTGTGCCATCCATTTCCTAAAAAGAGAATACAATACATCCCCACAACTAGATTGCAAATTTTATAATATAAGGTATCTCCCAATATAATCTTATATCGTGTTCGTATTGTTAATCTCATGATTTAATCTTAGGTTGTCACATATCCTAATTTTCCCCCTCTTCATTTAGAACCAATATGGAGTTCCCTTTGACTCACTCACTTAAATCAAATCTAGGCTAGTCGTAACCTAGCTCACCCCATATGCATCCCCTTAATACGCTACCAGTTTAAGCTTAGGCTATCACCATAACCAAATTACCTTAAACTAAAGCACTTATACCAACTTCTAACACCTTCATTTTCATCCATGAGTCATGTCACGTTATCCTCATAAATTAACAATAAATAACCTAAAACATAACAGCTAAAGCCCTGTCATAGTGGAAGTCTTACCAAAATTTAAATACAATTAATAACCCAACGTTAAACCGTCCATACCGGGTTATGTTACAAAATATGTTCACATATAAAGTCTAAAAATCCCAAAAATAATTCTCTAAACAAGAAACTTGGTCTTGTCCACCCTTGGATCTCTTGCTCCTAAGATGCATACTAATAGTCAGCTTTACAAAGCTTAGTGAGTTCATAGTTTCGTGCATAAGTCATACCTGTCCCATAATGCATAAAAAACATATACCCCAAATAAAAATAGTATGCACATTTGTATTAAAACCATTTAACTAATTACGAGATTTCATATACTATCCCATCAGTTAAAGGGTTATACTGCCATCGACATTCCTCGGGTTATACGAATCTCACCTTGTCTAATCAGCCATCCCTAGGAAGTGCCTTTCCTTATGACATATCGACCCAATTCCACACCTAATGGAAATTAATAGCCCAATTATAGCATGCTAAATAATGTTTAAAGAAAATTAGTGAACAAATAACATGCAACCCACATAATAAATTACACACATGTATTAAAGACCATAAACATGTATATAAAAACAAATTGTGGACAATATATTTGTCCCATGTAATTTTCATGCTAAAATACATTTTCACGTAATCATGCATCTAGTAAAAGTCTCGTTAAGACTCACCTAACTGCATAGGTTGCCCAATGATCATCCCCGACTGATAACGTATAATTTTTAAACCATAATAGCCAATTAATGACTATGTTGTGTCCAAAAAGTCGACCCAAAGTCAAAGTTATGTCCATAAGGCCAAACCTAGTGATTTGGTCAATAAAGTCACCCCTTAGTCAACTCCATCAACCACCAACGGATATAGTTAAACCCAAGTCGTAAGCTTATGACATATCGACCCAATCCCATACCCAATTGAAAATAATAACCCATTTATAACATGCTAAATAATCAATGAACAAATAGCATGCAACCCACATAATAAATTACACACATGTATTAAACCCCATAAACATGTATATAAAAATAAATTATGCACAACATATTTGTCCCATGTAATTTCATGCTCAAATACATTTTTACGTAAGCATGCATCTAATAAAAGTCTTGTTAAGACTCACCCGACTGCGTAGGTTGCCCAGTGATCATCCCTGACTAATAACGTATAATTTTTAAACCATAATAGCCAATTAATAACTACGTTTTCTCCAAAAAGTCGACCCAAAGTCCAAGTTATGTCCATAAGGCCAAACCTAGGGATTTGGTCAATAAAGTCACCCCTTAGAGCATCTCCAACGGCACACTATATCTTACTTTTTGCCGTTTTTTCCACTCCAATCGCACGCCATATTCTTTTTTTTTTGCAGGCCACGAGATTTGGGCGGAATATTTGTCGTGGGTTTATCCAACCGGCAAAACAAGATGGCCCACCATTTGCCTACTTTTTTAAGAGCATCTCATTTTATATTATTAACAAGTTAATATATTAATATAATATAAATTATATACTCCTTTAATTATTTGTTATATATATATATATTTAAAAATTAAATTTTAAATAAGACAAAGAAATTTAACATTAATATAAAAATAATAAAATACAATTCATAACATAATTAAGCATACATAACACGGATAAGCATAATCTCATAAGAGAAAATTTAAAAACTAAGACATAAATTAAAGCATCAATTGGCTTCCATAGTACTAAAAGTTTCCTGCCACATTTTGAGATCCTTCGGCCTGTTCTTGAACTCGTTCTCTAGATCCTTGAAGTTCTTCTCAGATCCTTGAAGTCCTACAGATCCTTGATATTGAGATGATCGATATTGAGATCCTTGGTATTCTGCTCCTTGTCCATACGTATCAACCCGACCTTCTCCTGTTCTCTTTCTCAATATTCGGATTTTCTCATTTTTATGAACTCAAGAAACACGGGATCAATGATAGAATTTAAAACAGTAAACATAATTTTGTCGTCCGCCAACTTTGTATTTATTGTTTTTTTCTCATCTTGAACTTCATTCCTTTTCATGGTAACTTCAGTGTTTTTGTTTATAGATTTGCTCATCTTTTTCACTGTTCTAAAAAACTCGTCGCACAGCCGCCATGGCGTGCCATGGCACCAAGGCTTGTGTGGCACGCCACGTTAAGCCCATGGCACGCCATGGCCTAATGTGCAGTTATCATAATGAGATATTTGATTTTTCTTTACGTTTTTAATGTCTTATTTGTAAGTTTTTAATATATGACCTAATTTAACTTGTTTATTATTATTGACTAATTGAATAACACTACAAAACATATGTTTTTATATATAATAATATATATGAATTAGAAATTTGACGCCATAAGTCACGCCTTGAAAACGCCATGGCTTCGCCGTGGCTCCTAAGGCTTGAGGCTTGGCCTCACCGCCACACCACGCCTCACGCCATTTAGAACCTTGATCTTTTTGCTAGCTTTGACTAGAGTCTCTAGCTTATTATCATATTGGAGCCTTGATTTTCCTTTCTTACACCAATTGTTCTTTGAGTTAAAGTAATACCTTCTTTGTCGTTAAGATTCAACGAGGGTAAACCATCATTTGTCCTTGACGATGAACCAAGAAGGTGATTGATACGGACTTTGTCGTTGATATTGAAGTGTTGCAGTGGCATTTGATAAACTCTCGAAATCTTTCATGAGGTGCCAAACATGATCAAACTTAAACTCCTTCTTATAGGATGCATCTAGTTTTAACAACTCTTTCGCTTCATTCATCTATGAAAAAAAACATATAATATATTTAAATTAAAAAATAATAATCAACTTAAACAATAAATACTTACGATATCTTATTCAGAAGCACCACTTGGATTCCTATTTTGAACTTGATTGATACATCCTCGTAATTTTTTGGTAGCTTTCTGAATGCAAGACACGCGCGTTTCCAGTGATATTCTTGGTCGAGGATTAGTTGCGAATGGCTTAAATGAATGAAATTCAGTTTCTATTTTTGTCCAAAACTTATCTTTTGTTTGGTTTCAACCTATTATTGGATTTTGAAACACATCAAGATAACGACATAATTGTATATCTTCGTTATCTTTGTAGGTTGAACTTCAGACTGATGAAGACATTTTTAAGATGATTTTGGGTGATTTGGTTTATTGAATCACCAACTATTTATATACAAAATTTCATTTCACTCCAAATACAATATCAGACATATTAGACAACACCCCTCCATCTCTTCCACTTATCTGATAAAGCATAAAACATAATACAATATCAGACATATTAGACAATACCCCTCCATCTCTTCCACCTCTCTGATAAAGCATAAAACATAAAGCATAAAGCATAAAGTATAAAGCATAATATTCTTAGATGGATTAGACAACACCCCTCCATCTCTTCCACTATAAAACTTGAATCACATATTAGACAATACCACTCCATCTTTCACCCACAAATGGCTGATAATTCGTCTTTAGACGATGAGGCTTTTAATAATACTAATGTTGAATTAATGAGTGAGGCATTCAACCTAGCGTTTGAAATGGATAACTATATCCAAAATTATTTTCAAAACAACCAAGTTTATTATCGAGGTTCGATTCCTGGTCATCTAGTTATCAATTGTGATTGGGAAAATGTTGATGGCAATCTCTTCAATGATATTTTTTCTGAAAATCCTCGATTTCTTGAGTCAATGTTTCGTCGACGAATCCGAATGGGTCGTACTTTATTCTTTCGTATTTTGGATGCTATCCAAAGTCATGACAACTACTTTGTCCATCGAAGGGGTGGATGCAGCAAACTTGGATTATCCGGTTTTCAGAAAGTAACTGATGTATTTCGAATGTTGGCATATGGTGTTTCTGCAGATTCTACAGACGAGTATATTAAAATAGGCGAATCCAGGGTTTTAGAAGCTTTGAAGCGATTTTGCCATGCTATCGTGGAGTTGTTTGGAGAGCGCTATCTACGAACACCCAATGCTTATGATGTAACACGACTACTCCAAATTAGAGAACAACAAGGTTTTCCAAGAATGTTAGGTAGTCTAGATTGTATGCATTGGAAATGGAAGAATTGTCCAACGGGTTAGGGAGGACAATATTCCAGTTGTAGTAGATCTCCAAGTATTATTCTGGAAGTTGTAGCTAACTATGATCTTTGGATATGACATGCTTTTTTTGGTTTACCAAGATCCAACAATGACATTAATGTGTTGGAATCGTTACATCTTTTTGCAAATATTACAACAGGTATTGTTTCTTCTGTTAATTATGTCATCAAAGGAAAATCGTATAATATGGGTTATTATTTTTAGGGGTGAGCAAAACCCGACCAAACCCGAAAAAATCAAAAATCCGACCCAAAAAAACCTGAAACCCCCCAACCCATATAGCCCGAACTAACCCGATCTCCGAAATCCCTTTTTTTTTATGGGTTACTCGATTCGGGTAGGGTCTCGATGCCCATAAACTGAACCCATCCAAAACGTGAATAAGCTATTTTATTTATACTTTTTCTAATTTTTATGTATTTCTTTTCCTAAAACCTAATCCAAGATGTCGACTGAAATTTGAATTTTTGGATTTTATGTTTAGTTTAATCTTTAAAGTTTGAAATTTAGATTTATGGAGTTCAAATTTATTTTAATCTTTAATGTTTAAGCATGAAGAATGAAAAGTTGAGAGTTGAGACATTATAAGTTCATAACCATTACATGTAAGAGTAGATTTGTTACGTTTTTATTCAGACTTTGTTAAAATGTTAGATGTTCATGATTGAATTTTTTTTAATTTTTTGTTGCATAGGACAAGAGTTTTACTAATGTAGGGGATAAAAGGAAAAAAATATTGTATCAACCTGAAACCCGACCCGATCAAACCCAAAACCCGATGTTAACCGAAAGCCGAAATCCACCCACACACCCGATTTTGACATTCGGGGGCAATATGTCAAACCCAAAACTCGACCAGCTTATGCGTTTCCTCCCTCAACCCGACCCGATCCGACCCATGCTCACCCCTAATTATTTTGTTGATGGTATATATCCAAAATGGGCGAGTCTTATAACACCCTTAATTTCGCAATAAAAGATGTTACATCATTCATACTCCAAGAATAAAATATCTTAAATAAAATAAGGAAATATACTCAAACCACAACGGAATTTCAATCAACACAACTTCTACTACTTTTGTTCGTCCCATACCGAACTAGATAAAAAAAACTAAATAAAAATTGTTCTAAAAAACTCGCCACACAACCGCCATGGCGCACCATGGCACCAAGGCTTGTGTCTCACGCCACGTTAAGCCCGTGGCACGACATGGCCTAATGCACAATTTCGTAATGCAATATTTGATTTTTCTTTACGTTTTTAATGTCTTATTTGCAAGTTTTTTAATATATACCATAATTTAACTTGCTTATTACTATTGACTCAATGAGTAACACTACAAAACATATGTTTTTATATATAATATTATATATGGATTAGAAAAATGACGCCATGAGTCACGCTTTGAAAACGTCATGGCTTCGTCGTGGCTCCTAAGGCTTGAGGCTTGGCCACGCCGCCACGCCACGCCTCACACCATTTAGAACCTTGAATAAAAATAAAGGTTCCCAACCATAAATAAAGTACTTAAGACAACAATTAAACTTCTAAGCTGGTCCCTTGCCTTTGTCCACACCTGAACCTCCCGCTCCTGAGATGTATACTAATAGTCAGCTAAAAAGCTCAGCGAGTTCATGGTTTTCGTGCATGGAATAACACATAATAAGAAAATAAATATTTAAGCATCGACTAAAATAAAATATCATGCATTTATTTTCCAACACATTGACACCAAGAAAAATCTCCTAACTGGTCTTAGTATGGTAGGGATTACCTCCTTGTAATCTCCTTTATTTGGCTCTGGTGGGCACGACCCACATCTGTCCGTTCTCCTTGTAAATCACATGAAAACTCACTTGATTAGGTTAGATTTAGCTTCTGACCCACGACCTACAAATTACGCATTCATCCCATTAATGACCCAACTCACCAAATGTCAACTAACGTCAATTACGACTTAACTCCCAAGCCTATAAGTCTACCCCCGTTTTATAATTGTAGACTTAACATTTTATAAATATATATAAAAATTCTCCTCTCCAAATTTAAGTGATCAAGTAAAAATTAATAACCCAAATCTTTACTCATCATACTCGTTATTAAATCAAACCACATTATTAAATCAGACCATTAATTAGATGATTTATTTACATGCCTCCAACAGTAAAAAGATTATATATATATATATATATATATATATATATATATATCCAATCCATCCCCAAGACTACATCAAACCCTCCTAAACACATTGGCATAAGCCTAATAGGCAATTCCTTACCATCTATACATCTAGTGCAACCATCAATTACTTCATCAACTTTAATTTGTCCTCCATCGACAGTTTCTACAGTGTACTTATTTTCTAGCCTACATGCATCCTTGTTCAGATAGTGACGAAATGTAGTAGACGTGAAACTACCATTTTCACCCGAATCAAACAATACATGAGCATAGACGTTGTTGATAGGAAACATACCTTATACCACGTCAGGAGTCTCCCGAGCTTGCTCCAAAGTCATAGTATAGGCTCTTCCACGTCCCTTAGGTAGTTCCTTCTTCTTGTCTGAACCTTTGTCGAACCCATCACCCACTGTCTTTGAGTTGTTCACTGGACTTTTTTGAAACTTGGGACATTGGAAACTTAGATGTCACGTCGCCCAACAACCGTAACAAGATTTAGATTCTGGACATTCTCGCACCATATGCCCATGCTTTCCACACCTATAGAATGATAAACTTCCAGTTCTCCACTCTCCCCTATGCCTTCGGCTACATTTGTTGCACTAGGGAATAATGATTTCCTCTCAACGGGTCTTAACTGGTGCCGAAGTAGTTTTTAGCTTTTTCACCAACTTACTCGGCCCCTCCCATTTCCTCTTACCATCTTTCTTTTCCACAGACGCCTTTGTATTATTCTCCTCAGCCACCGTTTCCATTTCTACTTCCTGAACAAAAGTTGACAGGGAAGTCATGTTCACATACTGTTTGATCTCCACTCTCAACCCATCAATAAAGCGGTCAATCTTCCTCTGCTCGGTTGCCACCTGATAGATGGCAAACCTTAATTTTCCCAGAAACTCGTTGACATATTCTTTAACTGATGACGACATTTGCTCTAGCCTCAGGAACTCAGACTCCAATTTCTTTACTTCAAACTTGGTACAGTACTTGTCCATAAGTAACTTTTTCATCTTCTCCCAGGTCATGGTGGTCATACCCTCTTCACCGATGATTGCGCACTCGACCTCCCATCAATGAAGTGTTCAGTCGGCAAGGGTTGTTGCTGCATATATCACCTTCTGCTCTTCAGTGCATTTGCAAATATTGAAACAACTTTGCATCTTCGTAATCCAGTTAATCAAAGCAACTGGACCCTCAACTCCCTTGAACTCTTTAGGATAGGTGCTGCTAAAAGTCTGGTAGCTACATTCTTTCTCTTTAGGTGGCGGATTCACCACCACTTCGTCTTCCTTTTCACCTGTTTTCTCCTCCTCTTGTTTGTGTCGGTTCTCCAACATTGCCTCAAGATAGTCGGCAACGTGTTCTGAAGGACCTGGGTCATTCTTTTAGTCAACATCTCCTCAGTAAATGGATTCTCACCCTGACCAGTAGCTTCGGGCCTTCTGTTGACTCTACCTGCAGTTGAACTGCCTTGAGCAGATGAAGCTGCACCCATGCTAGTGGTACGTCCTCGGCCTTGGCCTCGACCTCGTCCAGTGGGTGATACCCCGACATTAACGTCCTCTCCACTCGGGGTGGAAGTCCTTACTGACATTCGAGCACCATTCTGCCATGATAAAACATCTTCATTCTCCATGAATGACTTATCACCACCCTACATCATACAACATACATTTATTTCCAAAATAATAATAATACTAATGTTAGATCACAGTTTTATTGGATTCAAGATCATAAATTTCTGAAGATGGAAATCTGAAGTCAAAGCTGGAAAAGTCGACTCTCAACAAATAGTCTAGGGTCCTTTGTAATAAATTGTCAAAGTTTGTTTCTGTATTTTCGTTTTAGTCCTTTTGTTTTAAAATTGGTTTTAGGTATTTATTAGTTAATTAGGTTTTGTTTAGTTGTTGTTGAATTGAGCAGCCGCCATACACATTGAGAGAAATTGAGAGAGAGAGAGAGAGAGAGAGAGAGCTGCGCATAGAGAGAAAATAGAGAGATAGCTTGATAAAGTTCTGATTCAACACTTGTAACCATTCAATTCGTTGGAATAATCATATCAGGTTTGCTTAATCTTATTGTTTAATTATTTGGCTTGATTGAATCGTGAATCACAGGGACACACAATTGGTATCAGAACCTAAAGATTGAAATCAAAAAAAAAAAAATCTTCGGTACTGTTTCATATCTGTCAAGATTCAATTTTTTATTATGTGATTGTTCTTTCAAGCTGTTTTTGAATGGGTTATAGTCGTTTTGCATATTCTATTGAATTGGTATTGATTTATTTGAGTATTGCACATTAATCGATTGTCTATTTGATGATTTTTGGTGTTTTTGGTCTTTAACGAGTCGATCACTGTTTCATCAATCGATTTTTATAATTGTGATGTTTATTGAAATTATTTGATTGTAATCACTCCTAGATGTGTGTGTGAGCCTTTGTTCAAAGTTTGTGACTGTAAATCGAAGCCTAGATTGGTTATTAGGGTTTCCAGAGCCGTTTTACTAAGTACAGGGAATAACAGCAACTTTGCGCCAGTTCATAAGTACTTTTGCGCCATTAGTTTCTAGCGCAAAACAACTTTTGCGCCACCTGCTGTTCACGCAAACCATACTTTGCGGCATTCAAGACTCCGGTCGACTCCGGTCAAAGTTTCACACCGGTCGACACCGGTCCATACCGGTCACAGACCCCGGTCGAAGAAACATCGGTCGAAGGCAAGGCACCGGTCGCACAAGGCACCGGTCAAGAACTCTCTTTTGCGCCATCAACGTGTCACGCAAACCTCATCTCGCGCGACCTGCTTCTCGCGCAATCTGTTTTTTTGCGCCAGCCTCGTCTCACGCAAACTGACTTTTGTTCCAGCTTCGTCTCACACAAACTGACTTTTGTGCCAGCTTCGTCTCACGCAAACTGACTTTTGCGCCACCATCCTCTCGCACAAAACTCAAGGGTGTCAATTTCACGCGAAGTCCATTTTGCGCCAGCTTCTTTTAGCGCAAACCTGAACTTTGCGCCAGACACTATTAGCGCAAAATCTCTTTTGCGCCACTGCCCTTTGGCGCATTTCTGCCTTTTTGCTCCAGATTCTTATTTTCATTATTAATCTGTATTTACTTGATTTTATCTGGACTAACGAGCATTTCAAGTTTCTTATCAGTTCTTTGATAAATCATATCAGTAAGGATGTCATCTCGGGAAGCTCTTGCTATTGGAACCGATGTGAAGCCACCAATACTCTTCAAGGGGGAGTACGAGCAATGGAAGGACAGATTCTTGGATTTCATTAATCGAAATGATTTGGGAGATTACATCAGAAAATCCCTAAAAGAAGGAATCATGACACCTCCAACCAAGGTACTCACTGTCACTGGAGAGAATGGTGAAGAAACAGAGAGAGAGTATCCATTACCGCTTGGTGAATACTATGATGACCAGAAGAGAAGGCATAAGGGTGACAAATTGGCAAGATCATTTATTTTTCAAGGCTTACCAAATGAAATTTATGTCAAAATTGATAGCTACAACGCTACCGACAAGCAAATGTGGGATCAATTGGAGAAGATGATGATCGGATCTAGAGTCGGCAACCAACTCAAAGTCTCTAACTGCTTGAACAATTATGAAGAATTCAAAGCTAAAAGTGGAGAATCACTAGAAGCCACCTATGACAGATTTGTGACATTGTTGAACGAACTAAGCAAGAACAAGATCAACAAATCTCAAGTTGAGCTGAACGTGAAATTTCTCAGCAACCTCCAGCCTGAGTGGAAGAGATTCACCAGACAAATGAGGCAATTGAAAGATCTTAATGACATTCCACTTCATGAAGTTTATGAAATCCTCAGACAGAATGAGGAAGAGGTGGATAAGATCAAGGCTGAGATGAAGAAGGCTGACAAAGCGGTTGCAGATCCAGTTGCACTTGTGGTCAAGAAGAAGTCTAAGAAG
This sequence comes from Arctium minus, assembly GCA_954870635.1. Lineage (NCBI taxonomy): Eukaryota > Viridiplantae > Streptophyta > Magnoliopsida > Asterales > Asteraceae > Arctium > Arctium minus. Next base: position 31,716,121 of record OX941097.1, on the reverse strand, counting down.
AAGAAGATGATAGCATCTGAATCAGAAGAGGATGAGAATGTGGCGAATTCTGACTCTGACGATTGTGAGAATCTGAAGGAAGCTATGCTAATGCTAACCAAGGCCTTCCAAAAGAAGTTCTATAAAAAAACCTAGCTCCAACAGTCAGAGGTACTCGTCTGGTCCGAATAACTACAAACACAAGGAGAAAGTTGAAGAAAAGAGACCAGAAGAGAAGAAGAAGGATAGAGCCGAAGAGCCCAAGCAAGAAGAACCAATAAAGTGCTACAACTGTGGCAGACTCGGTCACTTTGCCAAGGACTGCCGAAAACCTAAAGTCCGAAACTCCGACTATTACAAGAATAAGATGCTTCTAGCCAAGCAACAAGAGGCTGGAAAAACATTAATGGCCGAGGATGAATACTGGCTCGACCATTCGGACCAAGAATCTGAAGAAGGAGAGAAGGACGAGACAGCACACATGTGCTTGATGGGTAAGCAACAGTTAGAAGCTGAAGCTGATTCTGATGAAGGAGATAATGAAGAGATATGTGACTTAACTGAATCTGATTTTCTGAATCAAATGCATGCCATGATGTTTAAACTCCAAGAATTAGAGTCTAAACTTAAGCGTGAAAAAGGTGTCATTAATGAGAAAAATCAATCTATACATAAACTTAGTAATGATATTGCTGAGAAAAATGTATTAATTGAAACTTTGCACAAAAACATAGACACCACCGCGAAAGAGAAGACTATAATTCATAAGGAGTTATCTGAAATTGTCTCCAAATATAAAATGTGTGAGTTTGAGTCAAAAGAGATTTCTAAAATAAATTCATCGCTTTCAAAGCAAAAGAAATCTTTAATTGACAATGTGAATGCTTTGGAAGAGAAATTATATACTTTAGGTCAAACTGAACACACTATTCATTTGAACAAACCTAAAGAGAAACCTGATTCTTGGGGACTTGGGGACTTGGTTACAAGAACCCACATCACCTCAAAAATGGTATATCTGAAGTGTCTGCGCTTTATGACTTTGGATTTATGCTATTGGCTCCTCAATATCCAGAACTCAAACCTTTTTGGACTAATATGTCTGAAGAGGATAAAGCCAAGGAATATGATAAAAGAAAGAACACATCTAAAGTTCAACTTCCATTTCGCTAGGAGAGGTTGAATAACAGTTATAGTTCTGATAAATCAAAATTTCTTTGAAATGATTATTTTGAGAGTTATTCTGTAAAAGAATTGGAGGCTAAGCCCATCGAAGGTAAGCTTTACGTCCCTCTAGTTTTGGAAAGTAAAATTAATGAACTCGAGAATACTCTTACAGAAGAAAGAATTTTGATGGACTTAGAACAAACTGTATTGTCTACAGTGTTCAAAAATACTGAGTTTTCTAAATTCTCCAAGGCTTTAAAATCTGATGATAGATCTGGTTTTCTGGATAATGAGCTTAATTTCTTAAACTCTGATGGTGTGTTAGATGAATGTGTTGCTCAATTTGACTTTTCTACCAAACTTCCTGATCATTTATCTTGTGTTGTTAATTCTTTCGGTTTACCCAGTGTGTTTGAAAAGGGTGAAACATCAACGAAAGTTGATAAATCAGTTTCTGTGAAAGCGAAGAACGCAAAAGGTAAGAAAAGAAAATCTCAGCTTTCACAGAAATCGATTCCCACTGGTAAGCCAAAGAAGAAGCATTTTTTTGAATCTCACAATTCTAACTCTAAAGTTTCAAATGTTTCAGATGTGAGAAAGCAAAGGCTTGGAGTTAAGTCAGCATGGATACCGAAACAGAAGATAGACGAGAAAGCTAAATCTAGTTCTAGTTTTAATTTGAATAAAAAGACTAATAGTAAAGATGAATTGATTGTGAATGTTGCTACTTCTAAATCTAATCTTGTTGACTCTCGCAAGAAATATTCCATAAAGCAATTATTCCAGTTAGCTTCATCTAATAAAAAGTTTTCAAATTTTGGTGGATTTGATTATGCTTCTCGTAAATATTCTGATGTTTGGTATGGCTCGTATAATGTTTCATCTTATCATTATCATTCTTCTTATCATGCATATGGTCTTCAAAGACAAGGCGGGCCCAAATTTATATGGGTGCCAAAATCATGTACTGACACTGTAGGTCCCATTTACAAATGGGTACCTAAACCTCTTATTTCCTGATTTGTTTTGTGCAGACCCGTCATATGTAGTGCTTGGATAGTGGGTGTTCCAAGCATATGACCGGGCAGAAGAGTATGTTGTCTAATTATACAGACAAATATTGCGGCACAGTTTGTTTTGGAAATGATCAGTTTTCACCAATTCTGGGATATGGTGATGTTGTACACGAAAATGTCACGAATAAGAAGGTGAGCTACGTTGAAGGCTTAGGACATAACCTATTCAGTATTGGCCAGTTCTGCGACAAAGACTTAGAGGTGAAGTTCAAGGCCAAGACATGTTCGGTACGCACTGAAGACGGGAAGGAACTCTTGGTCGGTACTCGCAAGTCAAACTTCTACACCATCAATTTGACAAAGGTCCAGGCTGACAATCAGGTATGTCTACTCTCAAAATCCTCGATGCAACAAAGCTGGTTATGGCATCGACGGCTCTATCACCTCAACTTTCGGTACATCAACAAACTAGTCAGTGGAAAACTAGTGAAAGGACTTCCTGAGCTAAAGTATGAAAAAGAACACTTGTGTGCAGCGTGTGAAAAGGGAAAGATGAAGAGAGCTCCACACAAACCAAAGCCTGAACCAAGTACCAGCTCTCCATTAGAGTTGTTGCATATGGATTTATGCGGTCCTATGCGAACGCAAAGCTTAGGTAGTAAGAAGTACGTGTTAGTTATCGTAGACGACTATACGCGATACACTTGGGTCATATTTCTACGGTCTAAAGATGAGACGCTCGAAGTTCTCATTACATTTCTGAAGACGACCCAAGTCAATCTGCAAAAACAAGTCAAGATTCTCAGAACTGACAATGGCACAGAGTTCAAGAACAAAATAGTTGAAGAATATCTTGAATCGGTCGGGATATCACATCAATACTCTGTTGCACGTACGCCTCAACAGAATGGAGTCGTCGAAAGGCGAAATCGTACACTAGTCGAGGCTGCTCGAACTATGCTCAGCCAATCTGAATTACCTCTATTTCTGTGGGTTGAAGCTGTATCGACTGTGTGTCACACTCAGAATCGCTCCATGATACACCGCAGATTTCAGAAGACTCCGTATGTGTTAATCAACAATCGGACACCTACAATCAAATATTTTTATATATTTGGGTGTAAGTGTTATGTTCTAAACGACAGAGAGAATCTGAACAAGTTCAGTGTTAAGGTGGATGAGGGCATTTTCATTGGATATTCTTCTACATCTACTGCATACCGTGTTTACTTGAAGAAGTCGAAGATAGTGATCAAGAGCATCAACGTTACATTCAATGAGGAAATGGCTTCTGAGCACGCCAGTTCAGAACCCATACTAACTGGAGTACTAGCTTTTGGGCCAACCAGTCCAGGACCTGCACCTCAAGAGAACAAATCAGATGGCGCTTCATCGTCTACTTCTAAATTATCTGATTTGGATTTATTGTTTGAACTGTTTTATGATGAATTGCTTGGATCTAATGTGCCTAAATCTGTTGTGGTTGACAGGATGGAAGACTCGATGACTACTCATCCCACCACTTCAGACATCTCATCTGAATACAACTCCCCGATTGGGCAAGAAGTTCCAGTTCAAATGCCTACTCCGACAGTTTAAGTTGTGACCAACACCGAAGATACAGAAGTAACTGACTCAGTAGGATGTACTGTAAGGACTGATCAACAGACTGACCAAGCTGTACCTACTGCATCTTCTGCAACTACTACTTCATCTGAAACCCCCATTCATTCTGAACCATCTGAAGGAGAGAACAGTGGATTCCTAGATGTTGAACATGATTAATCTACATCTAATCCACTCCCTCATGAACACAAGTGGACCAAAGAGCACCCGATAAGCCAAGTTATTGGAGATCCGTCCAAACCGGTGCAAACTAGGTCTGCCACTTTGAATATGTGTATGCATGACTCCTTTCTGAGCAAGATCGAGCCTACTCGCGTATCTGAGGCCCTTGCTGATTCAGATTGGCTTACAGCGATGCAAGATGAGCTGAAATAGTTTGAAGCACTTAAAGTTTGGAGACTCGTACCCAAACCTGAAGGTAAAACCATCATTGGTATGAAATGGGTGTTCAAAAACAAGAAATATGAAGATGGTACCGTTATCAAAAATAAAGCACGACTTGTTGCCAAGGGATATAGGTAAGAGGAAGGAATAGACTATGACGAGACTTATGCTCCAGTGGCGCATATAGAGGCAATCCGGATGTTCTTAGCCTACGCAGCCTAAAAGAACTTCACCGTCTATCAAATGGACGTGAAGACAACTTTTCTGAATGGTGTACTCAAGGAGGAAGTCTACGTCTCGCAGCCAGAAGGGTTTGTGAATCCAGATAAGCCTAATCACGTTTACATCTTGGATAAAGATCTTTATAGACTGAAACAAGCTCCTCGCGCCTGGTATGATATCTTATCTCAGTTCTTGGTCAAGTCTGGTTTTACAAAAGGTACGGTCGATACCACTTTATTTATTAAAAAGGACAAAGGCGATATCATTCTTATTCAAATATATGTGGATGATATTATTTTTGGATCTACAAATCCTAAGTACTGTAAGAATTTTGCAAACCTTATGGTGTCACGTTTTCAGATGAGTATAATGGGAGTGATGAACTTCTTTCTCGGATTGCAAGTCAAACAATTTTCAACGGGGATTTTTATCAATCAATCTAAATACATTCTTGATATTCTTCGGAAGTTCAAAATGGAAAATTGTAAACCGATTGGTACCCCGATGGCACCTGGTACTAAGATTGGCACCGATCTTTTGGGAAAGGTTGTTGATGTTAGGACTTATAGAGGGATGATAGGTTCTTTAATGTATCTTACTTCCAGTAGGCCAGATATAATGTTCTCTACATGCTTATGTGCTAGATATCAGGCTAATCCTAAAGAATCCCATTTGTCTGTTGTTAAGCAGATTTTCAGGTATCTGAAGGGGACTGCAGATCTTGGTCTTTGGTATCCTAAAGATACTAGCTTTGAACTAACAGCTTATTCAGACGCAGATCATGCTGGTTGCATGTTAGACAGGAAGAGCACCTCGGGTCATATACAATTCCTCGGTGATAAACTCGTCAGTTGGGCATCGAAGAAGCAATTATGTGTCTCCACTTCAACGGCCGAAGCAGAATATGTACTTGCTGCTAGATGCTGTTCTCAGGTCTTGTGGATGAGAACACAATTGCGAGACTGTGGGTTTCATTTCAATAGAATCCCGATCTATTGTGATTCGAAGAGCGCTATCGCGATTTCAGCTAATCCTGTTCAGCATACTAAGACCAAACACATAGATGTCAGGTATCACTTTATAAAAGATAATGTAGAAAAAGGAACAATTGAACTTTACTTTGTAAAAACTGATTATCAGCTTACAGATTTGTTTACCAAACCCTTAGACGAAAAGAGATTCAATTTTCTTGTCTCTAGGATTGGTATGCTAAATCTTAAGACCTAATCGGTGGTTACCTATTAAAGTTTCTTATTGTGTCTTTTCATCATTTCTTTATCATTATTTCCGCAAGATATCTGCTCTTTAATAGTTTGTTCATGATCTCAGGGGGAGTGTGAGAAGTACCTCATAGGTGGTCAATGTTATTTTGAGGGGGAGCATATCTAATGGATGCATTGTACTTACTGATAACTTGTTAGTTATGCATGATTCTAGGGGGAGCGTTCAAATCAAAGGAGTATGGCTATGACTTCTGATTACTTCTAATCAGAACTCGTACTTTAATTGTTTTACTGCTTTATGTCATTTTAATTTCTGTGAATAAAGTTTCTTTGACTATAGCTTAAGACTTTTGCAGTTTGAGAGATGCTTACAAGATCATATTTTTATGACTTTAAGCCTGACTTCATGAGATGGAAGATTGCACTCAAACAGGTATAATTCTTTACCTTCATCTCATCTATGGTTGAAAGAAGGATAACTTTCAATCATAAGAAAACATGTTCTTAAATGTTCAAACCACTTCCCGATTCTCAAACAGATTTCTTGAATTGGAAGTGTGATTTTAAATGTTTTCTGCTTCATCTTTGAGCTTTTACTGATCAAGTTAAATCATCTGAGTAACATATGCTTCATAGGAAAACATGGGATCAATGTGCTAGGACTTAAAAGAAACTTCTATGGAATCACGTTAACCAGTGATTTCTACCCAAGAAGTTAACCCATAGTGATGGAGTGTGAGGATTCAAAGAAATGAGTGTGGGATGTGTGATGAGAGAAAATGTAAAAGTGAGTTTGGTTAGCTGTGAGGTTAATGATTAAAAGAAAGAGGGTGAGAGATCAGAGTAAAAGAATATCAAACTTTGCACCAACTACTTTCTGAGTCGGGCAACCACATTTCTAATGATTCACAATTCTTGGTGAACATTATTGAAACAGGCAACTAGCCCATGCCAACTCTTGCCATTACCCCCACCAGCTACTCATTTTCTTCTTAACAAGAAAATGATTCATTTTCAAAGGGGACGCAACACATATGCTATCTGATTTTCATTTGGAAAATCTGGATATTGAAAAGAAGGAAGTCTGCCCCACCTTCACACTTCACTAATGCACATTGAGTCTGTGTTTAACTAACTGTTGTCTTAGTGGTTTACACATTTTGAGCCTTATAAGCAATCATCATATGATTAATTATTTCTATCACTTGCACGAACACACAAAGAATTTGTTTCTTTGTCATAACGTTCATAGAAATTGCCTTTGTGGTGTTTCGATGATTGAATGGAAGCCCTGGGGGAGTGAACATAATAAAAGCTCCTTTATAATGTGTATTCGTTACACACAGTGACTTCGTGTTACTGACAGGCAATTTTAACTGATTCATTTGTTGATTCAGGTGTTACATTTCATTTTCTAATTTTTCTAGATTTGCAAAGATCTGGATAAACATCTTTCTGAATTGACGGATAATCGAAGGTTCTGTATGCAAGATCAGTGGTCAGACATTTCTTGAAGAAAAGTTTTGATGAACTCGTTGCTCTTTTCATAAAAAAGGGGGAGAAGCGTCAACCAAGAAATGGGGAGAACAAAAGTTTTTGAAAGAATTTCTGAAGATATGCTGAATTGAAGAAATTTTATTTGAAGATGATTTGCTAAAGCATTCTGAGCAGAAACTAGAGATAATTTCTTTCCAAGAGATTTTATTCTCATATTGCTACATTCTGAAGACAAAGAGGGAGATTGCATCTTCTGAGCTTAAAAGAGAAGATTGTATTGCTAAATCTTTTTAGTAATGATCTTGATCCAAAGGGGGAGATTGTTAGAGCACAGTTTTATTGGATTCAAGATCATAAATTTCTGAAGATGGAAATCTGAAGTCAAAGCTGGAAAAGTCGACTCTCAACAAATAGTCTAGGATCCTTTGTAATAAATTGTCAAAGTTTGTTTCTGTATTTTCGTTTTAGTCCTTTTGTTTTAAAATAGGTTTTAGGTATTTCTTAGTTAATTAGGTTTTGTTTAGTTGTTGTTGAATTGAGCAGCCGCCGTACACATTGAGAGAAATTGAGAGAGAGAGAGCTGCGCATAGAGAGAAAATAGAGAGATAGCTTGATCGAGTTCTGATTCAACACTTGTAACCATTCAATTCGTTGGAATAATCATATCAGGTTTGCTTAATCTTATTGTTTGGCTTGATTGAATCGTGAATCACAGGGACACACAACTAATAATAATAAAAATGCACCAATTATTAAAAAAAACTAGCACTTCATTTAATCATAACAAGAGAGAGAGTCTTTACATAATCACATAAAACCCAAAAATGCATCTCCAAATAATAAAGCAATCCTAACACACACAAAGAAATTAACCTAACATCTAAACTGAACGAAATATCTCTCTCCTTAGATGATCCTACCCCTTTCAGAGTGGGTAGTAGGTGTCTCTTAACAATTGCTCGTAACCCTTGGATGGACGGAATCGCCAAAGAATAGAGCTCCTCGACCCCTTCTGATAGCATTGAGCCCAAGCAGATATGTACTTACGTGCCACCCCTGAATACTCCTAAACCACCCCTCGAAAGTATCGGACAGGATCCCTCACTCGGGTCCTCCAGGTCCTAATGGCGATCCTCCGCTCTTCCTTCAAAGCCACCTTATCCCATTCCAGGGTAGAAATCTTGTCTATCAGGCCACCATTCTTAGCTTGCAAAAGGTTCAACGTCTTTCCGTCTCTAAGATATGCTCTTTGCAATCGCTCTAAATCCTCTTGTAACTTAGCATTCTTCTTTTCCAGCTCTGAGTTCTCTTCTTTTAGGGCTTCCAACTGCTCCTCGATATCCTCGGGGCTAGGCGTATAATCCTCTGAAGGATCATACGAGCACTTCCCTCGGCCACTAGTTGAGATGCTCCTCCTGGATAGAAGCCAACGAACCTGGGCTATGGCGACTTACCCTGCTCGAGCTAGCATGACTATCCACTGACCCTACTCTCGTACCTAGTCCTCTCGGCGGACCACAACCTCCATGTCCACGTCCATACCTCATAACCCTATGCAATGCCCTATCACCCGTCACCATTTTCCTACAAAACCGCAAGGAAACACTATGTCAAATACCAATATAATATCAAACTTAGTACGAAACAATGTCATAACACAACCAACCATAAAATATTTCCTTCTACTTCCACCAATCTACCTAGTTTAAGCTTTAGGCCATGATCACAACCTAATTCTCTTAAACCACTGCTCTGATACCAACTTATAACACCCTTAATTTCGCAATAAAAGATGTTACATCATTCATACTCCAAGAATAAAATATCTTAAATAAAATAAAGAAATATACTCCAAACCATAGCGAAAGTTCAATCAACACAACTTCTACTACTTTAGTTCGTCCCATACCGAACTAGATAAAAAAAACTAAAAAAAACTAAAGGTTCCCAACCATAAATAAAGTACTTAAGACAACATTTAAACTTCTAAGTTGGTCCCTTGCCTTTGTCCACACCTGAACCTCCCGCTCCTGAGATGTATACTAATAGTCAGCTAAAAAGCTCAGTTAGTTCATTGTTTTCATGCATGGAATCACACATAATCAAGAAAATAAATATTTAAGCATCGATGAAAATAAAATATCATGCATTTATTTGCCAACACATTGACACCAAGAAAATCTCCTAACTAGTCTTAGTATGGTAGGGATTACCTCCTTGTGATCTCATTTATTTGGCTCTGGTGGGCGCGACCCACATCTGGTCGTTCTCCTTCACGGGACTAAGCTCGTTTGTTTTTTCCGGCAATCTGGTTGTAATCCCGACGCACACTAAAACCCATTTCATAAACCACCAAAATTAAGTAAATAACATAGCATGCTTGTAACTTTAAAAATAGTAAAATAATCACATGCAAATCACCCAAATCACCAACACTTCATACATGTCATGGCAACAGACAATAACATTTAAATAACTCCAAAATGTAACATACATATCAATAATATCTCCACCATTGAACCATGCTTCAAAATAATGTATAAGATACATATGCATACATCCCAGGGTAAATCACATGAAAACTCACCTGATTGCGTAGATCGGTTAGATTTAGATTCTGACCCACGACCTACAAATTACACATTCATCCCATCAAGTCCCAACTCACCAAATGTCAACTAACGTCAGTTACGATTTAACTCCCAAGCCTATAAGTCTACCCCCGTTTTATAGTTGTAGACTTAACGTTTTAAAAATATATATATAAATTTTTCGCTCCAAATTTAAGTGATCAAGTAAAAATTAATAACTCAAATCTTTACTCATCATACTCGTTATTAAATCAAACCATATTATTAAATCAGAACATTAATTAGATGATTTATTTACATGCCTCCAACAGTAAAAAGATTATATATATATATATATATATATATATATATATATATCCAAGAGATGATGGAACTCATCACCTATATATATATATATATTATACATTTATTAAACAGGGGAGGTAATGCAAACATTTGCCACCCCATCATATCGACCTGCATAACAGTACATATATATATATATATATATATATATATATATATATATAAACCCATATCTTCTTTTACTTTACCTTCACACCTACTTTCAGATTGCATATATATATATATATATGTGTGTGTGTGTGTATTTCTTTCACCCACACATACATATATACCTTCAATCCATAACAAGACAAAATACCTTATATTACCATCATTGTCATATATATACCTCATACGCACACATACATATGTATATATATATATATATATACATCTCATCACTTTCCAACCATGACAATGACAAGACAACACTTTAGAGATGGTACTATTAATTTTTATATAAATATAGTACAACTTAATCTCACCCACACATATCCATGTAAATATATTGACCGATTTCAACTTCTTTTACTTATATATATATATATATATCTACACATGACTATGGATATATATATATATGTCGAGAACAGTCCATAACTCGATATATATATACACACACACACACACATACACACACACACATATATATATATATATATTCAACATCCATACTCTCTCATGCACGTGTATATACGTATCTATATCAAGAGGTGAATATATCACTCACACCTGCAACTCATCTACTCAGTTTCAACATGAAGGTAGCAACAACAAGATAAGGAAGGTTTACTACGACGAGGAGGGATGAGAATGTTATACCGTACGTTAGACAAATCCAAGCTTTGACGTCGAACACCGTTCTCTTCTACCTTCGATCACCACAATCTCTCCTTCGTTTCACTACTCTTTCTCTCTCCTTTTTTTATATTTGACAAACCCTATTATTTTAAATAACCAAGTTAACTCCCATATCCCCCTTATCTTTCCTATTAGTTTGGCATGATCCCATTTAGGAGACTTGTCTCCTAACTTCTCTCAACCTAATCTTCAAACGTGATTAAAATAACTATCTTCTAACAACTTTGGTTCCTCCAACTTTTGTGAATATCATAAAGCCCCCCTTTCATATTATTTCTAAAAAAAATAATAGCAATAAAATTTGGGGTATTACAACTCTTGTTCAATTTATTCATGATCCACGTGGCCCTAAAAAATATTTTGCAATGAAAGAAGAAGCATGTAGAAAAGACGTGGAACGTGCATTTGGCGTATTGCAATCAAGATTTGCAATAGTAGTAGGACCTGCATGGTTATGGAGGAAGGAAATAGGGGTGTAAATGATGCGATTCAAGCTTGAGTATCATTATACTCGACTCGAACTCGAAACCCTATTACCAAGCTCGAACTCGACTCGAAAACTCACGAGTAGTGAAAATACGAACTCGACTCGATAACCAATTTCCAAACTCGAACTCGGACTCGAACTCGTTTCAAGCTTGAATAAAATCTCGAACTCGAGCTCAAAAATTCGAATATGTAGCTACTACCAGTTCCTACTCACAAATCATATAGATGAAAACTTAACTTAAAGACTATGGTCTTGAGTTTGACAAAATTCTCATACTCTGTAACTCAAGAAGTGCAATTGGCATCTCTGTTAATCCAATATAGCATTCCACGACAAAACATATTGATGTCAGGTACCACTTCATTAAGGATCATGTTGAAAAAAGTACAATAGAAATGTACTTTGTTCCAACAGATTACCAACTGGCTGATCTGTTCACTAAAGCTCATGGTGAAAAAAGATTCAATTTCTTGATCAACAAGTTGGGTATGCTCAATATGTCTACTTGATCTCAAGTCACATGACCAGAGCTTCTGTAACCAGGTTGTTGATGTCTCTAATAGTATTAACTTAGAATCTCTGATATCTGAGATGTAGCATATTTACTCTTCATAACCAGATTTTCTCGTTCTACTAAACAGAGCCTCTATACTTTATTACTAACCAGAGCCTATGTACTTTATTCTTAGCATATTTTATCCTTGTCCGTATATTTCGTCAACCAAAGCTTATGGTTCTATTGACGAGAGCCTTTGTATGTGTTTGAACTATGTTTTGTGCATATCTTATCATTCCTATGATTGAAGGGAGGGAGCAGAAGAATTATAAGTTCAAGGTGGAACAAGTACTTTACAAACCAGATCTTTCGGTTGCATAGACCAAAGCTTCTAAACTATCGAGTTATTAAGAATCGATGTCCAGAGCCTCTGTCTCTACTATCCAGAGCCTCTAGTACACATAATGAAGGTTTAATCTGTTAGTCCTAGTTTTCAAGCAATTCAATCAAGATTAACAAGATATGACAATTATGTTCAAGATCTAGAGAGAGAGTAGAGAGAGAAAGTATAAGTCGTATATCTCTCAATTCATAAGAATAAAATGAATGAATGACCCCCCCCTTTCTACAAAACACTCAAGCTACTATATATATGGTCAAAGACCATATTCACACAAAGAGTAAACAACATTGACTTAGTTAGACTTGACTTACAACCTTTGACTTTTACACATTAAATCTTCGATACAACAATACACTAACAATCTCCCCCTTTGTATTCAAGATTTAAAAAAATTTGAAAATAATCTTCAGCTCTTGATTCTTCAAAACTTCATCTCTGACAGCTTTAAACTTTGATGCTTTAACAATCTTCAATCTTTCAGCTTTTGAAAAATCTTGAAAAGTCTTTAACTTTGTCTTTGAAAAGTCATCAAGTCTTGAACTTGAATTTGAACTTTGAAACTTCTTTGAACTTTGAGAAATCTTTGATCTTTGAGGAATTTTTCAATTCTTGTATCTTCATCTCTATGATCTCTGAATTGCCTTTGAACAAACAAACTTTCTCGAATCATCTTTGAAACATTGAAAATCAAATTATCTCCCCATTTGATAAACTTTCATCAACCTTAATTATATCAACTTCAAATATTCAACTGACTTGAAAGTTCCAGAATATCTCCCCCTTTTTGATGAATTGTGAGCAGCAAAATCATCAAAACCTTTTCAAGTCATCACAATCTCTGAATATTAATCTCCCCTTTATGATAAAATGACAATCTCCGCCCTTTTGATCTGTGTATCCGTCAATTCATAAAATGTATATACTCAAATCTTTTCACATTTAGATATAATAGACGTGGTAACCCTAAATCAACAAATGATACATTTAGAATGTCTGTATGTAGCATGGAGCCACTTTGTACAATGAATGTACATTGGGAAGGAGCTTTTGAGATGTTCACTCCCTAGGGCTTCCATTCAATCATCGAAAAACATGAAGGAATTTCTATGAATGTTATGACAAGAAAACATATTCCTTGTGTGTACGTGAAATTGTAGAATGATTGAAGCTACTTAAGCTTTTTCAGGCTCAAAATGTGTAAATTGTTAGGACAACAACAAGTTTTACACGAACTCAATGTGCATGAAAGAGGTGCGAAGGTGGGGCAACTTTCCTTCTATTTCAATATCTAAATCTCCCGAGTGAAGACTAGATAGCAGATATGTTGCATCCCTAAAGAAATGATAACATTTCTTTTTTAAGAAAGAAACGAGTGGTTGGTGGGCGTAATTGCAAGAGTTGGCATGAGCTCACTGCCTTTTTCAATGATGGTCACCAAAGAATGTAAACCAATCAGATTTTGTGGTTGACCGTCTCAGAAAAAGTGGTGCATAGTTTTTATATTCTTTTAACTCTGATCTCACACCCTCTTTCTTATTAACATTCAGCTCACTTCTAACCAAACTCTCTTTTACATTTTTTTTTTGAGAAAAACTACAAGTCGTATATCTCACAATGTTGAATGTTATAAGTCTTACACCCTTGAAACTCTCGTAACACTATATATATGGTCAAAGACCATATTCACTCAAGGTAAACTATCTAACTTTGACTAAACTTGACTTTACAACACTTTAACTTCTCTTACTTAAATCTTGGATACAATTATACACTAACAATCTCCCCCTTTGTATTCAAGATTTAAAAAAAATTGACAATAGTCTTCAGCTCTTGATTCTTCAAAACTTTGACTCTGACGTCTTTAAACTTTGTAGCTCTGACAATTTTCAAACACTCTGCTTTTGAAGAATCTTGAAAAGTCTTTCACTTTTTCTTTGAAAAGTCATCAAGTTTTGAACAAAACTTTGAAACTTTTGAAACTTCTTTGAATATTGAGAAATCTTTGATCTGTGAGGAATCTTTCAATGCTTGTATCTTCATATCTGTGATCTCTGAACTGTCTTTGGAAAACAAACTTTGTTGAATCATCTTTGAAACTGACTTATAATCTGACTTGAAAATCTAGATATAGCTCCCCCATTTTGATAAACTTTCATCAGGCTTGATTAAATCAACTTCAAATATTCAAATTATCTCCCCCTTTTTCTTTTCTTCGGAATATCTTTCAAACTTCACTTATGCTTTCATTTGACTTGAAATTCCAGAATATCTCCCCCTTTTTGATGAATTGTGAGCAACAAAATCATCAAAACCTTTTCAAGTCATCACAGTCTTTGAATATTTATCTTCCCCCTTTGTGATAAAATAACAATCTCCGCCCTTTTGATCTGAGTATCTGTCAATTCATGAAATGTATATACCCGAATCTTTTCAAATTCAGATATAACAAGAATTGTAACCCTGAATCAATAAATAATACAGTTAGAATGCCTGTAAGTAGCACATAGCCACTTTATACAACAGATGTACTTTGGAAAGGAGATTTTGGGATGTTCACTCCCCCAGGGCTTCCATTCAATCATCGAAAAACACGAAGGAATTTCTATGAATGTTAAAACAAGAAAACATATTCCTTGTGTGTACATGAAAGTGTAGAAATGATTGAAGCTACTTAAGCTTTTTCAGGCTCAAATTGTGTAAACTGTTGAGACAGCAACAAGTATTGTTGGTGATTTTAGTGTCACCAGGCATTTAAGTGTAATTGGTTATAACATGTTGGTCCCGGAGGTGCTTAACAAGTTTGTAGAAGGGGGGGTTGAATACAAACACAGAATTTAAAGTTTAATAAATTGTTTATTGATAAATCAAACACAATTTACAAGTCTGTTGCGGAATAAGATTAAGTAAAACTCAATCTAAACAAACTTAAGAAAACACTAAGATGGTTGCACAAGAATATAGAGAATGGGGATTTGAGAGGTATAGAAAACAAGGGTTTCTATATAGGTTCAAGAAGAGAGCACACTCTCAGATGGAGAGGTAATTTTTCTATTTATACCCTATGCATTAAATGCATGGTAGGGTACTTTACACGTGTCATTCAGTGATTGGCTTTGGGAGTCTGACTTTGGGAGACATGCTTTCGGCCGTATCATGAACAGTGTAGTTGACAGAGTTGTTGTACGAATTGTGGCAGAGGCATGTCCGTTCTGACACATCGTACTGGGTGTGCAAGGTAAGACAAAAGAGACTTGAGGCATAAGCTAAATGATCATTGATCGTTGAATATCTCTTCCTTCATAGATACAAAGAAGTTCAGCTATAGCTGAAGCTTTTCCTCAGGTTTCTTCGCGTATGAGTAGAGTTGTCTTTGCTTCACTGATATCCGCATCAGGTCACTAGTAGACTTATCTTTGTTCAGCAGCTTCGTCTTCGATTCAGCTATGAACATCTGTTGACGCAAAACTTATCTTCAGGGATAACGTTACATGTTTACATCAAAGACCATCAGCGATAACTGAACAGACTCAGTCTAATCGTTGATAGTGAAACACTAATACATATAAATGTTTGTAAGAAAGATTATTAGCGATAACTGAACAGACTCAGTCTGATCGCTGATGGTGAAACACTAATACATATTAAAACGTAATTTTCACGAAGTATAGAAGAGGGTCGTAATCAAATCACTGAGAGAGTTTGGATCAACAATCTCCCCCTATTTGATAATGACAACATAACTGAAGAAAATTACTTTATAGTTCAAAATAATGGAATAATCAGGACTCATAACATACATGTCCCAATTACTATTTTGAGGGATCTTTTACAGTACTGATAGAGTTAAGTACTTCACAGAAATTTTCATTAATTCAAAGATAAAATTACAAGTTATGAAAATTACAAGTACAAGTGAGGAACTAACTACTGTAAGTTTAACTAATAGATTACAAGAATTAGAAAATTAATCATATACTCAGCTATCTGCAGAAGACTTTGGAGGATTGATCATATACTCAGGTATTTCTTCTCCTCTTTGCCTTCGTTCTTAAGATTCTTGACAAATGATTGCTTTGATTTGCTCAGCAGCAGAAGAGAAGTCACACCATAAGCATAAGAGATCATTGAGATGACTGAGGGAACATATAGGAATTTCAGATACTCTTTGGAATCTGAGTTGTTCCTCATAATCTCTGAAGATGATTCCAAAAGGCTCTTTAAGTACTTGTCCTGCAAGATATGGTCCACCAGGAGGCAGAGATAGATCGAGAACTGAAAGATCAGGAGGAGGACTAAACAGAGCTTCTCTTGAGAACTTGATGAATGTTTCGTTTCTTATCACAGCGACATTTTCAGAAGAGGATGAGACAGGCTTTCTTTTTAGTTGCCTTGGCTTGGAAGGAAGAGTAGATGGCACCTTTAGGATGGCAGCGACTCTGTTGATGAGAGCATCATTTATCCTTTTAACATAGCCTCTATAGATTGACTTGGATTTCTTCAGCGCATCTTTGAACTCTAGCCATTCCATGTAACCAAAGCTTTCCAGCTTTGAAACGAACATAGCCTTACAGCTTCCATCCTCTCTGGTTATCTCCATTGTGACAGAAGTTCGGTCCTTCTTCTTTCTCCTTGAGATGACAACGGCTACGATCTTCATTGGGTCAGAGCGATAGTCGACTTTATGTTTGCACCATTCGACTAAGTTATCGCTGGCCACTAGTTCTTTTGAGTGCTCCTCTTCAATTTCCTTTAATAGAGCAACTTGGACTTCCACTGGTTTCTTTTTCAGCTTTTTGTCTTTGACTTGAGAGGACTAAATCTTGAGAGCAATAGAGGCATCTCTTTGACAATCAGCTATCAGTTTCTCAGCTCTGACAGATTCTTCTATTTCAGCTTCAGTTAGGAACTCTAGTTCTGTATAAGTTGTTTGTTGGGAACTGAAGATGTGAACAAGTCTTTAATGCTGCTAGTTCAGAATTAGTACTGCCAGAGTATATCAAAGATAATGCTGCTAGGTATTACTACTTCTAGTAGAATTAATACTGCTAGTCAAAGTTAGTGCTGCTTGAACAAAGTTAGTACTGCTTAGCTAGTTAGTACTGCTAGAGGTTAGTACTGCTTAGGAGTTAATGCTGCCAAGTTTCAGTTAATACTTCCAAGATGATTAGTGCTGCTTATGAGATGGAGATCCAAATTACAAGAATGACAGCTGGATAGACTGAAGATATTCATGGAAGATATTCTGAAGATATTTTATTTATTGTAATTATCTTTTACTCAGTATATGTATAGAATGTACAGAATAGTTTGAAATTTAATTGATACTAAGTTTTTGTTCAAGAGAGAATCAACCTCAAGGCATAGTTCCTAATTCTAGAGAAGTAGATTTCGTCTTCAAAGAGTCTGTTCTTCAAGATTGAGGTTGAGTGTGTAATCTTGTGATTTTAATCATTCAATACAAGTTTACAAGTTGTTAATCATACTCACTGTTTGTTTACTGTTACATTGAATATCAAAGTGTTATTCCGCAACTTCTTTGATATTGTTTCTGAGTATTCATAATTCTTGTTGAGAATTCGATCCTAACAAGTGGTATCAAAGCCTGCTCTCTCAGAAACAACTATTCTTTCATTATGGAAAACTTTGCAGAATCAAACAGTACTCTGGTCTCTAAGGTCCCAATGCTCAAACCCAGTGATTTTGACATGTGGAAGATCAGAATCAGGCAATACATTCTTCTCACTGACTACTCAATGTGGGATATCATTGAGAATGGTCCTTCTGAAGCAGGAATGATTGGACCAGATGGGAAAAGACCTCCACCAAAGACAGATGGTGAGAGGAAGATCAGACAGACATAGATGAAGGCCTTGAGCACTCTGCTCTTGGCCATCCCCAATGAATATCAGCATCAATTTTGCAACTGCACTGATGCTCAGATTCTCTGGAATGCTCTAGAGAAAAGATTTGCTGGCACTAAAAGCATCAACAAAAGAAATCAAAGAGATGTTCTAAAGTAGCAGTATGAGAACTTCACTTCTTCAAAGAATGAGTCTATGACTCAAACTTTTGATAGGTTCAACAAGCTCATTGGTGAACTGGCTACTGTAGGGGTGAAGATGGAGCAAGATGATATCAACAGGAAGTTCCTCAGATCTCTTGGGGATGAATGGACTATGTACACTGTCTCATATAGACAGAGTGACAATCTGGAAGAGAAGGAACTTGATGATCTATATAATGATCTAAGAGTTTTTGAAACTGAGGTAGAAACCAAGAAGAAGCCCACTGGGTATATCTACAATGCTGCACTTCTATCAGCATCTACGGATACTACTGCCAACCCTGAAGCAGTTAGTGCTGCCAGTGGAGTGAATTCAGAAAAAGGCACTGAAACTGTCTTTGAAGCCTTTTTGTCCAGTCACAGCAACAATTCATTGATTAATGATGATCTGGAACAACTTCACCCTGATGACCTGGAGGAGATGGACATTAAATGGCAGATGGCCATGTTATCTATGAGGGTGAAGAAGTTTATTAAAAGAACAGGGAGGAACAACTTCTCTCAAAGAAGAGAAGATGGAGCTGGGTTTGACAAGACAAAAGTGGAATGTTATAAGTGCCACATGAAGGGACACTTTGCTAGAGAGTGCAGAAGTGGTGTGCCAAATAACAACCACCAACAAGCTCAGAATGGAGACTACAATCAAAACAAGAACCCTACTCAAGCCCTTGTTTCTCAACAAGGAATGGGGTTTGACTGGAGTGACCAAGCTGAGGAAGCCATTCAGAATCAAGCTCTTATGGCAGAGGTGTCTGATCTCCCCTCTGAGGTAATTTCTAATCTTTGTACTCAATCTTGCATAGACACTGTCAAAAGGTACAGGGATCACAACCAAAACATGTGTGATGACCTCAAAAGATTAAAAAAGGACAGAAGAGATTATGTGTTGATAGTTGAGAGGTTTGAAGAACAAATCAAAGGCTTTCAAGCCAATGAGCTTCAACATTCTTATGACACAAACTATTGGAAGTGGGAAAAGAATGAGTTAGAGGCCAAACTGTCTAAGTCCATAGAAGAGAATGATAGGCTGAAAGAAGAACTATCTAAGGTTAAGCTTGACATAGAAAAGTTTTCATATGCTTCAAAAGCAATGGATTCTCTTCTAAAGACTCAGATTCATGATAAGATGAAGCCTGGTATTGGATACAACAACACACCCCCTCCTTACAACAACAACTATATCTCTCCTACTTCAGACTTGTTAGAGACCAAGGAGAAAAAGGACTTGTCTGAGGAAGCCTTTAAGATAGATCCTTTGGATGAGGTAGTTGTTAAGGATATGACTGAGAAAGAAGCCAGTAAGAATAGGAACAATGCTGTGAATAAAGAGATACCCTTAGAAAACAACATTGTTACCAATGAGGGAGGTGGAAGGATCTGGGTCAAGTCTAAGAAGATAGAGAAGACCAAAGGAAAGGATAACAAGGTCCATTACAAACAAACCACTGTTGTGAATCCTGGACCTTGTAAACAGTGTGCTTGCAACAAATCTGAGAGCCTAAATTCTGGTATAAAAAGAGGTAACCAAAGAAACTGGAATAATCAATGGGCTCAGAAACAAGGAGTTGATCTGAATAAAATAATAAGACCAAAACCTTGTTTCATATGTGGTAAGTTAAACCATTTGGCTAAGCACTGTTTCTTTAACCCTATTAACCAACAGATGAACTTTCAAAGATTTGTGCAAAAACCTGTTGGTTATAGGAAGGCTGGAAAGAAACATGTGGTTAAGAAATCTGTTGAAACCAAAGGCACCATGAAGAAAAAGGTTTTAAAAGAAAGTATTAAAATGTGGGTGCCAAGAAGCACTAAAACTGTTAGTACTGCTGACAGGGATAGTGCTGCTAGAAGCATTACTGCTGCTACCAGTGTTAGTACTGCTGAAAATATTAATGCTGCTAATACTGTTAGTACCTCTTCAAAGGTTAATACTGCTAACACAGTTACTGCTGCTAACACAGTTACTACTTCTAACAAGGTTAGTACTGCTAACCATGCAAGTGCTGCTAATGCTGTTAGTACTTCTAAAACCAGTACTGCTTCTAGCAAATGTGTTTCCAAACCAATCATTGTGACAAAGTACTCCAGAAATGAGGAGTCAAAGTTTAAAAATCTTGTCAAGAAAGAATGTAAATATTTTGATGAGAAAGGGGTACCCAAGACCACTTTGGCTTGGGTTCCTATTTCATACTAACTGATTTATCTTATGTGCAGGGCAACCAACAGCTCAAGGGGAAGAGCATATGGCATGTTGATAGTGGTTGCTCTAGGCACATGACAGGAAACATGTCATTCCTTCAGGATTTCAAGCATATCAATGGAGGACATGTTGCATTTGGAGATAATCTTACAGGTGGTAAAATAAGTGGAAAAGGTAATGTTACAAAAGGTAAGATGACATTTGAGGATGTCTACTATGTTGATCAGCTAAAGTACAACCTGTTAAGTGTATCACAGGTTTGTGACAAACAACATAGCATATTATTTACTAATACAGAATGTATGATCCTTGCTCCAGGGTTCAAGGTAGTTGATGAAAGCATGATACTACTTAGAACTCCAAGAAAGGACAATGTTTATTGTCTAGACATGGAAAATGTTTCAAGTGATTCATCCCTGAACTGTCTTGTTTCAAAAGCTTCTGTAGATGAATCCTCTCTATGGCACAGAAGGATGTGTCACATGAACTTCAAGACTATGAACAAACTTGTTAAAAACAACCTTGTAAGAGGTTTACCATCAAAAGTCTTTTCATGTGATGATCATTGTGTTGCTTGTCTTAAAGGCAAACAGCACAAAACTTCTCATAAGACCAAAGAGTTAAATACAATTTCTTCTTGTCTCCAGTTATTGCATATGGATCTGTTTGGTCCTACAAATGTTATGAGTATAGGCAAGAAATCTTACTGCTTGGTTATTGTTGATGATTACTCTAGATTTACCTGGATATATTTTCTAAGGACTAAGGATGAGACAAGTGGACTGATCAAATCCTTTATCCTAAGAATTGAAAACCAAACTAATCAAAAAGTAAAAGTCATTAGATCAGACAATGGGACTGAATTTAAAAATCTTGATCTAAACACCTTTTGTGAAGAAAAAGGAATTGAGAGACAATATAGTGCCCCTAGGACTCCTCAACAGAATGGAGTTGCTGAGAGGAGAAATAGGACACTAATAGAGGCTGCTAGATCTCTGTTGGCTGATTCAAAACTGCCAATTACCTTCTGGGCTGAAGCAGTTAATACTGCCTGTTATGTCCAAAACAGAGTTCTAGTGGTCAAGCCAAAGAACAAGACCCCATATGAGGTTTTAAATAAAAGAAAACCCTTTATTGGATTTTTCAAACCTTTTGGGTGTCCTTGTACAATTCTCAATACCAAATCTCACTTAGGTAAGTTTGATAGCAAAGCAGATGATGGATTTCTTGTTGGTTACTCATCTCAGAGTAAGTCTTACAGAGTTTTTAACTCTTCTTCTAGAATAATTGAAGAAAGTGACAATGTCAAATGCAATGAGAACACACCAAATCCTATTGGGTCTGGTCCTCAGTGGCTGTTTGACATTGATTCACTGACTAACTCTTTTGGTTTCAGTAGTGATGATTATGCAGGTTCAGGGAGTGGAGGATCAGGGACTACACAAGTTCAAGATAGTTTATCTAAATCTGTGATCTTTCCTATACCTACAGTGGATCCTGTTGAAGTCTGTGAAAAGGAGCCATCTACTGAACCAAATCAGAGTGAAGAAGAAAGAAGAGCTGAGAAGAGTGAAGAAAATAAAGAATCTGAAGTAGCTGCTGAAATCACCTCAGTTGAGTTGAATGACTCCAATCTAGAGGTTGGACTCAATGAAGAGTCTAGTCATCACACCAGAACTCAAAAGAATCATCCTCCTCAGTTGGTAATAGGAGATATCTCTTCTCCTATGATGACTAGAAATCAAAGCAGACTGCAAGAGATGCAAGACCAACAGCATACAGTGCTTTCTTGTTTTTTATCACAGCTAGAGCCTAAGAAGGCTCATGATGCTATGAAAGAGTCCAGTTGGATAGAAGCCATGCAAGAAGAGCTACTGCAATTTAAGCTGCAAGATGTTTGGGATCTGGTAGACCTTCCTAAAGGTCAAAGAGCAATAGGCACTAAATGGGTCTTCAGGAATAAGAGAGATGAGAGAGGAATAGTAATAAGGAATAAAGCAAGGTTGGTGGCTCAAGGGTATACACAAGAAGAAGGAATAGATTATGAAGAAGTATTTGCACCAGTGGCGAGGATAGAAGCAATTAGATTGTTCCTGGCCTATGCTTCTTATATGAAATTCAAAGTCTATCAAATGGATGTAAAAAGTGCATTTCTATATGGCTCAATTGAAGAAGAAGTTTATGTCTGTCAACCACCAGGGTTTGAAAACCCAAGCTATCCAGACAGAGTCTACAAATTGAAGAAAGCACTTTATGGACTGCATCAAGCACCAAGAGCATGGTATGACACTCTGTCATCCTACCTCTTGGAAAATGGCTTTGAAAGAGGAGTCATTGACAAGACTCTGTTCATCAAGAAAAAGAAGAAGGATATCTTACTGGTCCAAATCTTTGTGGATGATATTATCTTTGGATCCACAAGAGACATCATGTGCAAGGAGTTTGAGGAACTAATGCATCAAAGGTTCAAAATGAGTTCCATGGGGGAACTTACTTTCTTCCTTGGACTCCAAGTTCAACAGAAGTCAGATGGAATCTTTATCTGTCAGTCCAAGTATGTGCAGGACATTCTAACCAAGTTTGGTTTCTCAGTTTCAAAACCTGCCAGCACACCTATGGAGACACACAAGCAGATAACAACAGATCTTGAGGGGGAGGATATGGATGTTCATCATTATAGATCCATGATTGGCTCTCTCATGTATCTTACAGCCTCTAGGCCAGACATAATGTTTCCAGTCTGTGTATGTGCAAGATTCCAAGTTAGGCCAAAGCAATCACACTATCAAGCTGTTAAGAGGATATTCAGATATCTCAAAGGGCAACCCAGATTGGGACTTTGGTATCCTCATGATTCATCATTTGACCTACTTGCATACTCAGACAGTGATCTAGGTGGAGCAAACTTGGACAGAAAATCTACTTCTGGAGGATGCCAGTTTTTGGGTGCAAGACTAGTGTCATGGCAGTGCAAGAAACAAACCACAGTGTCCACATCTACAACAGAGGCAGAGTACATAGCAGCTGCAAGTTGCTGTTCTCAAGTCTTATGGATTCAGAATCAAATGTTGGACTAAGGGGTAACCTCTCTACACACTCCAATTTTTATTGATAATAGCAGTGCTATCAGCATTGTTAATAATCCTGTCAAGAACTCAAAGACAAAGCACATTGAGATCAGGTATCACTTCATAAGAGATTGCAATGAAAAGAAACTTATTCAAGTTGTAAAAGTTCATACTGATAACCAGTTTGCTGATCTATTCACCAAAGCATTTGATGTGGGTAGATTCACTTTCTTGGTAACAAGTGTGGGAATGATCAACTCTGAATAAGCTCCTACTTAAAAAGTGGTTCAATACCTGTATATTTTTTTTATTCTTGGTGGTCCTAATCTTCTTTTTCAGGAAAAGTATAGCAGTACTCAGTCCTTCACAAAGCTTTAAAGTATAAGTATGATTAATACTGCCAGTACAGTTTTAGTACTGCTAGTACAATTTTACTACTGCTAGTGTTCAGTTAATACTGCTCTCAGTTAATACTGCTCTCAGTTAATACTGCTCACTGTTAATACTGCTTTCACAACCTTTTAAGCTTAATACTGCTTATAATTCACAACCTATAAATACCCTTTGCCCGCCTAAAAAGATCATAACGACTCTTTATCTACTGTTCATCTTCTTTCTCACTCTTTTCTCTCAAGTATCCAGTGCTCGCTAGTCAAGAATCCTTGCGTACAGATGGCTTCAATGGTGTTTATTGACGAGCACAACGAGATTGCAATGCTAAAGAAGCCGAAACAAGCCGATGGATTCCATCAAATTGTGGACTTTCTCAAGTTAAGCCACATTGCCCATGCTCTCACTGTATCTCCTACCATCTTCATAGAGCATCAGAGGCAGTTCTGGGCTAATGCCACCATTGTTACTGAGAATGGTGTGCAAATGATAAAGACAAGGGTGTGTGAAAAACCCCTAACCGTTACTGAAGAGGTACTACGCATCTGTCTACGTCTAGATGATGATGCAGGTATAACCTCTATTCCTAATGAGGAACTTTTCTCAAATCTTTCAAGAATGGGGTATGAAGGCCAAATGGGGATTTTTAAGTTTTTCAAAGCTAAATTTTCACCCCAATGGAGGTTCTTTGTTCATACCTTGATGCACTGTATTTCAAAGAAAACAACTGGCTGGAGCCAATTTAGCAGTTCCATTGCATATGCTTTGGTGTGTTTATCCACTGCTAGAAAATATAATTTTTCTCAAATGATCTTCAATGATCTTGTCTCAAATCTGGACAACAAGAAGAGTTTCTTCATGTATCCTAGATTTGTTCAGACAGTTATAACTACTGAATTGTCGGACATACCTCACTTTGATGGGGTATATGTACCTAAACCCCCTAAAGGCAAGGTTTTCTCAAATATGAGAAGATCTGCTAGGGACTCGGAAGGAGTTGACACCCCATTGTTCTCAACAATGATGGTGGTGTCCCAACCACAAGAAGGTATGGCAGCAGGGTCAAGGCCCCCATTAGACCATCCCACTGCTAGCCAATCCCAACCTTCCCACTCTATATCAATCCCCCAGTCTCTACTTCATAAGCCAACTTCACCAATCACCCAAACTTATCAAAGAAAACAGGTAAAGAAGGCTCCTTCCTTTCTTGTACCATCACCCACTGAGCCTTTAAGCCTTCTATTGGAGCATTCTCCAATAGAGAATATCAACAGGGAATCCAATAGGGTGTCTCCCAACCCTGAGGAGGTACTCTCTAAGGAGATGGAGGAGCATATGGGTGAGAAGGTTGCCACTACTTCTGCTAGCACAGAGAAGGACAGTGGTAACATCTCTAAGACCTTCCCCATGGCAACTTTGGGTGAGAAATCAACCAAAGGAACCCGGTGCCAAGATACCAAGGGGGTAGTTGGTGCTTCTGCTAGGCAGAAAGCCACTATTACAAGATCCAAGGATCCCTCAAGGATGGGCAAAACATCCAAAAAGGGTGAGGACAAAACTGGCAGTGATGAATTGATGGACAAAGGTTCCTGTGATCCTTCAAGGGTGGGTAAAACACCTACAAAAGGTGAGGATAGATATACTTACTGGGAATTGATTGAGGCATTAGCCAACATTAATGTTGATGTGGTTAATCAAGGAAAGGAAATAAAAGAATTGCAGCAAGTGGTCATCTCCCAACAACAGCAGATTTCCAAACTCAAACAACTGGTGGGAAAGCTCATGGCCAAGAAAAGAAGAGGTCAGTTTGTTCTAAGAAGGAGAAAGGGGGCAACCAACAAGGAAATTGTGTATGCTTCCAAAAAGGGGGAGAATTCAAGCTCAGAACAGATAAATCAACAGATTGAGGGGGAGTTTGTTGAAGAAAAGAAAGCAGCAGAAACAACACCAGCAGCAGTTACAACCCCAGAAGCAGAAATTGTTACTACTGCTGAGCCAAAACAAGCAGCAGAAACTGTTAGTGCTGCTGAAACTTCACAAGCAGCAGTAACAGAGTTAACACCAGCAGAAATTGAAGTAGCCGAAATGCTTGTCAAAGCAAAGAATGACACTCCCAAAGCAAAGGGAGTGGTCATAAATGAAGGGGGAGCAAAGAAAATATAGAAGAAAGAAATGGCTGCAGATGCAAAGAAAAAGGGAAAAGAAAAGATGATAGAATCTGATCTACCATCCAAAAAGCAAAAGATGATTGAGTCAGATGAAGCATTAGCCAAGAAAATGCAAGAAGAGTTAGATCAAGCAGAAAAAGAACAGGTTGAAAAAGACAGAGAAATAGCCAGAGCACTTACAAATGAGTTAAATGAAGCATTCCAGAAAGGGTTGGAAATAGAGAAGGCAAAGCAAAGAGCAAAGAGCTTGAGAAAGGCTATGATGGCCAGAACAAGTGCTAAGAAGAGAAGACCTTCACAAACTTACCTTGCAACTAAGGAAAGAAACAAAATGATAACTTTCTTGAGGAGTGCAATTGGTATAAAGAAACAAATGTTTGTGAAGATGACCTTTGATCAAATCAAGGACCTCTATGAGAAAGAAATGGGAAAGCTAAAGAGTAATGAAAAGGATAGAGTGGAGTTTGAAAAGAAAGCCAAGGAGAGGCATGATGTGAATATTAATCAACCCTTCTCTGAAAGTGAAGAGGGAACTCCAACCAAAGAAAAGGCAGAGAAAAAGGAAGAAAAGAAGAAGGAAGCTACTATAGGGCAAGGTCAAAGGACTCTGAAGAGAACTAAGATGATGGCCAAAAGAAAGAAGATTGTAAAGAAGCCTAGAGTAGAAGAAGAGAAAAAGGTTGCTGAAGAAGAAGAGGCACCTAAGAATGAAGAAAAGAAAGCTGAATCTCAGGAAGTACCACAGAGTTCAGATGTAAACATGTACATGGTGGTAATGGATAAAATTCCAAAGCCTATCTCAGCTGAACCTGTTGGATTCAAACCTCCTGAAGTCATTCACTGGGATGTCTTGGTGGTAGATGGAAAGGAATATATCAGATTGAAGAGAAAGGATGAGAAGTATGAAGTGTACAGCACTTGGAACAAGATTGTCAGAACCTGCTCAAGATCTGATATTGAAGAAATGTTTGAGATAGGGATGAAGTTATATGCAGATGAACTGAAAGCTCCAGTGATTTCAATTACAAAGTTGATAATGGAGTATCTGTGTATGATGTTCAAACCTGATGAAGTGGAGGAGATAATAAGGAATGTCTTTCAAACAGTGAATAATTGGACTCTACATGAAACTAGTGGAGTATATGCAGTGACTTTGGATTTGAATCACACTGAGTACTTTCTAGTGGATAGAGTATACAACCATAGCAGATTGAAGCTTCATGCCATGCTAAATAAGAAGCTGGGTTGTGCACCAAATTCAGAAATGGCAAAGTACCTAATTCAGAGAACTATCAATCAGAGTATGGGACTGGATCCTAACATTGGAGTAGATCAATGAAGGTTTTGGAAGCATTTGAAGAACTTGACTTCTCTTTCAAAGTCAAGTTAGGGGAAGATTGTTGGGAACTGAAGATGTGAACAAGTCTTTAATGCTACTAGTTCAGAATTAGTACTGCCATAGCATATCAAAGATAATGCTGCTAGGTATTACTACTTCTAGTAGAATTAATACTGCTAGTCAAAGTTAGTGTTGCTTGAACAAAGTTAGTACTGCTTAGCTAGTTAGTACTGCTAGAGGTTAGTACTGCTTAGGAGTTAATGCTACCAAGTTTCAGTTAATACTTCCAAGATGATTAGTGTTGCTTATGAGATGGAGATCCGAATTACAAGAATGACAGCTGGATAGACTGAAGATATTCATGGAAGATATTCTGAAGATATTTTATTTATTGTAATTATCTTTTACTCAGTATATGTATAGAATGTACAGAATAGTTTGAAATTTAATTGATACTAAGTTTTTGTTCAAGAGAGAATCAACCTCAAGGCATAGTTCCTAATTCTAGAGAAGTAGATTTCGTCTTCAAAGAGTCTGTTCTTCAAGATTGAGGTTGAGTGTGTAATCTTGTGATTTTAATCATTCAATACAAGTTTACAAGTTGTTAATCATACTCACTGTTTGTTTACTGTTACATTGAATATCAAAGTGTTATTCCGCAACTTCTTTGATATTGTTTCTGAGTATTCATAATTCTTGTTGAGAATTCGATCCTAACATTGTTTGAAGAGGGACCTTCAGCCGTTGAATCTCTAGATGAGAGATCATCTCTATTCTTCTCTTTATCTCTTCCTCTGACCAGTGAGATGGTCTTGAGGGCCTTCCTGGATGGTGCAGGGCTTCTTCTTCTTCATCTTCTTCATCAATCTCGTTTAAGGAGATTGGGATTATTGACTCATCAGATATAGAAGCTGGGATTATTTGTAGTTCCTTAACCTTAAGCAGAGGAGAGAACTGTCTGGTCAAGAATAGATAAAAAGAGTTGGTGTTTGTTTTGGGAAGAAGAAAGATAAAGGATAGAAGGAGACATGGGTTTTATAGAAAGATACAGGGACAAGTGCGAGGCATACTTGAGAAGGATTCTCCTCAGATAGTGAAACGTTAATCAGGCTTCCCTCAGCAGCTGCACCCTTAGATCTGCTTTGGGAAGGGGCTCCTGAAAATGTTTCATTACTCCCCCCCCCCCCCTGCTGTGACAGCTTCTTTCGAAGCTATCACTGATGATGTGGCAGCTGCAGAAAACCATAAAGATTGGTCTTCTTCATCGTCATCATCATCGTCTTCTGGATGTTGCTCTTCATCTTGATCTTGAAGATCAAGATCTTGATTTTCTTTATCCTCCTCCTCTTCTTCTACTTCTACTAAGACTTCGAAAGAAGGAGGGGCTTTTTCAGCAACCTTCTCCCCCTCAACATGAGAGGGAGGATCTTTCGGGTGAACCTCAGCAGCAGCTTCCTCTTTATTTTCTTCAGCAAATTTCTCCCCCTCTTGG
The DNA here is from genome assembly GCA_954870635.1 of Arctium minus. Classification (NCBI taxonomy): domain Eukaryota; kingdom Viridiplantae; phylum Streptophyta; class Magnoliopsida; order Asterales; family Asteraceae; genus Arctium; species Arctium minus. Next base: position 31,687,121 of record OX941097.1, on the reverse strand, counting down.
TCATTATCATCAAGGGAGAGGATTTTAGGTGGAGAGGAAGTTTGTGCAACGGCTAACTTACGGACTTCAGCCTCCAGAGTTTCCAGGCGTCCTTCAATCACAGGGATGTCTGAAGTAGCATGATGAATAAATTCAACAGCGACATTCAGAGAAGTGCGATCATCCTCTGTGGAAGAAGGAGTGGGAATCGGAGCTGGTTCATTCAGCTTCTCAAGGACTTGTTGTAGGATGTTTGTGCATGAATCGATCTTTGCAGATAATGCATGGACAGTGTTGCTGAGAGTATCCACACGTCCCTGGAGGAGTTGAGAATCCTCCTTTATTTTCACAAGCTCTCCCTGAAGAGCGTTGATTTGGGAGGCTTAAGCTTTGGACGAGAAAGTAGCTGTGAGTTTCTTCAGATCTTCACCAGCGGTATTCACAACGCTGGTGGTTTCGTTGACGGCGGTGGTGAGGGATTCCACCTTAACACCCAAACTGTTGACATGAGAGTCAACAGTCGCCATATTTGGACCTGAAAGAAAAGTTAGTTTTTGAGAAACAGACTTATATGGAGAGATGGGAGTATTTTTTAGGGTTATAGGAGTACCTGAGTTATCAAACAATTTGTAGAATTGCATAGATTCTTCAAAAGTTTGATTGTCAGGTCCTATGGGTCCAAACTGTGGCTGTGTAGAAATAGATGGAGGGTTAGAGACCAATGAAATAGAGGGATTAGAGATGGGGATAGAAGAAGTTGGGAGTTGGGTAGTTACCTCAGTTGATTTATGAACTGAGATTTCTGGTTGAGTCACTGTTGTTGTGATAGCGACTGAGATCGCTGGCACGGTTGTTGATGTGATAGTTGAGGATGTGGAGGAGATACCCACAAAATCATCCAAGGAAGTTTGTCGAGAAACTACCTCAGGCCTTGAGCTAAGGGCAATGGTCTCCTTAGTCAATTTGGCCTTCTTCGAAGGACCAGAAAGACTAGCGGATGGTTGTTTAGAAGCGGCTTTAGCGGCAGGGTTAGCTGGAGAAGGAACCTCCGGCGCGGCCACTGAAGATGAAGAATGGAGAGAGAGGCAAGAGCATAGAGTAGAGATACTTACCTCGTTGTCGATCGGTTTGACCTCCAATGAACGCTGACCCACTTTGGCGAAGGAGCCATCAGGAGTAGTTAGGTAAGAATCAGGGTAGGGAAACTTCAGGTATGCACAGATAAACCGTACATACGGGATCTTGGGATCCCTCTCCGTCTTCTCTATCTTTGACCTGAGATCGTCAAAGATAGCAGTGTCATAGTCAAAGTGCTTTCCAGCGATGACTGACTAAGCCATTTGGACTTGAACTTTGCTTGCCTGATCAAGTGAACCACTTTTCCCACTCATACATTGAATGAAGTGAGAAAAGATGAAATTCAGTTGAGAAGGCATGTTTGCCTTCTTGATAAGAGTCAACCGCTTGTTGGGGATGGTCGATCGGGGCTTGTTGTCCCAACAATATTCCATATCATCCAGAAACTGGATGAGTTCAGCATTAGTTGGCAGAGCGTCAAATCCACTCTTGAGTTTGTCAGGAAATCTGAGTGCCTTCCTCAGCCTGAAAGCTGTCATCATGCATGATCCTAAGTCAGTGCTGAAAGAGATAGCAGGAACCTAGTCACCTTTCTTGTTGGTGATAGAGATCTCTTCAGCAGTAAACCAAAACTGTTGGAGAAGCGTTTTGGATGGTTTGGGATCAACAGTGAGGGCATGAACAATACAGGATTGCTTCAGGAACCTAGCTGCTTCCACGAGGTGTGGGTATTTGACACCATCGAAGTCCAAACGTCCAAGATGGTTGTTCTTGGGGATTTTAGAGTCAGTGAGAGCGAACTTGACTGTCTTGGAAGCAAGAAGAGATGATTGTGCCATTTCTGAATAAGGAAAGAATTGAGAATATAAGGAAAGGATTAGAGTTTAAAAATAGAGAAGTTTTTACCAGTTTCTATTTGTAGAAAGAAACGTATAAAACTAAAATATTTGAAGATTAAGACAGTGTTCTTAGTTAAAGAAGGAAGAACAATGAGAAAGCCAAAGGCTTTGAAAGAATAAAATCAAAAAGAATGATTTTAGTGAACAAAAATCTTGTAAAAACCCTTAATGATGGAACATATATAGGAGTATGTAACAAAATTTTAAAAGGAAAAGAAGAACAAAGTAACCTATTGATCTTGAAGAACAAATACCAGAGGAGGTGTTTGCTAGAATTGCCTTGAGAGAGAGAGAGAGTTCTTGTTCAAAAAGATTTCCAGAAAGCGTAAAAGATAAGGATGAAAAGAGACATTCCTTTTATACGTATAGAGAGAGAGTTCGAGGCGGGAAAACAAATGTTCATCATGACATGGACACGTCCTATGAAGTTGATTTGATAGAAGGGCAATGGGCGAACGTGTCAGAAAAAGGCATGTCGTGGATTGTCGGTTCCAACGACGTCATGAGGAGAGAGAAAAAACGTTTCATTTGTCCTTTTCGAAATTATCTCTGAAGAAAAGTCAGAGATAGGTTTTCTTTTTGAAAGAATCCCTAATAGAAATTCAGAGATTGATTTTTCATTTCAGAAGGATCATTGAAGAAAAATGTCAGTGATAGAATTTTTTTATCAAAAAGCTTTTAATCATTTGAAGAAAGAAAATGATTATTTTTATTTTTGAGAGAAAAACAACTTACTGAATGAATATTCAGTGATGGAGAATAAGAGAACATACCTGAGAGTCAGAAATTTATTCAGAGATAGAGTGATAAAGGGGAACTTAGAATCACTGATATAATGCAGGAAGATGAAGAGTTACTCTTCAAGATTCAGCATTCCAAGCTCACTGATGAGAAAGTTAAACCTTGTCTCATCAAGAGGTTTGGTGAATAAATCAGCAAGCTGATAGTCAGTGGGTATAAAGTGAAGTTCAATATCACCATTCATCACATGATCTCTGATAAAATGATATATGATCTCTATGTGTTTCGTCTTTGAATGTAGTACTGGATTGTTTGCTATAGCGATAGCACTAATGCTGTCGCAATAGATTGGCATCTTTGATAGCTGAAGTTCATAGTCTAATAGTTGATTTCTCATCCATAAGACCTGAGCACAATAACTTCCAGCGGCTACATATTCAGCTTCAGCTGTGGAAGTGGACATTGAATTTTTTGACATCCACCAGTGGTACTTTTTCTATCGAGTTTACAACCTGCAAAATCACTATCGGAATATCCAGTTACATCGAACCATGAGTCTTTGGGATACCAAAGACCGAGGTTAGGAGTCCCTTTCAAATATCTGAAAATTCGCTTAACAGGGATCAGATGGGATTCCTTGGGTTTAGATTGATAGCGTGCACATAAACAAGTAGAGTACATTATGTCAAGTCGGCTCGCTGTAAGATACAACAGGGAGCCTATCATTCCTCTATAGGTAGTGACATTAACAGGTTTTCCAGATGGATCTTTGTTTAGTGTCAGAGGAGGTGCCATAGGAGTTTTCATCACTGAAGTTTGTGTTACATCAAACTTCTTCAGCATATCTTTAACATACTTACCTTAGTTGATAAAAGTACCTTTGTCAGATTGTTTAATCTGAAGACCAAGAAAATATGTCAGCTCACCCATCATACTCATTTTGTATTCTTTCTTCATTCTTTCAGCGAAACGAGTACATAGAGATGGGATAGTAGAACCAAATATGATGTCATCGACATATATTTGTACAAGAATAATATGACCTTTTATCTTTCTGAAAAATAATGTATTATCAATTTTGCCACGTTCAAAATTTTCAGAGATAAGAAAAGATGAGAGAGTGTCATACCAAGCACGAGGGGCTTGTTTTAGACCATAGAGAGCCTTATCCAATTTATAAACATAATTTGGATACTTAGGGTCATAGAACCCTAGAGGTTGTTCTACATAGACTTCTTCATTCAGCTTTCCATTTAGGAACGCTGATTTTACATCCATTTGATACATAATGAAGCCTTTGTAAACTACATAAGCTAAGAATAGTCGAATTGCTTCGAGTCTAGCCACAGGGGCAAAGGTTTCATCATAGTTTATGCCTTCCTCTTGTCTGTAACCCTGAGCAACAAGTCGAGCCTTGTTGCGGGTTACAGTTCCATGTTCATCTAACTTGTTTCTAAACACCCATTTGGTGCCTATAACAGTTTTATCATATGGTCTAGGAACGAGATTCCAAACTTTATTGCGAGTGAACTCAGTCAGCTCTTCTTGCATAGCGCTGACCCAGTTTGCATCTCTGAGGGCATCATCAGTCTTCTTTGGCTCTATTAGAGAAATAAAGTTGACAAAGAGATAGATATTACCTGAACTTCGTCGTGTCTGAATACCTGCATCGGGATCACCAATAATTTGATCTATGGGGTGATCTCTGGTCCATCGCTGAGCAGGAGCATGATCGCTCACTTCAGAGATAGAGTCAACAATAGGAATGTTCACTGATGAATAAGCTTGAGGCTCATCAACTATTAATTGTTGAGAGTCAGACAGACCATTGTTTTCTAAGAGGTGTTCAGACGAAGATGGATCTGATGTAGGAAGTGTGTTTAGAGGCTCAGCTGAAATCCATGAGATGGATTCAGCGTTCGGAGGTATGATGTTTGGATCATCATCAGCAGATGGAGGATCTGAATGCTGATGGTTTGAGAAGAAAGGTTTTGTTTCTCTGTAATGAGAAAACATCCAAGCATTTAACTCTTCATTGTCAGCGATTGGTTTAGAGTTTGCTGAACGAGTTTCATCAAAGGTGACATGAATGGTTTCTTCCACAGATTGTCTTCTTTTGTTGAAAACTCTATAGGCTTTGGAGATAGAGGAATATCCAAGAAATATTCCATCATCAGCTTTTTGGTCGAACTTTCCAAGATGATCTTTGTTGTTTAAGATAAAGCATTGACAACCAAAGATGTGAAGAAAACTGATAGATGGTTTTCTTCCATGAAAAAGTTCATAAGTTGTCTTTCCAAATCGCTTTATTATTAGCGATCTGTTTTGAGTAAAACATGCAGTGTTTACAGCATCAGCCCAAAATTGAGTAGGGACGCTGAGCATTGATCTAGCAGCTTCAATGATCATTCTGTTTCTTCTTTCAGCGACTCCATTTTGCTGAGGTGTTCTTACTGAAGAGAAGTTATGAGAAATTCCCTTGTTCTCAAAGAAATTGTTCAGAGAACTGTTTTTAACTCATTTCCATGATCACTTCTTATTGAACGAACAGTGAGATTATTCAGCACTTCCATCTTTTTAACAAAAGATATTAGTTCTTCTGGAGTATCACTCTTGCAGGGAAAAAAGATAACCCAGGTGTAGCGAGAGTATTCATCTACAATGACAAGCGTATATTTCTTTCCAGCTATTGATTGGATGTTGACAGGGCCAAACAAATCCATATGCAAGAGTTGAAGAGGACTTGTCACTGAGGAAACTTGTTTAGACTTGAAACTAGCTTTTGTCTGTTTTCCTTCTTCACATGCTGAGCAGAGAGATTCTTTAGCATATGAGTGCTGAGGAAGACCAGAAACCAGTTCCATAGATGAGAGAGAATTCAGGGTTTTGAAGTTTAGATGAGAGAGCCTTTTATGCCATATCCAGTTGACATCAGAAGAGGCTTTAGAGAGAAAACATACGTTTTCAGTGGTAGTATAGCCCATATCTATTACATAGACATTTTCTTTACGATAACCAATGAGAGCAAGTTTTCCTTTCTCATTTACCACTGAACATGCTTTCTTGGTAAAGCGAACTTCATAGTCTTTGTCACATAGTTGATTGATGCTCAGAAGATTGTGCTTCAGTATATCTACATAAGCGACTCTTCTGAAGGCAGTTGTCCCATTGTCGAGGACACCAAACCCTCGGGTATATCCTTTTCCATTTCCACCAAAGGTCACAGAGGGACCTTTCTCTTCCTTATATTCAGTTAGCAGGTCTTTTTGTCCTGTCATATGACGAGAGCATCCACTATCAAGGTACCAGATGCCCTTTGATCCCTGCAAACATAAGGAAGATTAAGCTTTGTTTGGTACCCACTTTTCAATGGGTCCCTTAGGGTTAGTGGAGATGGAAGGTTCAACAATCTTCACAGCAGATGAAGATTCAGCTTCAGTGGTAACCTTCACCTTGGTTAATTTCTTAACCTTAGTGGTATTCTTCACCTTGGTAGATTTTTCAGCTTTGATGACCTTCTCAGCCTTGGAGGCATTCATTTTCACTTTAGCTGATTTATCAGCTTTAGTGGCAATTGGACATTTGCTTGCAATATGGTCAGTAAATCCACAATGATAGCATTTTCTATATTTAAAAGTGATTTTGGGACCATGAGTAAAAGGTTTTGAGAATTTAAGATGAGCAGGTCCAGCTCCAAGAATGCTTTTGTCATGAGATCTGAGAGGAACTTTCATTTCTTCAGATCTCTTAGGCTTAAGATCAACCTTTAACTTTGGAGGACAGAGATCAAAGATTTCTATCACAGAGCTAGACGATTGATTTGCTGAAGGTTTAGAAGGAACTTTCAGCTTTGCTTTCTTAGTAGCCTTCTGAGGATGAAGAATGGATTTTCCTTTATCCGCAGACTTAGAGCCTTTGGATATTTCCTCAGGGATGGGATTAGAAGAAGATGATGAAGGATAAAACTGATTATAAGAAGTGTCAGAGATAGAAGAGACAAACGTTCCAAACTTAAGCATGAAACTTTCTTCTTTATGCTCATCCTGTGGTTTCCAAAAACCAAGACCGGTTTTATCACCGCCAAGAGCTTGAGCATTTATTATCTCAGTGATCTTTGTTGAGGAATTACACCATTTTTCAACAGTAGCCTTTTCTGCTTTTAGAGCAGCGATGGCTTGTTCGCGTTCTATGCTGATGATTTTATTTACAACAACTTGATCTTTCAAACTTTCCTCTAAAAGAGTCAGTTCTCTGATCTTTTCATGGCATTTTTTCAGCTATTCAGTTAAATCATTGTTTTTGCTTTCAACTAGAGATTTTCCGTTTAGAGCATTGTAAAGATCAATCGTCAGCACATCAACTGCGCGACTTCTCTCTAATTCAGGTAGAGAATGATTAGTAGAGATAGATACTTTAGATGATATATAGCTCATAGAAGTTTCAGTTGGTTCTTCCACTTCTTCTTTAATCTAAGCCATGAGGCAGAGATTAGCGACTTCTTCTTCATCAGAACTTGATTCTTCAGATTCAGCCCAGTCGTGTTCTTCAGCGATGAGACCTTTACCTTTTCGCTTGTAGTTTTTCAACTTTTGATATTTCTCTTTCAGCTTAAGGTATTTGTCATCGCTGGATCTACTCGAGGTAGAAGGTTTGAAGACTTTCTTCGACCTGCACTCACTTGCAAAGTGTCCAATCTTTTCACAGTTAAAGCAAGTAGCAGTAGCCTTATCAACAGGGGTTGATTTTGGCTTGTCAGTGAGGGAGAGAGGCTTATTTATTCGGAAATTGATCTTTCTTGCAAATATCTTAAAATAGTTTTTCAAGAGTGCTAAGGACTCATCAAACTCTGAAAGATCAGTGTCTAATAGATCCTCAGATTCAGAATCTAACTCAGTGATGGTGAGAGTAGATCGCTGAGATGGAATTATCTCTGAAGAGACTAAAGCAACAGGGGTGCTTTTGGAGCCTTTAGAATCTTTTATAAGATTCTTCTTTAATAGATTTGATTGCTCGTAGTTGAGCAATATTCCATACAAGGTGCTGAGAGAAAGAGAATTTAAGTCTTTTGTCAGCTTGAGACATATTGAATAACTGTCCCAGCATTCAGGAAGACATTCTAAGAATTTTGTTAGGACCTCAGAATTAGAATAGGTCCTGCCAACGGTTCTTAGATCAATGATTAAGCAGTTAAATCGCTGATGAACATCAGAGAGAGATTCATTCTTACCAGCGATAAAACTTTCATACTGTCTTACCAAGTTAATCTTTCGAGTCTCTTGGATTTCAGTGGTGCCTTCATATTGAATACATATGGTTTCCCACATTTCTTTAGAAGTTTTAAGATGCATGATGGAATGGAAAACTTCATCAGGCAGAGCCATAGAGATAATGGTCTCTGCCCTTGCATCTATACCAACCTTCTTTTTGTCTTCATCACTCCATTGTCTGATTTCCTTAGCAATATAGCGTTCAGGAATAAAAGGAGTGGTGGCAGTAGCTGGAACGGCAGTTATGATTTGGACAGGTTCATAGGGTCCGTTTGCTACGTACTCAGGTATAGTGGGATCTGCACCTTCAAGAAATAGCATCATTCAATTTTTCCAGAGAGAAAAGTTATCTCTGCTAAATCGAGGAGGTTTAGAAAGTGAACCATTATCATAGTAGTTTGTGTTTATGTTAAGTACCATTTTAGAATAGCAAGGAAGAGAATAAAGCAAGATCTTGTTTATCAGATTAAACAGTCTGCTCTGATACCACTTGTTGGTCCCGGAGGTGCTTAACAAGTTTGTAGAAGGGGGGGGGGGTTGAATACAAACACATAATTTAAAGTTTAATAAATTGTTTATTGATAAATCAAACACAATTTACAAGTCTGTTGCGGAATAAGATTAAGTAGAACTCAATCTAAACAAACTTAAGAAAACACTAAGATGGTTGCACAAGAATATAGAGAATGGGGATTAGAGAATATAGAAAACAAGGGTTTCTATAAGATAGAAAGATGAAGGCTAGAGGTGAGCACACTCTTCAGATGGAGAGGTAATCTTTCTATTTATACCCTATGCATTAAATACATGGCAGGGCACTTTACACGTGTCATTCATTGATTGGCTGAGAGGGTCTGACTTTGGGAGACATGCTTTCGGCCGTATCATGAACAGTGTAGTTGACAGAGTTGTTGTACGAATTGTGGCAGAGGTATGTCCGTTCTGACACATCGTACTGGTTGTACAGGGAAAGACAAAAGAGACTTGAGGCATAAGCTAAGTGATCATCGATCGCTGAATATCTCTTCCTTCAGAGATATAAAGAGGTTCAGCTATCGCTGAAGCTTTTCCTCAGGTTTCTTCGCGTATGAGTAGAGTCGTCTTTGCTTCACTGATATCCGCATCAGGTCATTAGTAGACTTGTCTTTGTTCAACAGCTTCGTCTTCGATTCAGCTATGAATATCTGTTGACGCGAAACTTGTCTTCAGGGATTACGTTTACATCAGAGAACATCAGCAATAATTGAACAGACTCAGTCTAATCGCTGATAGTGAAACACTAATACATATGAGCGCTTATAAGAAAGATCATCAGCGACAAATAAACAAACTCATCTTGATCGCTGATTGTGAAACACTATTACATATTAATAAACGTAATTTTCACTAAGTATAGAAGAGGGTCGTTATCAAATCACTGAGAGAGTTTGGATCAACAGTTCTAAACTGTTATGTTTAGAAGCCATAATTCTTTGACATTAAAGATCGGGTTTTGAATTGCTTTGTTCAAAATTCATACTTCTTAACATTTAAGTAACATTGAAGAACGAGTTCTGATCTGATATAATCAGAAACCAATATTCTTTATCATTGAAGAGCGGGTCTTGAACTGAATTATTCAAGAACCATTATTCTTGCTCCCCCTAAACCTGTGGTACCTGCAAAACAGTTTTAACAGGTTTTGGTACCCACTGGTATTTGGGTCCTGGTTGGTTAGATTTAGGAATCCACTTCTCAATAGATTTAAATCTTTTAATTTCTTTTTTCTGAGAAGTAATTATGTAAGTAACATACCAGTGATGAGCAAAGCCTTTTTGAACAAAATCATTTTCTCCACAGTAAGAACAACAACTCTTCTTTTGAGCCAACCTGATAAGATGATTAGTAGAGTAAATTGTATCAGGTTTGCCAAAAGAATTACCTTTATGTGCACTGTTCTTCTTGGCTTTTGATGTGGATGCGGATGATTTATCAGTCTTCTTTTCATCAGGAGAACCTTTCACTCTCCACACCATTTGTCCTTTCTTGGAAGAAATCTTTTCAAGAGATTTTGCATAAAAGCTTGTTGAACTATCAACAAGTTTGTCATAAAACAAATTAGATGGACGAATATGATTTGATTTGACAATGTTTGATTTGACACTGTTCTTTTTGAAAACATTTTCATGAATGGAACTTGAAGTGGTTTTAAAAGAACAAACTGATTCAGTTGAGTTATCAAAAGGTGATTGATTAATCACATCAGCTAAATTTTATCAGATAATTCAACCTTTACAACTTCAAGTTGTTTTATCTTTTCAAACAAAATGTTCTTTTCCTCAAAAAGTGTGTCAAACTTCTTTTTCAAATCAGATCTTGCCATCTGTTCTTTTTGAATGTCTGATGATAGAACAAATATCTTTGATGTGAGCTTAGATATCTCATTTTCAAATATTTGACGTTCTTGCTCAAAGTCTTTTTCTAAGTTCTTGTTTTTCTCAGAAATTTCTTTGAAAATCCCGGCATTTTTCTAACATTTTCTTCTCTTGAAAAATTGTTCTTTCATTTTCAAGTAAGTCTTGTAATGTAGAGATCTGCTTGGGAAATTCAATTGTTTTATCCTCAAGAACTTTTCTCTCTTTTGCAAAAGTATCTCTTTCAGTTATTACAATCTTTTCAAATTCGGATACTTGTTTTGAGAGTTTTAAGCATCTTAGCTCCAAATCTTTTTTATCTTGAAAAGCTTTCTTAGAAAAGTCAGATAGCTTTTGAGTGCAAATTTTCTCCAGATCACCTTTGATTGAATCTGCATTTATATTTTTCATATTTTTGCATCCAATGCAGATATCTTCTCTTCAAAAGCCTTAAACTTGTTATGTAGATCAACTGATTCAGCTTTCAGCTCTGACGATTTCTTTTCAATTGTCTTCAATTGGCTTTGAAGATTGTTTATCTCTCTCTCTCTCTTTCTTTCACTTTAATTTCTTTCTCTCTTGCCTTGATGATACCTGAAAAATCAGATTTAGTATTATTAATACATTTTGCACATTCAGAAGTTTTTTCAGAATTTAAAAATTTAGCTTTCAACTCCTGAATTTGATTTAGAAGCTGTGAATTATGAATCTTCAATTTATCCCGTTCAGCTTCTATAGCAGGTATTTCAGGCATGTACATTATAGTATAGTCTCTCCCTGATAGTACAATAGACATCTTTATATCTGAAAAAATATACTTGAAAAATGATCGTTAACTAAAATCAGAAATTTTTTAATCACTATTAGAAATATGTCCCCCTCCGCAAACTTAGCACGGGGGTCCCGCTAATGAGTAATACTGAATAGAATGATTGCTTGAAATGATCGTCCAAAATATTCAGAAACAAACTTGACTTGATGAATTTCTATGTGTCAGAACTCGCAAACCACTAAAACTCGCAAAACACTATAGATACTACTTCGCGCAAATAGTTATATGTGCGTTCTTGGTTTGCGCAAATCAAAGCATGCGCGTTTTAGGTTCGCGCAGATAGGGTCGTGCGTGTTTTAGCTTCGCGCAGAAAACAATGTGCGCGTTCTTGGGATGAACTTCTCGCAATGCTTTTGCGCGTTTCTATACTTAGAATATTTTTGACACTTTAACTTCGTGCAAAACAATGAAACTCGCATATTACAGAAACCAAGAACAAACTCGCAAATAAGCCCGTGCGAGTTTTCACTTCTCGCAGATCACCCTTTGCGCGTTCTGATCAAGAACTCGCAAATAACATGAAATCATAAAACATCTCCATTGTGCGTGTTCTTCATTCCTTGCGTGTTCTTAGTCTTGCGTGTTCTTCAGTATGAACCTTGCGCGTTTTCTGGATCTTGCATGTTCTTCATCTTAACCACGGATTTCGATCAAAAACATTAAAAACCTGCAATCGATACATGAGAATCCACAAGGTTGATCGAAATATCAACTAGAACATTTTTCTGACACAACTTTTAAGCTAAAAACAACAAAATTACAGAGAATCGATTCAAACGGTGTTCGACTTTTTTTAAAACCGAAAATCACAAAAATTCAAAATTGGATACGAATTATTGTGAATTTGATGATCAATCCTAAACAAGAAATGTTCTAAAACTGTAATTGAACCCTAATGATCCATTTTCTTTCAATAAAATCGCCTAAACACAACAAATTCGATCAAACAGTGACTTTTTGAAAAATGGTCTGCGTGTTCTTTCAAGAATAAAAAATTCGATCAAATCAAAGTTTTTAATCCATCTGAATAGTTTGGTTTGCTCTGATACCAAATGTTAGTCCAAGTTTTCAAGCAATTCCAATCAAGATGAAATAGATTTGACAATTAAGCAACAAGTTCTAGAGAGAGAGTGTAGAGAGAGAAAGTTCTAGTCGTATATCTCACTTCAGTCACTGATTACAAACACTTACAATGCTTTTTATATATGGTCAAAGACCATGTTCACTCAAAGTAAACTAAATTGACTTAGCTAGACTTGACTTACAACCTTTGACTGTTCCTATTAAATCTTGGATACAACAATAACTAACAATAAGCCAGTTGACATGTTAGTAAAACTAAACACATAATAGAAATACACGCATTGGATGTCAGGCTCGGTAGCTTTAAACGTACACCCTCGGAATGTCAACTTCAACCACATAGGGTCCTTACGTTGAGTTATCCTCATCCAATGACGTGTACTAGCACGTACGACTTATACCATACCGTCGATACCTAACCGTGCCTCGATGTGGAAAACTAGCGTTCCATCATCAGACGTAATGATACAAATGATTATGGGGTCATGACGCCCAAATGCAACCAAATAGTCAATCCCATATAAACAAAATCAACCAATATCCATAAAACAATTAAGATTCCATCAAAGATGCAAATCAAGATTTCATGTAAATCCCCATGTAGTCCCAAAGAGGTTCCAATACAATTCTTTGAATAATATTTCCACATCCTAAGTCAATCCATACAAGTTCTCATTCAATATATATATATATATATAATTATCCCAAAACCCTAGAGAAAAGTATATTTTGCATGTATATAAACCACTATTAGCCCAAGATATAAGTTTCTTATCTTGCAATCACACTCATTCAAGTAAACCCTATAATCTCCAAAATTAAGTTTTGGTAAAAACTCACTCAAATCAAAAGGAATCAAAGTGGAGATGTTTAGAAGATTAAAACCCACATTTTAACATGTATAAAGTTTGTAAAAATAAGAATGAACTCACCTTGTAAGGTTGTGGCTTGAAACCCTAGAATCCAAGAATTAGAGAGATGAGATTGGGGTCTTTTAAGAAGACTTGGATTAAGCACAATAAATGCTCAAGAGACCTAAAACAACATTAATGGTCAAGGTTTTGAGGTAGAAGGAAGCATTAATGGAAAAGGAACTATGGAGGGGAAAATTACCAGCTTTATGGGAAGACAATCGCACTTCTCAGCTTAAAAATCAGATAAAATGACTAAAAATCGCGACTTGCTCCATTTTATACCCCGGACCCTTGCCGGCGATAGTGACATCTGTCACTATCGCGGGCATACTCGTCTGGACACCCCCGAACTCTCGGTAACAATTCCCATGATTGTGACACCGCGATAGTGACCAGGGCACTATCGCCTAAGGTGTACCTCGGGGTCTCATCCTCCTGACGACTGTGCCCAGCGAGAGTGACACCTTGTCACAATCGTTGGCGCACTCGCATGCCCTGTATCGAGGCTCACAACGACATTTAACTACCGCTCGTGCAGGCTGTGATCATGAAGACTAATTTAAATTAGATATCTAATTTCTAAATCACATTAAAACCTTAATCAAGAGGTATATAATTCATTAAATCCATTAATTTCGGGGTGTTACACAACGATTGTGCCCGGCGAGAGTGACCCGGGCACAACCGTGTGGCATAGTCGCAGGAATCGACCGAGGCACGGTACACTTTGTGTGAGAGTCTCGGGGAGAATCCCAAGGGCACTCTCACGTGTCATAGTCACCATCGGCCTCTACACTTAAATAAACTCATCCAATTTTATTTGGCATTGAGAGTCATTTTGAGAAAGTTTGGCTTATGTTTTTCCCTCTCCTCAAAAACGATTTTCAGACCTTAATTTTCTTCTCTGTTAGGACTAAAAGTCCTAGTGCGTTGAAAGTTGTATAACACATTTATAAATTTTAAATGTTTTATTATTTAATGCGTTGTAAAAAGCCTTAATTGTTAATTTGGGTTTAGTCTTGCTTAATGAGCCTTGGGCCTTAGGGTTTAGGCCCCTGGTATAAATAGGTTAATATTCTAGGGTTTAGAGTGGAATAAATAGGTTTACACGTATCAACTCAAATTCTCTCTGTAAACCTTAAACCCTTTATCGATCAATCTAATCATATGACCAGGTTTTGTGATTCAATCTTTGTTTATTGTTGATTATTATCGTGATTGCACTATTTTGGGATCCACAATTGGTATCAGAGCCGAATCGAATCAATTTTCATTCGATATGATCAAAAGGATTGTCTAAATTCCTATTTTTTATCGACTTCTGGCTTAATACAATGCATCATTGAGTTCTAACCTGTGTCCCAGGTTGAATCAATCTTTGAGCCGAAAAGATACATATTTATATTTCTTTCACACACGCACGAATCTTTGTGATTCCAATCACATATCTTTGTGATATTGCGGGAACAGTTTGAGAAGTAAGTTTTAATATTCTACTTCGGTGATAACTGGAATTCCTATCAGAGAAATCCCTTTGTCAACTCTGAAAATAGGCCACACAATTATTTCAATTGGTGTGAAATAGTTACTATTGTGTTTCTGTGTTAGTTGTTACCCTTGGTTACTGAATCGTTTTATCTGGTATTTTGTTACCCATCCATTTAGTCTTTGAAGTTACATGATGCTCAAGATTCTTCTAATCGTCATGAGGGGGAGAACAACACAAAATTCAAATACACAGATTATCGTATTGAGGGGGAGTTAGCAAAATCTGAGGGGGAGTAACATAATTTCTTAACTAAGGTTGAAAAGCCATTAGATTCAAATATTGCAATCCATCTATCCCTTATCATATGGTGTTTACTACAAGTTGATTCCTCCTACAAGCTGATTGAAACAAGGTCTGAAAACCAATATTTAACTCGAGGTTAAAAGTCAGATTCTTTGTTTTTTAAACTGAAGATGCACCGTGTAACGTCATGTAACTCACACATTATCTTTCTTGTGTGCTGATCCGATGTGTTGAGTTTCTACAGTTGAAAGTTTCTCAATAGTGCATTCAGTCGAGGCTATTGTACATTGAATCTGATTACAAAGTTGAAATATGAAGACCAAGAGTTTTATTCAAGGGGGAGCTTGAAAAGACATGAAGACAAGCAACATCAATGTGTTTCAAAGATTCAAGAGGGGGAGAAGATCAATACCTAAAGGTTTCAAGATGATAAATGTCTTATTCAACTTTAGGGGGAGATTGTTAGGACTGAAAGTCCTAGTGCGTTGAAAGTTGTATAACGCATTTATAAAGTTTAAATGTTTTATTATTTAATGTGTTGTAAAAAGCCTTAATTGTTAATTTGGGCTTAGTCTTGCTTAATGGGCCTTGGGCCTTGGGCCTTAGGGTTTAGGCCCTTGGTAATAGGTTAATATTCTAGGGTTTAGAGTGGAATGGTCATAATAGGTTTACACGTATCAACTCAAATTCTCTCTGTAAACCTTAAACCCGTTATCGATCAATCTAATCATATGACCAGGTTTTGTGATTCAATCTTTGTGTATTGTTGATTATTATCGTGATTGCACAGTTTTGGGATCCACATTCTCTCTCCTCAATGAATTCTAGACTTAGATTCATTAAATTAATGCTCATCCACTAGGATTCTTTTTCATTACAAAGAAGGTTCAAGGATTTTCAAGCTCCAAGTCATCCCCTAACCTTCTATGGTTTTCTCCATTTATTTAGGTTTTCACTTTACAAACCTAAAAGGTGAGTTCATTTATTCATTTCACTTATGCTTCCATAATATGTGCTATTTCTTGATTATTTAACTTGTATGATAATATCTTGAGATCTTGACCAAAAATGAGAAGTTTTGGTTTTGGAGAGTTGTTTGACCTAAAAGAGAAATAATAAAGGGTTTTTGGATGAGTGTGACCAATGATGATTTCTAAACATGATTTGCAACAATCATTTATTTCCTTGTATGTATGAATATTAAAACTCTAAATTTGTGAAGTAAACCTTTTGGGGTTGAGTTACTGGTTAACTTGGATTTTGTGATGAAGTAAATATGTACAATGTGGAACCATCTATGTGTTGAGGGACTTTGACATGTTCTAATCCTAGTGTTTGTAGATATATGAGTTTTGAGTCCAATATAAAATTTATGAAATGATTTTGAGTTGGCCAAATTGTGGGACACTAGAGAGTAGACACTAAAGGACATCGATATCCTTGAGGTGGAACTCGTCTAGCTTAGGTAGGCACTAAGGTTCGGTAATTCCTTGAAGTGCAACTCTATGGAGTAAACACTAAAGGTGCATGAAATTTCGAGGTGATGCCAAAGCGGTACGTGCACTAAAAATAAGAACATGAGATGTGGTCCCAATAACATCATATGTAACCCCACTCACGTGTTCTCGTCACTTTAATGGAAATGGGTCTCTCCCATCATCAAAAGGTGAAATTGTGTACATGTTTAGGTGTGGAACTTCACAGAAACTATGATTTATGGTAATATGCTACCCTTGCGGATCGGGTAACCTTAGATCAATATCTTCATTTTCATGTTTATATAATTATGTATGAATTCACTAAGCTTCCAAGCTTACACTTGTTTTCGTGTACATGGTATACAAGTCCCGCTAGTGGCACATCTAGAAACATTTGAGATGTCAACCAATGCAGTTAGGAGCATCTAAGGCGTGGGTTTTGGGAAGCATTTTGTGAGAAGAGAAGGATTCTTGTGAAAGACATAGTGACACCCAAAGATAATCTAGCCATCTATTAGCTAGATTAATTAGGTTGTTATGTTATGTCTCTACTTCGTGGTTTGAAAATTTGATGTACAAACTTTCCCATTTTGGGTTATAGTTATTTATAACAATTGGAGGTTTTATGTCTTTCGTCTTAGAATTTCCCTATTTATATTATTTAAATTGTAGGATATTACAAGTTGGTATCAGAGCTCTAGTTTAAGTGAACTATGTATTAGAGTAAGATACCTAGACTTAAGATGAGACGTGAAGTTATGATTTGGTAAGAACTGGGTAGGAACTCTAAGAAAAGGGAAAGACTAGAGTCAACAAAAAATACACTAATCGAAAGTTTTGATGATGATAACAAGAATTCTCATATATAATATGTTCATAATCCCACTTAGCTAATGCTATTATGGATGTGTCAATACGTGGGCATGCTTGACTTCAATGTTGTTGCAATAATCGGTGAATGTAGTAGGACGTTTATTATTATATATATCGGTATAATCTCTCATCCTTATTCCTGTGTGTGGCATACTAGTATGGTAAACACACATGGTAGACCTCGAGCACGGGTGGATGGTCACGAGGCGACTGCATCCATATCTGATCAAACAAAAAGAGTGGAGACAACTATGATTCCACCTATACCTGATCTGTTGGGTGGAGGTCCCGAACATGTTCCAAGGGTTAACATGGCCTCCACGACCCCGATTATGCAAGAGGTAAATCCGCAAACCGAAATGTTAGCGGGTGTGATGAAAATGGTTAACGCTGTGTTGGAGAAACAACAAGAAGTGTTCATAAGTATGCTAGAGGATAGTGACAACAGCCATCGAAGACATGAGATGACAGCCGAAAACATTGTGGCGGGTTTTGGGGGAACTGGAAACGTCACAAGATTGGAGGATCCAGCCAACCATGATGTTAGGACGGTTGAGAGAACCTGCTCCTACAAAACTTTTCTGTGCAACAAGCTACCAGAATTCTCTAGTTCAGATAATCTTGTTGACTACATGAACTTGATACGAGCGATAGAACAAGCCTTTAGATCGAGTGAGTATGGAGAGGATCTGAAGGTGAGGTTCGCCTCTCAGATGTTGAGGGGCCCAACCTTTCAATGGTGGAAGGTCACCAACTCTACTCTTGAAGACTCCATGTTAGCCCGGTTGCCTTGGGCCTCTTTCAAGAATAAGATCTTGGAAGAATACTGTAACGAGCAAGAAGTAGATCTGATTGAAGAGGAACTTTGGACACTCAAAAAGGGGAATTTATCAGTGAGAGACTATAGCTGAATTTAGTGAGTCATGTGGCTCCAATTGAGAATGAAAAGGTGAAAGAATACCTCAAAGGCCTCCCCACAGATACGATAGCCATGGTCCGCAACGCTAAGGCCTCTACTCTACGGGAGGCAATTGAAGAGGTCAAAATCATGGAGGATGTCTACACCCGAGATAAAGAAGAGAAGGCCAGTGTGGGGGATAAGAGGAAGTGGGAGAGCCCACAAAATTCTTTCAAGAGGTCCATGTTGAGTTCTAGTGGAAAGGGAATGGATACGTGAAGGGAAGCAAGGTGGTGTCCCAAATGCAAGAGCAAGAATTTTGGACCTTGCAATACCAACCCAATTGTATGCTTCAAATGTGTAAAGGCGAGACACGTCTCTATAAAGGGAACTATTTGCTACAAGTGTAAAGAGATAGGGCATATGAGGGGCGAATGCCCCAAGTTGAAGGGCAACTTAAAAGGATCAAGCATGGGGAGCCAAGCGAGGAAGGAAGCCGCTTCGAGAATGCAAGAGAATACCTTCTAGATGACTATGGAGGAAGCGAAAGAGACCGCCGATGTTGTGTTGGGTACGTTCTTACTCAACTAGAGTATTGTTTGATTCCGGAGCAAACCGCTCTTTTGTGTTAACCGTATTTTGCAAGTCTTTGGGTGTGTATCCTAGTGCCCTTAGTGATGCCTTAGTTATAGAAGTAGTAAATGGGAACAAGTTGTGTTGTGCGAAATTCTAGAAAGGTGTCGTTTGGAGATTAGAGGTGAACACTTTGAGATAGACCTACTTCCAATGGCTATTGGAAGTTTTGATGTGGTGATCGGAATGGACTGTTTAGTGAAACACCAAGCCGAGATCTTATGCTCGAAGAAACTAATCAGAGTACCCATAGTGAATGGGGACTTTGTTCTCGTTTATGGGGAGAAATGAAAAGGCGAGGTAGTAATCATTTCCTGTATTAAGGCAAGGAAGTACCTATCAAAGAAATACTCCTCGTTCCTAGCATATGTAGTAGACGCTAAGGCAGAAAAGAGGAAAGTATAAAGCGTGAAAATTGTTAATGAATTTTTGGACGTCTTTCCTGACAACTTACGGGGATTATCACCCGATCGCTAAGTAGAGTTTTGAATCGACTTAGTTCTGGGAGAGGCGTCGATAGCCCGTGAACCCTATCGCCTTGCACCAACAGAAATGCAAGAGATGATGAAGCAATTGCAAGAATTGCTAGAGAAAGGCTTCATGAGACTAAGTTCTTCACCTTGGGGAGCTTCGGTGCTTTTTGTCAAGAAGAAGGACGGCACGATGCGTATGTGCATCGACTACCACGAACTGAATAAAGTGATGGTGAAGAACAAATACCTACTTCCCCAGATTGATGGTCTCTTTGATCAATTGCAAGGAGCGGGATGCTTCTCCAAGATTGACCTTTGTTCGGGGTATCGTTAGGTAAGAGTGAGGTATGAGGATGTCCCGAAGATGGTGTTTAGGACTCGGTATGGGCACTACGAGTTCTTAGTCATGCCATTTGGCTTAACCAATGCGCCGACCGTACTTATGGATTTGATGAATCAGGTTTGTCGACCCTTTTAGATAAATCTGTCATAGTATTCATCGACGACATTTTGGTCTACTCTAACGTTGTGTTCTCGAATCCAGAAGGAAAGGAAAAGAAAGGAAAGGGGAGGAAAAGAAAAGAAAGGAAAGGAAAAAAATTATTTGTGTTCTTGAAAAGGAGAGAAAGGAAAGGAAAGGAAATCATTTTTTGTGTTCTCGAACAGGAGGGAAAGGAAAGGAAAGTTGTCATTTTGACAAATATACCCTTATTGTATTTGTCAATTAAAATCAATATTTATAACCAAATAAGCAATAGATTCATCTTCTATTGGTTCAAAATTAATTATAAGTTCATCAATCTATCATGTAAAATTTATTTATTTTAATAATATTTATTATGAGACGTGTCGTCAAAATAAATTATACAAAAATTAATGATAAAAAAGCTGCAAACATTACATATTTAATCAATAAAAAATCAAATAACATCTTTATCATCCATAAAAACCGTGAAACATACCAATTCAGCAATTAACTTATAAAAAGTTCACTTTACATAACATACTATTTGATGCAAAAAGAGGATGAAAAACTAAACTCAAAATCAGAATAAAAAACGCATAGTTGACTAAATTGATACCCTAATAATCCGCACCCATCGTTTTCTTCAAAAGAGACATCCTCAGTGGAAGAGGAAAACCAAATAATGCTTGTGTTTTTTCTGAATTTGACACTAGAAAAAGATATGCGTGTGATATCTTTTCAGGTCCCACACCCATCAAATCGAGCTCGTTATATATATGTCCTAAGTACAAAGGTAGATGAGATCTTTCGAATGCCTGTTATAAAAGGTTAATAACGATAATCAGAAATCTGATAAATTCAAATATAAATGTTCAAAACTCAATGTACAATGTAAACAAACTCAATACCTGTGTACTTTCTCTAATAGCATTAGCTACATTATCTATGGACGCCATTATCTTAGAAGTCGTTACATCTTCTTCCACCTTTCTTTTCTTACTTTTTGATGTGGTTACCTTTGGCTGGTTCATTTGTGATGTTGGCATGGTAGATGTAACTTGAATATCGTCACTACTGATGAAATTCTCCAAACTGATCTCATCGATAGATACCATTCGATCAGTGTCATCAATCGTTTATGATTTTTGCTGATTGGTGGCCATTCGATTTCTTCTTTCTTTAGCTGTCTCAGCAACACCACCTGTTGCCCTATCTCTAGCAAACAATTCTAACATATCATTGTAGTTAGATATTTGTTTCTTTTTCCATTTTGCAGCATCGGGCTTTTCCTTTAAAAAATAAATAATAATCGTATTAGAAATAATAATCAGTAAATATTATAAATGAAATTGCTAAAAACACATACCACTATAAATCAGTAAATATTATAAATGAAATTATTAAAAACACATACCACTATCAATGCTTCCCAAACCTCTTCTTCTGCCTCAAATAACTTTGTCTCAGAATTCCAAGCAAAACCACTTAACGAAACACCACGAAAAATGTCATAGCATTGAGCAAAATGATCTTTCAAGGTCTTCAAATGATTCTTCAGATAATTTTTGTTGAAATCTTTGTTAAGACTTTTACTTAAGTCATCTACCATATTGGCATATGCTTGGGAAGTGAATGTTCCGTCAACCTTGTTACCTTTATCTTGTTCCTTGAGCATTACCTGAATAAATGCATCATCCATCTGCGGAGTCCAAACAAATGGCTTCCTCTTCCTCGTGTTTCCATCGGTTACCTTTTTACTCATGACCAATTAATGCGTAGTAAGCATGCATATTAAACTTAACAATATTAATCTAAAAAAATATGAATAACAATTAAATATAATACATAATTTAAAAAAATACAAACGTTAATCATCCATCATCCATCAAATTCAAATATGACCATACAATATTAAACAACTATTTAGACATTACTTTCGTTGTTTAGGTACAACGAGTAATCACTCCATATTTCATTTGCAATTGAACTTCAAATTTGTTCTCCTCTATCATAAAGAATTGTCTTTCTTGAGTTAGGGGTCGTTTACGTAACGCTTAACTGGGTAAATGCTTAGCTAGTCACATTACCTTACCGGATAAATATGGCAAGGACCAAGAATCTTACCCAGTAAGAGCGAAAGCAAGGATCGAGAGTCTTACCCGGTAAGTGAGTGCAACGATTCTTACCATGGTTAGCGTTTACTGGCTAAATTGTTGCATATGATGCCATTTTGGTGGACTAAAATCTTACCCGGTAAGTTAGTGATACTGTTGAATTTTACCGGTAAACACTTACCCGGGTAAGTGCCTCATTTTTACTTCTGCATCTTCATTGTACTTGCTCAATCTGTTCCAAGGCAAATGACATGTTGCAGCATTCACATCTTGACGTTTCCACTTTTTATATATATATATATATATATATATTTTTTTTTTTTTGCAAACTTGAAGGATTATATACTTTTTTTTTGGTTTACATTTAAAATTTTACACCACACTGCATTGTTTAAGCACAACCTCCACACTAAATCTACATCCCTAAAGTCTCTGGATGATCATGGGACTTCAAGATGGGTGGATGTTGTTCAGTATTTGTTATGAAGTTGTTCATCGGAACCAAATGGCCTTTGGTCTAGCGGTATCAGAGCCTTTGGCTTCCTAGGAGGTCAAGGGTTCAAACCTCACCAAAAGTGAGGAGGGTGTGTTATTTGTTTCATTTGTCGTATATAAATATTATATACTTCAAAAAAAAAAAAAGTAAAGTTGTTCATGGGGATTTTAGGTTGTGGATTTTTAAAATATTGTAGGGTGGCTTGATTTTTTGGTTGCATATGATTAAGGTGATCACTAACTGGGTGGCTTTATTCAAACTCAAGTTATAGATCTTTTATTCTACTCCCCATGCATCTTGTAACTGATGTTGAAATTATACATTGAGATTATGTTTTAATTAAAACTCTTGGAGTTTGTTAGTTATCAACTAAAACTTAGGGATTGTTTACTAAACGTTTACCTAAAAATGCTTACCAGGTAGGTAAGTGATGGTGTTAAATCTTATTGGTAAGTTCTATTGGGTAAGCATTTGTGTAAATAACCCTAAGCTGATAATGTGCATTTTGTATTTACTTATTTTTATGTTATGAGTTTCATGTTCTATTTTCACTTCTAATCATATTCATATTTAAATGTTTATAAGTAAGACCACGATGAATGTATTTTGACCTGACCTGGTTTCAACTTTCAAGATTGTTGTTGTCATGGATACACTGTTTACATGTGTCTCGTGCATGTTAATACTTTCATGTTTCAACCATTCACAAGCGAATATATATCAAATTTGTGTAAATTACGAACCAGGAGATATTTCAGAGTTGACTTAGCGGTTGAGGCTAACGGAGGGGTTCAAATCTATCTTTTGCACAATTCAAGCTTGAACCTGTTGTATAAATATTTGAGTGAAGTTGTTTTGCCCACTTGCCAACTGAGCCACACACTTGAAGGCTTTTCATTTTCCATTTAAAGTAAAATTTCACGTTATCATTATCCGATGCATTGTACGGTCACACTGCTAGTAAATACATATATTTATATATGTCTATATTTATTATTAAATGACAAATTAATTTAATATCTCAATATTAGTAATTAATATAGTGACGATTTATTATAATTTTAATTTTAAATACATTATTTTTAACTAATTGGGTACCCAACAGGTTCCTAAACCCACTGTGGAATCCTTCACCCTGGACCCGTCAGAGATTAGTCGGGACGGGTTCGAGACGAGGGATTTTTTTACCCTGAAAATCAACAAAAATTCGTTAATAATAACAGAATAAAAATTTTAATCAAAACTTTACTAAAATAAAAAATATATTTTTTAAAACCTTTACTAAAAATAAACTAATTTTTTTGAAAGAAAAATCGTATATATTGAGAAGTAGTATTGGCGGCGTCAAATCGCCGCATCAACAAATAGTCAAATACCCCTCAAATGCTATTAAACAATCCAACGGCCGAAATGAACCCATCTGCTTCATCCATGTGCTCACAAAGCGGGTAAATTGCCCGTACAACAAACGTTCAAATTTTATACTTGTAATAACAACTTAACCCCCCCCCCCCCCCCCCCCCCCCCACACACACACACACACCTTTTTTCTCTCTAAAACAATCCTGTGTTTGCAGAATCAGAATAAGTATTGAAAGCTGGAATCCGCCATTAATGTCGATACCCATCATCAAAATGATTGGAGGTAGCATCAACAGTAAGAAGAGGAAGATGAGATCAGCAAAGTATTATGGATTACAGAGTTTTCTCCAGCCTGGTTGCCCAATTTCGCTTTCAGGTACGTTTCGTGACAATGTGCGATTATTTCTTCAGGAATGTGGCCAGCTTGAGGATTATAACGTGGGAGGAATGCCGATATGGTGCACGTTTCTGGTTCATGAAAATAGGGGTTTTGTGCTTCCAATGTATACTATTGAAGAGTGTGTTAAGAACTCTCTTCAACCACTGTGTGATCACTGCCGATGCTCTGGTAATTAATCAAATTATGGATTGAATTACTGTTTCTAGACTTGGGTTTTATGAAATTTACCTGGGTTTTGGGTTAGATTTCACTTTTTTCTAACTGGATTTACGGATTTTGATCTGGGAATTATGGGTTTTTGATCATCGTAGACAGTTACTGCAACTGGTTTTTGAAATCCATCAGAAGATTTAGGGCGTTTTTGTCCAATCTTCAATCTCCTAGGGTTTTGTTTATTTGATTGGTTTTTTAGGTTTTGATAATAACGATTTTCAGTTTGTGAACTGGGTACATTTCAAAATTGTGAATTGGGGTTTTCTTGTTATCAAATCTTGGATTCAATTTTCTGAAATGGGGGGTTCCAGTTTTTCATTAGGGTTTGTGTATCTTAATCTTGTTCTACAATTTTAAACGAATATCTGATTGAATCAGTGATGTTTTTAGGGTTTAACAATGAGGAATCATATTATGTCACAGGTTGGAGTCACCATTTTGTATCGAAGAGAAAATACCATTTCATTATCCCGATCGACAACGAATGGAACAAGCCTTTGGACAATGGTGTTCTGGATCTTCAAACTCACATTTTACATGGTTTGATCCATTGCAATGGATTCGGTCACCTTCTTTGTATCAATGGAAGCGAAGGTGGATCGAATTTCATTTGTGGCAGAGAAGTTATGGATCTTTGGGACAGAATCTGCACAACTCTTCATAGCAGGTCCCATTTTTAGAATTCTATAATTTGTGATTCATATTTCATCTTGTTTGATCCAAAATCTTGAAATTCAATTTGTTAATTTGTAGGAAAATAAGCGTTGTGGATACATCAAAGAAGCGAAAGATGGATCTTCGGCTTCTTTATGGGGTATCCTACGGTCACACGTGGTTTGGAAGATGGGGGTACCGATTCTGCCATGGAAGCTTCGGTGTGACCAAGGATAAATACGATGAAGCACTTCAAATCCTAAGCTCTCTTGAACTCGATATTATTGTTCATAATCTGCAGCATTTTTCCATCAAGAAGATCATCTGTCGATATAGGGATTTGAGTGATACAGAATTGTTTACTATCCAAGACCTCTTTAGGTTCATGCTTGCACTCAAATTCCGAACCCCAGAAAAGAAAAGCATTGATCAACCAAAACCAAAGTCGAATTTAACGAAGAAGGAGAAACACGGGAGGTGCAGAAAGTTTTCGAATATGGCTGCGAAATTGGACAGTCGATGGCACGTAAGAAGGCTCGAGCATGTTGCTAATGTGGTTGTGAATGCTCTAAAAGAAAAGAAAGCGGAAAACGGGAACAGAAACTGCGGGATGAGCCGGCAGGACGTTCGAGACACGGCCCGGCTCCACATTGGTGACACGGGTTTGATTGATTATGTGCTAAAATCGATGAATAATGTGATCGTTGGAGGGTACTTGGTTCGTCGGGCAGTGAATTCTTGCACGGGTGTTCTTGAGTATTCGCTTCAAGAGATCACAGACAGCCCGAGTCGACTCGATCAAGATTCAGAAGAGATCGATCAGGGTCGAGTCGACTCGGTGATTACGAGATACAACCCGATATCTGGGAGCGATATATACAAAGATCTGGCTTACTTGTATCATCACATTTTATTGGATTCCGATTCGGAAATGGTTGAGTTGGCAGTCAGGACAGTTTTGGACAGCAAAAACTTCATGAAAGAGTGGCCGTTCAATGATGATGCTGATGAATTCTTGCGATTTATTTGCCGAGTGATTCCGTTGGTTCCGACCGAAAGAAGAAACTCGGTGGGTGAGCAATTGGTGATCCCGCTTCATGCCACGATCCGCGATCTAAAATTGGCGGCCGAGATCGCAATGCGGGATACATATTGTGTTATGGAGAACCTGAAAGTGAGAGAGATTGTGGAATTAGAAGGTTTGGCTGATGACGAGGTGATATTCGGGACCCTCGAATCGGGATCAGAGATCTCGGTGCGTGGGTCTGGGGTCGATTTGTTGACGACTAGTGACCTGAACTACGAAGGTGGGGCCGATAATTGGGTGGTGAACTGCAAGTGTGGGGCCCGGGATGACGACGGGGAGCGGATGGTGGCGTGCGATCTTTGCGAGGTTTGGCAGCATACACGATGCAGTGGGATAGACGATTCCGAGGCGGTCCCGCCACTTTTCATGTGTTACAGGTGTTGTGATTCGATTGGTCCACAGAAGTTACCGAAACAGATCGATAGCTTCACGGACTGGATGATGGTACCGTTTGTCGGAAACACACATATCGATTTGTTTTACTAGTGAACATTAAAGATTCATAATTGTCAACAAAAATAGAAATTTTGTTCCTAATTGTTTGGAAGATGCATATAAATGTTGAAAACTTTTAAGGAAATCAATGTTCAAATGGTCTCTACAAGCCATTTCACATAATAAACCACCGATCGAAAATCGTCCCAGCAGAAAGAGGGTGGAGTTTCCATAACAAAATGGACTTATTTTAAGTTTTTAACGATGAGTTGGACTTGGTTTAGAATAAATGAGCCCTTGTTGGGGTTGTTTTACGGCTTCGATGCTGAGAGGTTGTCTTGCCATTACGGCTGCCACCGGCGGTGGCAGAACCACTAGCGGCACCACCAGCAGCGCCGCCGTTGTCACCATTGCCATTGTTTGATGCAGGAGGTCTAGCTGGTGGCTCTAACGATGTCGGCCTTCCTCCATCAATCTGATACTGTATTTAAGAACAGTGATTTGATCAAATGATGCTAAAAGGAAAGACGG
Source organism: Arctium minus (assembly GCA_954870635.1). Taxonomy (NCBI): domain Eukaryota; kingdom Viridiplantae; phylum Streptophyta; class Magnoliopsida; order Asterales; family Asteraceae; genus Arctium; species Arctium minus. The sequence goes on along the minus strand of OX941097.1, from coordinate 31,660,031 downwards.
TGTAGTTGAATGTAAGGAGAGTAAACTTATAACTACCGTTAAACTACTTTGAGTTTCCCACAAAACCCGAGAATTCCAAGCCCGGTAACCTATAAGAGAAGTCCTAACCGGGCTTTGGGGTTGAAAGAGAGCCCCATTGGGCTTTTTGAGAGAGGGCTTTAACCGGGCTTTTTGAGTTAAATATATGTTTAAACCGCCTTTTTCACCAGATGGCTCTTTTGGAGAGTAATATGACGAAGTTCCAAGAGATATATAAGTTATAATAATAAAGTTTGATGGTAGCATTAATGATAGTCATAGCTTTAGTATCTAGTACCTTGCACGCTATTGAGCAGTATTGGTAGCGGTTTGGGTCCATGAGTTTTCTGGTGCAAAAACGGCAAGAGATGTGTTGCTTGAGGCTGCCTGAGCCGCAATGCGGGAGGGGATGGAGAGCCACGACCTCCCTTCCGTTGGACAAATATGGCTGCAATTAAAATAAGAATGAAGACCGAGTATAAATACACGAAACATTGTATAAACATATTCCGATACATATGATTTTAAACTTTATAGATTAGCACTCATAACAAAATTTCAATCTGAACTAAAATGACACAGTAAATCTCACTCGAACCCCCCAATCCCTAGTCCTTAACCCCGTCGAGAAATAATATTCCATCCCCGTCCCAAATCTCCGTCGGGATTCCCCCGGCCAAACGGGGTTCAAGTGGGTGTCGTTTTTTTGCCACTCTTAGCAAACCTGACCTCTTCTGCAAATAATAGAGCGGTTGTTTTCGTAAAAACCCTCCACTTGTGTAAAAGCGTGAGCAAGTAGGTACCAACACATGGAATTCCCTTCTGTCTAACCATGCTTGCAACAGGTCCCCACATCTAATCTGCGACTTTAGTCCTCTACCTCCGAATACTTTTATTAGATATCATATTCTTAAAAATGTCATTCGTAACAAATATTCTGTAACACATAATACTAAATGCACATACACCTATCGCACTCCACCGATCTCCAATGAATTCATGTGTCTTTTTACAGCACCCGTGTGCTAACCCAAATCGACCGAGCTTTAGCTTAAGGGGGTGTTTGGGATTGCTTATTAAAGTTGTTTATTAACTTATTGCGTTTTCAAACAACAAATAAGTTGTTTTGAGTGTTTGGATTGGAAAAAAGAAAAAAAGGCTTATGACTTTTCCACTCCGCTAATAAGCAGTTTTTGATAAGTCATTCCCAACTGACTTATTTGAAACTCCTTATTAACTTATTTAACCAAATTACATTTTACCTTTCTTTATATAAGTTAATAAGCACTTTTACAAATAAGCATAAGTTGTTTTAAATAAGCAATCCCAAACACCCCCTAAGTCGCATTCATACTTTTTTTAATAAATATTACAAATCTTTGTATTTATAAAAAATAACAAATAATGATGTGACACGTTGTCAACGTAGGATTGTTTGTAGAAATTTTCGGGAATTTCTCATTTTAAAAAAAATGTTTAATCTATACTATATTATAAAAAAAACTCTTAAAAACAATTGCTAAAGTTTAATATACTACTATTTAATGCTAATTACATAAAACTTAAATAAAGAATGAAAACTTAAAATCTCTTTCTATTTAATCCTTATCTCTAACAACTTTAACTCCCCTACATAATTAAATATAGGATAAAGATCAAATTTTAAATATAAAAAATCTAAAATATAATTAAAAAATCTAACAGAATATTTAATGTTTATGTTATAAAAAAACATTATTTTATCAAACCTAAAATAAATTACATTATTATTAAACTATCGAAGAAACTTTTAAAAACAAACTTTTATGCATTAAGTACTGTTTATTGATACACATTACTTAAAATTCAAGATTACAAGTTATGATACATGACTATAAATTTCTAAAGTATATGTATGAATTCATAACTAACCGATATAAAGAATTTAAAATATATAAGATAAAAATAAAAGAAAAAACAAAAAACAAAAAATAAAAGAAAAAAGAAAAATCGTGATATATCTCATAGTTTGTTAGAAAGACTGAAAATGTATGTTTTTATTATAAGTGGGGTATTTTTTGTAATTTTTACATTGATCTTCATCTTCTCCGTTACGCCCTCTGGAATTCTCTCATCCTCCATCTCTCAATACCTTCCACTCTATTCGGTTCTAGTTTTGAGGAGGTATTTCGCATATTTGCTGAGTCGAGGTGTCGTTCAATAACGCTAATCGTGGTACGTATTCGTTTTTTTTTTACTTCCTCTCGATCTCTCAATCTGTTGTTCTTCATAGTTTTTATAATAATGCTGGAATTTTGGTGGTTTAGTTCAAGAGTTCACTGTTTATTAATGGTAAGACACTATATCTTGAATACCATTCTCTCTTTTCTTTTGATTTCTGAACTTTTTGTAGTCAAGCATTTTTTTCAGTACTGTTGATCAGTGTTTTCTGATTGATATATAGGTCTTCAGTATAAAGTCACTTTTGAAGTTGAGTGAATATATCCACATGTAGATTAGATTATAACAGTAATTATAGACAATGTTGTGATCCAGCAATTTTAGCATTGATATGAATTTAATGGGACTAAGTTTTAGCATTGACATAAATCAGAGGCTTTGTGCTTTTTGGTTGCTCAGACAAATGCATATTAACTATGAATCCTAGAGGTGCCCACATGATGGATTTTAATGGTGTTTTGAGACAAGTTCTTCTGTAATAACTTTCTGGAAATGATGTCATTCTAGGTGGTAGAGGTCCAGCAGAATTATAAGATGTTGCCTTTTTCTTATGATTTGATAGGAAATATGTTGTTAAATCACTTTCCTATTCTGACCTCTGCTTAGGAACACATTATAGCCAAAATATATGCATTTTTTTCTGTTTTGTATCATAAATACATTCTACTGACATTGCATCTATGGTTCGCGGAGTACTGGAAATCACTTGAATTTGAGGCACTGGGTATATATTTTTATTTTACATCAGAGATTTTTTTGCGGTTAGCACTTAGCATTAGAGAAGGTTTGTTTTTTTAGATATAGAACATTGAGCAAGAGAAGTAATAAGCAAATAAATATTGTATATCCTGATGTACAATTCATGATGTTCATCATATCTAACATAAGGTCCAATGTGGTCTAGTTACATAGCCAATTGTATTTTGTTCTTCTGCAATTAGAATTTGCAACATTGGACCCATCTGTGGCAAACGATGCATTTAATATAAGAGATTGATTGTCATTTTGACTGTGTAGCCGTGCTCCACCTGGGACTGTTTAAGTTGGCTCTTCAAAACTCAAAAGCACTTTTAATGCAACAACTCTCTTGTTCTTTATTTTTCCTATACATGGAACATCCCATGTTTTTCATTTGAAATGAGAAAAGTGACTCAAGTACCCCTTGCTTTTCTGGCAGAGGTCAAGGATTGTTTGCTTATGGGTATTCGTTTAACAATGTTGTATTATCAGGCTAATAACATACCTTGAAGTAGCTGTGAAGCTGAATTTGTTTGGGCATTCGGGTCAAGCTGTAAATGTTTTCATCGAAATGATTCATGATCTATGATATGTGTTTATTAAGTATGGATAGGTTGGTAAGAGGGAATCAAATGGTCAGGTTCATGACATCTGATGTTGGGTCGGCGTATGAACTAATTGTATTTGCCTGCTGTTTGTTCTGTATCAAAGCAAATTGCATTAGTTACTTATGTATCTGATGTTGGGTTCATATGTACCTTCACATGCAGCCATACCATATGTATAATGTGAATGGAAATGCCTACCACCAAATAGATTTTTGGGATTTCCAGTTTAAAAACCTTCATTTATCTGAAGTTGGGTTTGTATGTACCTTCCTAAAACATAAATGTTATTCCCACATGCCTGATGGGTCCTTGCAATGGTATAAAATGCATAGTGGTATCATATAAATGTCGCATTCTTATATAAAAGGATTTAAATTCATAAAAATTAGATACTTAAATAAATGATGCGCGCAGGAACCTCTCTGCAAATATAAGATGTGCCATGTTTTCACATGATGAGGATTTGGTGTTTGTGTTTTTTTACAATTGATGAGGAAGACATGTTAAGATGGATGAAAGACTTGAAGATAGTGTTTGACATTTTATTTGGTATGTTTTATGAGTCGTTTTCTTAACTAGCTAATGTTATGTTTAATATGAATTAGAACAAATTTTTTTCTTGAAATCTTTCTATCGTTACATGATGTACATGCGTAGGAGTATGTTCATTTTTGTTATTTATTTCTTTCCAATCAAAAGTCCTTTCCTACACACCAAACAACATACTTGAACAATTCATGACCGAAAACCCAAAGATGATAATAGAATGGTACCGGACGATTCCATTCCTTTGCTCATTTCGTTAGCTTTTCTATTACATTCCACCTTACCAAACAGGAGGAATTAAAATGCCTAGAAATTGCACAATTAAAATTGGGCCAAAATAGAAGTAGGCGTTGTTTACTAAAACAATGACGGTTCTGTTGACTGGTACAGTGGTCTAGTATGTTGTCGGGGATTATAAGAGACTAGACCAAGCTGGAAAATGTAAGAGTGGAGGGCGATTATTAAACCTCCATTTCACCCTGCGAGATCACCTTCTATCATTGCATTAAACCTATCTGAAACATGTTCTTGATTTCTATCCGCATAATGGAAATCAATAACCAAGTATAAGAGGTATACTTATATTGCAAAAGGATGGTTTCAGTTGTAATTACTTTTAAGCATAATGAAGCAAAGTATATTTATATATATCACAAAAGGATGGTTCTAGTTTTTATTACTTTTAAGCATAATGAAGTAAGTGTAATAATGTTATTCCTATATCTATACCTTACCAAACAGGAGGAATTGAAACACCTAGAAATTGCACAATTAAAATTGGGCCAAAATAGAAGTAAGCGTTGTTTACTAAAACAATGACGGTTCTGTTGACTGTTACAATGGTCTAGTATGTTGTTGGGGATTATAAGAGACCAGACCAAGCTGGAAAATGTAAGAGTGGAGCGATTATTAAACCTCCGTTTCACCCTGCGAGATCACCTTCTATCATTGCATTAAACCTATATGAAATATGTTCTTGATTTCTATCCGCATTATGGAAATCAATAACCAAGTATAAGAGGTATACTTAAGGATGGTTTCAGTTTAATTACTTTTAAGCATAATGAAGCAAAGTATATTTATATATATCTCAAAAGGATGGTTCTAGTTTTTATTACTTTTAAGCATAATGAAGTAAGTGTAATAATGTTTTTCCTATATCTATGAACAACGTGCCCTTTTCCTTTGTTTGTTGACTATGGCAAGTTGTTCTAGAAGATTCTAAATAGATTCCTCATAGTATCAAGAACTCTATCAAAAAAGAATTCGTTTTTAGCTTTAGTGATAATATATTTTGGGGTTTTGTGCTTGAAGTTAAGTTTTATCTCTTATCATGCCCATAATTAGGATGGTGATTTGACCGAAAATGTAAATTCTTCAAGAAATTAGGGTTTTCTATCGTACAAGTTGTAGGAAAATTATGAATCCTGCAGATTTCTTCATTGAATCTACTAAGTTATTCTACCTGTAGGCTACATTATATGTAGATGATGAATATCTCTTCAATCTATCTTATCAAGAAACACAAATGAAGGAAAAACAAATAGGCGATATGTGCTCTTCATATTATGAGAGGGTCCTTAGGCTGATTTAAACTAACGACGCTAAACTAGCATTAGATACGCACAACCAAACCTTCTTAGAGCAAGAAATACTAACGCGGCCCTAATAACTACTACAAAATTTCAGAATATACTATATTTCCCTCATTCTGGGATATGGATGTTGTGGAAATCGATAATCTATTTCTTTGGATTAGTCACATGTTTAATTGTTCTGTTAGGATAGGCTTTAGCTCCTATTTCTTTGGGTAGATTAGTTTGTTGTTTAAGTTGTTTGTTTCCTAAGATCGTGGCTAGGTTGTTGGATCTCTAGCTATTTATTCTGTCCTTTGTATTTCGTTTGGAGCAAGTGAATAAGAAAGATTTTTCTCTTCTATCAATTTCTACATGGTATCAGAGCACTGATCCATCTCGTTTAGTCATCAAAATCGATGACAAAATACATCAGATCTGCCATGGTTACCGAAACCGAAGGTTCGAGTACAACCCAAGGATCTCAAGTGATGTCGAACACTACAGCCAACCTCTCCGAGGGTGGGTTGATTCCCATCACTGGACACAAACTCACAGGTCAAAACTACAATCAATGGTCTCATTCTGTTATGATTTTCGTCAGCGGGAAAGGGAAAGAAGATTACCTAACCGGCGCAACCTCTGAACCGGAAGAAACTGATGCGAAGTACAGAACTTGGAAGACTGAAAATAACATGGTGATGTCATGGCTCTTGAACTCCATGACCAATGAGACCGGTGAGAACTTCATGTACTATAAGACAGCAAAAGAAATCTGGAATGCCGCTCGAGACACCTACTCAAATAAAGATAATGCCTCAGCTATCTTTGAACTCAAGGGAATACTGCATGATCTACGACAGGAGGAAAAGACAGATACAGAATACTTCAACTTGTTGATACGTTTTTGGCAACAGTTGGATGTGTTGGATGATGTCACGTGGAACTGCCCCCTTGACCAGAAGCAATACAAGGAAATCCAAGGAAAAGAACGAGTTTATAAGTTCTTACTTGGATTAAACCAGAATCTGGATGAGGTTCGTGGGAGGATTCTAAGCTGCAAGCCGCTGCCCAGTGTGAGGGAAGCCTTCTCTGAGGTTCGTCGTGAAGAAACACGGAGGAAAGTTATGTTGGGACCTACAACTACTGAAGGATCTGCATTGGTGGCAAGAAAGGGAACTAAACCACAAAGCTTCCGTAACAATCAGTCCCAAAGCACCCCGGGACCACGATCTGGCAGCCGTCCTTGGTGTGATCATTGCAAGATTCCCGGTCACACAAAGGAGATTTGCTGGAAAATACATGGAAAACCTCCGGGTAAGCAACCATATCGACCCTCCGGTCATGCAGCAGCAACAGAGAACTCTCCTTTTAGCCCTGAACAAATGGAGGTATTACAGAAGATGCTCCAGACCACCATTCAGTCAACAATTGGAGGACAGAGTACAACTGCCATGGAACAAGGTGAGCACTTACCGGCTGCCCTAAATGCGAAACTGAGCCCAGGTGAGTGGATAGTGGACTCTGGGGCCACGGACCACATGACCGGAGACATCCGGGTACTCCATAATCTTCAACCGAATGAAACTGGGGCTAAGGTTCGGACAGCCGATGGTTTGCTATCCGATGTAAAAGGGATAGGTTCGGCTTATATTACAAAAGACATCACTCTCAACTCTGTGCTTTATGTTCCTAACTTGACTTATAATTTGATGTCTATTATCAAATTTATGAAAGATCAAAATTTCACCGCTAAGATGTCTTCTGTTGTGTGTGAATTTCAGGACTCGGTCTCGGGGAGGACGATTGGCAGTGCTAGAGCTCGTGGAGACCTCTTTCTACTAGAACCTGATTCTGCATTCAACTCACCTAGGAAATCCATGTGTTTTCAATCGAGCCAACAAAGGACTGATCTTTAGTTATGGCATCTTAGATTAGGACACCCTAATCTTGTGTACTTAAAAAAGTTATTTCCTGAGTTGTTCAATAAAAGTTCTTTTCCGTTTCAATGTGAAGTGTGTCAACTCTCTAAACATACTCGAAATCAGTATCCAATTCAGCCCTATAAGGCCTCATACCCTTTTCATTTGATTCATAGCGATGTATGGGGACCATCTAGAGTAAAGAACTTATCTGGATCTAGATGGTTCATTACCTTCATTGATGATCATACTCGGGTCACTTGGATATTCCTTATGAAAGAAAAATCTGAGGTTAGACACATTTTTCAAGCATTCCACAAAATGATAGAAACTCAATTTCACACAAAGATTCAAGTGTTAAAAACAGATAATGGAACTGAGTTTTTCGAGTCAAACCTAAGGAAGTATCTATCCAAAAATGGAATCCTTCATATCAGCTCATGTGTTGGGACTCCACAACAAAACGGAGTCGCTGAAAGGAAAAACAGACACCTCCTAGAGGTGTCTCGTTCACTCCTTCTGTCCTCTCATGTTCCATCACTTTTTTGGGGAGATGCAATTCTTTCAGCGGCCTATCTAATAAACCGCATGCCATCAAGGGTACTAAGCTTTGAAACTCCTCTTCAAACCCTTAGATCCTCATATCCTCATATTAGGTTCCTAGCCAATGTCCCTCTTAGAGTATTCGGATGCACGGCATATGTGCACATTCCTTCACAAAATCGCAGTAAACTGGATCCCAGATCAATCAAATGTATTTTTTTGGGTTACTCAAATAACCAAAAAGGATACAAGTGTTATTCCCCAACCACAAAAAAGGTATACAACACCATGGATGTCACCTTCTTTGAGGATCAACCTTTTTACTCCAAATTTGACCCTCAGGGGGAGAATGTGTCTCATGAATATCCAATTTGGTCTATGCCAACGTCAGTTCTAATCAGTCCACCCGATGACTTGTCTACTCCGCCTCCTTCACATCCATCCCATACTCCGCCTCCTTCAGATCCGAAAGAAATCCTGGTGTATTCAAGGCGGAAAAAGGTTACTGAAGAAGAAGAGGTCAACACCCCTCATTGCCATGAGACCAATCCGAGTCAGAATCCTAGTCAAGGTATGAATTCTTCTCCATATACAGGTGAAGATGGTGATAATGCAGCTGAAGTAAGTCACGATGATCTTGATGTCCCAATAGCCATTCGAAAGGGAAAGAGAATGTGTACAGAACACCCAATCGGGAATTTTATGACCCACGAGAATCTGTCACAAACCCACAGGGCCTTTGCCGCATCTCTGGATTCCATACAGATTCCCGCGAGTGTACAAGAAGCCCTAGAACATCCGAATTGGAAATCTGCAGTTGAAGATGAAATCATGGCTCTCGAGAAGAATAACACTTGGGAATACACCACTTTGCCCCCAAGCAAGAAAACCGTGGGGTGTAAATGGGTGTTTTCTGTGAAATACAATGCAAATGGGACGGTGAATCGGTTCAAAGCGAGACTCGTAGCAAAGGGGTTCACTCAATCATATGGAGTTGACTATGGAGAAACTTTTGCACCCATAGCCAAGCTCAATTCCATACGAGTATTACTCTCACTTGCTGCAAATCTAGATTGGCCACTGCACCAACTAGATATAAAGAATGCGTTTTTAAATGGAGAATTAGAAGAAGAAGTGTACATGGATGTACCATCTGGAATCCACGCAGAAGAGGCTATCGGGAAGGTATGTAAGCTAAGGAAATCACTCTACGGGCTCAAACAATCACCACGAGCTTGGTTTGAACGCCTAACGCAAGTGGTGAAACAAAATGGGTTCTGTCAATGTCAAACCGATCACACCATGTTTATTAAAAAGTCTCCAACCGGGAAGAAGACTATTATGATTGTGTATGTGGATGACATCATTCTGACAGGTGATAACAGGGTAGAAATAGAAAGTCTCAAAGATGTACTTGCAAAGGAGTTCGAAGTGAAGGACCTAGGAAAGCTGAAATATTTTCTGGGGATGGAAGTGGCAAGGTCCCACAAGGGAATTTTTGTCACCCAACGGAAATATACCATTGATCTCTTGAAGGAGACAGGGATGCTGGGGTGTAAGCCATCACTCACACCCATGGATCCAAACGGAAGTCATCAAAGGAAGGATGGAGAATCGACAGACAAAGGAAGATACCAAAGACTAGTTGGTAAGTTAATCTACCTAACACATACTAGACCCGACATAAGCTTTGCTGTTGGTATGGTAAGTAGATTCATGAACGAACCAACCAAAGATCAACAGGAGGCAGTAGTCCGCATTCTAAAGTATTTTAAGCAAAGCCCAGGAAAAGGGTTATTCTTTGGAAAGTCACAACCAGAGAAATAAGGGTGTTTACTGATGCAGATTGGGGAGGCTCGAAAATGGATGGAAGATCCACCACCGGATACTGCATGTACGTATGGGGCAATTTGGTCACGTGGAAGAGTAAAAAACAGGTTGTGGTATCTCGTAGTAGTGCAGAAGCCGAGTTTAGAGCAATGTGCCACGGAATTTGTGAGGGAATGTGGCTGAAAAGAGTGATGGCAGAATTGGGGATCACTGTTGACGGTCCCACAAAGTTGTGTAGCGATAACACAGCTGCCATCGAGATCGCAAAAAACCCCGTGCATCACGAGAGAACAAAGCATGTAGAGCTGGATAGACACTTCATCAAGGAGAAACTAGAAGAAGGCGAGCTGGAGCTAGCTTATGTTCCATCGAAGCATCAAGTAGCTGACATTCTTACAAAAGCTCTACCAAAACCAAGCTTCGAAACATTACGGTTCAAGCTGGGTATGATTGACATTCATAGCCCAACTTGAGGGGGAGTGTGGAAATCGATAATCTATTTCTTTGGATTAGTCACATGTTTAATTGTTCTGTTAGGATAGGCTTTAGCTCCTATTTCTTTGGGTAGATTAGTTTGTTGTTTAAGTTGTTTGTTTCCTAAGATCGTGGGTAGGTTGTTGGATCTCTAGCTATTTATTCTGTCCTTTGTATTTCGTTTGGAGCAAGTGAATAAGAAAGATTTTTCTCTTCTATCAATTTCTACAGATGTCAATCAAGCCTAGCTTTGAATTGAATCCATCAAAGATATTTCTACTTCTGAGAATATTTGCAATCTGAAGGCTTGTAGGAATGTATGCTAATTTAGTGACTTCCTCCTTGATCTTCTTTTCTATAAAATGACAGTTAATTTGCACATGTTTGGCTGTGTCATGGTGCCCAATGTTCTTTGCAATATTAGTTGTTGCCTTGTTGTCACATCGCAAAGTCATAGGACCTATCCTCAAACCAAGCAACCTTGTCGATGCCAATTACCTTCACGAATGCATTACTCATTGTCCCAAACTCTAATCTAGCAGCGCACCTTGCAAACACAAGTTTTTTCTTATTGTGCCAAGTAACAAGATTTCGCCAATATGCATCTATATGGATTCCCACATCCCATCTGTGAACTTTTTGAAGCAAAGTCATTTACTTGGGTTGTACATCAGGCACCGGAGAATTCAATAGGCTGCTTCTAGCATCTCTCTCTGGTTGCTCATGAATTTGCTTGCCATGTAAAAGTGAATTCAATATCCAACATGGTATGACCTAAGTAAATCACCTTCGTGGGCAAACAATGAATTCAATATTTGGCAATTGGCATGGTATGTCTTAAGTAAATGAGCTTGCTGATTAGTCTTTAGTATCTTCCCCTGATTTTGATAAACATTGTGTTGGACATTGAGCTTTTCTAACGAGGCTCAAGAAGATTGTTTTCACTTCAATGTACATCCCTCCTCAAGACTTCCATTTAAAATGAGGTTCATTTGTTATAGTAACCAATCAAGGTTCACAACAAAGGCAATAAGGTCCAGATGGGGTTGAGCTTAGCTACTGGAGTGATGGTTGTTAAATAGTTTGAATTATAGGTCATTAGGGTTTACACTTTCTAGTAATCTAAAGTAGGATTTCTTATTATAGGATAACATCTTTAGCATATAATGGATTGCAATCCTTTCTCATGGAATATACATTGAAATTCCCTAAATCAATTAGACAGTGTTAGAGCTGCCTTGTGAAAACCTAGCCGCCTGAAACCGTGACCTCAAAACCACCTTCGCAATCCCTGGAAATTGTTGCCACCGCTTGGAAACCCTAGGCGCTGCCATCGCTTTTCCCTGGAACCTAGCCCCGTTGTCACCTGAATTGTTGTCACTTTGTACGACTGTCGTCATCACTGGAATTTGTCACTGCCGTCCTTGTCGCTGGAATTTGCCACTGCCATCATGACCGCTGATCTGTTCCAGATTAAAAGAAATCCTAATCTCTTCGTCTCTTTCACCAAATTTTGTAAGTTATTATTTTGGGGATTGAGTGAAAAGGAGAGGAATTTGTGGGCGCACATTACGCATATGTTTCTGAACCGGCAATGACTTTAACTATTCCATCATCATGGGAGATAAAGTTCTAGATCAATACTTGACATTTAATGAATTCGTAGTTATGGGTATAATTAATTTCTATGCTATATTGAAGATTCTAGTTAACCTCAACTCTACAAATTGGGCTGAATGGAGTATGTTCTGATGTACACCGAACAAATTATAAAACCAATTTGATGAACACCGAACAGAAAAGCTAATTCAATGATTGAAATTGGAATGACAAAGGTTCACGGACTTTCGAGAGGTCAGAATCTCTCCCAGAGCATACGCTCCAATTGCAACAGATTACAAAACAGAATACCCTGAACAATAGCTAACAACTTTATTTATACTACCCTTAACCCTCTAGCACACCTACCCGCCCTCCAATATTGACCAACTAACTTGACTTCCAAAACCAGGGTATAACAAATACCCTCCCCTCAACACACACCTTGTCCTCAAGGTGGGAAGAAATGAAACAAACGATTCCAACTTCTAATCTCAACCATTGCCGACGGTAGCGGTAGCGATGATGTTAGCAGCGGTGGTGGCCACGGCGGAGGTAGCAACGATGGTGGCCATGGCAGCGGCAGTTTTGATGGCTATCGGTCAACCCTTCTTCCCCTTCTGCCGTTAAAAACACATTGATACCAAAATAGTAATAAACAAATTGATGCTGCCAAGTTACAACATCTCTCCATTCCGCTGCAACCGGAGATAAACCCTTCCAATTAAGCTCCATGTCGTCTCCAATTTTAAACCAACCTATGAGATCACGAACCCCCACTTGCCTATTGTAACTCTGTCTTTCCAAAGCCAAAGCCAAAATCAAAATAGCTCTAGTAAATTTGCCACCCACAATCTTCTCCCAACTTATAAACTCATCCCAATGCTCATGTCCAAATCTACTCTCAATCCAACTGTCAAGACCTGCCACTTGGAAAGAGTCCGACAATTTTATTTGTTGTTTTGGATGGTATAGTGGACACATCAATAGAGTATACTCGTCACTGACTTCCATCCCATACTGAATTCGTGTCGCTATACCTACACCCATGTCATCGTTCTTCCCTGCTAGGCTTGCACTATTATAGCCATCACATCCAATGATCTCATTACCCACATTGACATGGCCTTCTCCTTCTAGTCTTATGTTCATTCCCAGGGACAAAATACAAGAATGTCGGATGCTCCCTTCGTTTACTATGTTCAGCTGCCCAACACAACCTATATATCCCTTCTTCTTTAGAACGACACCCAATAAATGATCACCGAAAACACGATATATATTATATATATCGTGGGATTTATTTACCTGCTTTTTATTTTCAACAACATTTCGTACCTTTATATCAAGAAGTAAATTGACAGCCCGATTTGGTCCATGCTTCCGGACAGTTCTGCCACCTGGAACAATCTGTGACGGAAAGGTACCTTTTTTTAAACATGGAATATCTGGTGGAGTAACTGTTGCCTGCTTTCGGTTGTTCGTATCCAAGAAATATAGTTTCATATAAAGGTGCTCGTCCAAGGATGTGTGAAATCTTGCAAGTTGAATCTCCATCACATCAATCAAAGGAATTGATAATGTCATTTTTCGAACCTCGGCAAGTGTACTAACCGTAGCCCCTGTTGGTGGTAGAGACCGCAATTGCCAGTGAAAGTCTCCCACCCAACTGCTCCCACCTGGTCAATCCTCTTCCTTCTAATTGTGTTGTTTCTTTCTCCAAATTACCCAATATTGATTTTAAGGAAACCTGCCTTTCCTGATTTTTCTCTTTCAAAATCTCTTCACCTTCTGATTTTGCTCTCCTTAGAGAACACACCACCCCTTGATTTCCATCCTCATCCTTTTGATTAATCTCCTCGATTTCTTTCACGTAAGGCCATATATCAAACCTTGAGATCCACTTGTAAAAAAACCTTTTCTCATGCCTAAGAGGAACACATAATTCTGTTTGATGAACTTTTTCCAATCGTACATCGTAAAATTTACCTTGAGAACTAGGTATCAATCGTGTCACTGCATGTCATGGAGGTAATGGCACCGGTGGTGGGAATGGTAACGGTGGAGGCGGCAGCGGCGGGGGTGGTAATGGTCAGTGCAGAGGTGGTGGTGGCAGTTTCTGATGATCGGTGCCCAGCCAATCTCCCCTAGACGCCGTCAAAGATACCAAGTTTGTCGAGGATTTGAGTTTGATAGATCCATTTAAGTCTATTATGGGCTTGGGCCAAATTAAACCCATTGCTTTATGTTTGGGCCAGATTAAACTCCCTGAACAAGACTTCGATAACATCAACGACTATTCATACCTGAAGTGGGTTCTCGTGACCGAAACGACATTCATTTGTTTGAGCGGATGATGAATCGATGATAATGGAAACGCCGATGACAACGGTGGGGAAAACGATGGTAACGGCGGCGGAAGCGGAGATGGAAGTTTCAAAGAGGACGTTGATGGCGTCAGTAGTGGCACGCGATGGTCATCAACAGACCCCACCCTTCCCTTATTTTGAACTCTTTCTTTTGCATCTTCTCCCTCCTTCTCGCTCTCTATATTTTCTCCTTTCTTCCCCTGCCAATTCTCTGTATTGTCTCTTTCAATGGCCACACCCGTTTTTAGGGTTAGAAATGGTTTACCAGGAGAATATCACTGTTGAGCGGAATTGACAAAGAAGCATCCGTTTCATATCCTCCCATCGTCTAAAAGGCCTTCTCTGATTCTCCCATTGAAACCACCGCAATGTGACTCCTTCAAACAAACTCGCAGAGACTTCCAGTTGTTCTTCGTTGTTCAAGCATTTCAAGGCAAAATACTTCTCTACTTTTAAAATCCACTCGTTTGGATTATTGCCATTGAAAGACGAAATCTCTAAATGACTGCTTTCAATTGCCCTGGATCTACTCGATTCAGCCCTCCCTCTCTTCTTCTCTACATCCTGAATCATCCTATCGAGCTGTCTCATTATTGTGTTCATCTTCTCCTTTATGGATCCCATGGTTGTCTCCAGATCAATAAGATTAGTCACGTTTCTAATCATCATCTTCCAAGAATCGAACTGCTCTGATACCATTTGATGTACACCGAACAAATTATAAAACCAATTTGGTGAACACCGAACAAAAAAGCTAATCGAATGATTGAAATTGGAATGACAAAGGTTCACCGACTTTCGAGAGGTCAGGATCTCTCCCAGAGCATACGCTCCAATTGCAGCAGATTACAAAACAGAATACCCTAAACAATAGCTAACAACTTTATTTATACTACCCTTAACCCTCTAGCACACCTACCCGCCCTCCAATATTGACCAACTAACTTGACTTCCAAAACCAGGGTATAACATGTTCGTCCAAATTGGCTTTGAAAGTATGGATGGACAAGGATGATTATTTGGGCCAGGACTCTTTGAACCCTAAACCTAGAAATAGAGGCTCAATGGAAGTGGTATTCGAATGGCTTTATGGAATGCAATGTAACCACAAGTTATAAGCATTGCTTAGATTTAATTTGCAACAAAGATTTGGTGCACCTGGAGGCTTACTTCTTGGCCAAGATTGTTATACCATTGGGTAGTGTTGGTCAAGATAGGTGGTTACTTATGGAAGTTAATAAGTCAATTAGTGTGGCTTCTGGTAGGAATGTACAATCATTTACTGCATTAGTACAAGTAGGGTGTAAGTGGTTAGTAGCAAATTTAAATAAGGGGCTACAAAGGTGAAGGGAACCAATCAGTTCTGGAAGTTTGTTTCTGTTTGGTGAAAGCAATGGGAGACCTCTTGGCATCCTCAGAAATTCTAGAACTCTATTGTAATCATTCAATTTCATTTACATTCTATATTCAATTCATTTGCATGTTTGTAAGTTCATCTAAGTGTTAATTGTTGAAAATTGGTATTAGAGCAGTTTCGATGAGGGAAAATGACTTAGGAGTGTAGCATGAGGGTAGATGAGATGGAAGGCAACAAAGGCAAGATTCAAGCGATAGTAAGCTCTTTGAAGGAGTATTTACAAATGGTGATGAAACAACTAGAACTGATAATCAAGCTACATGAGGTGGAAAATAGAAAATCGACCGATTGAACGCTGCATAGGGAGGAGGATGAGTATCTGGCACCACAACATAATTGTTAGGGTTAAACGTTACACACACAATCACACAAACCGAAAGCAAGAGAAGAACACAAGAATTTTATGTGGTTCACACGATCAGGGTGATCGTGCTAATCCATGGGGGAAACTAGGGTTTTCTTTATATTAGGTGCTACAATGTTTACAAGTACAATGAGATTAATATATAGAGAAACATAATTAGGGTAATCTCCTAATTAATGAAACTAGGGTTAGAGGGCCTTGGGCCGGCTCCCATCTGCGCCTCCCCCTTAATGGGCCGAAGCCTACATCCCAACAATCTCCCTCTTGGAGGCTTCGAAACACGTTCACCTGCACTCCTCTGTACTTCTGTAAACACCAACCGAGCTTGAGCTCCCCCTAGTTGCCACCTGCCTTCTCAACACTATTCATGAAGGCCAGTTGAGATCATACAGAACTTCAACTTATCCAGCGTCACAAACTTGGTGAACATGTCTGCCGGATTCTTTGCACCTGAGATATTCTTCAAATTCATCGTACCATCACGAATCAATTCTCTGACAAAATGATATCTCCTCCCAATGTGCTTTGTTTTCCAATGATAGACTGGATTTTTAGCAAGTTTCACTGCACTCTCATTGTCACAGTGTAACGAGTAATCAGCTTGCTTTTTCCCAAGTTCTTCAAGAAAGTCCTTTAACCACACTAGCTCTTTACTGGCTTCAACAACTGCCATGTATTCAACTTCTGTTGTTGATAAAGCCACACTTTTCTGAAGCCTGGACATCCAACTAACTGCTGTTCCTCCCACTGTAAAGACGTACCCAGTAGTGCTTTTAAATGTCTCTTTGCATCCACTCAAATCAGCATCCGTATATCCTCTGAGAACTGAATCTTTACCTTTGAAACATAATCCCATCTTTGAAGTGCCCTTCAAATACCTGAGGAACCATTTGACTTCTTCCCAATGTCCTCTTCTCGGATCTGATATAAAGCGACTAACAACCCCGACGACATGGGCTATGTCTGGCCTCGTGCAAACCATGGCGTACATGAGACTACCAATAGCAGATGCATAAGGAGCCTTAGCCATATCTGCTTTCTCATCTTCTGAGGTAAGCCTGAAATGACTTCCCAAGGGTGTGTTTCTAGGTTTTGTTTTCTCATCGTTCATCTTGAATCTTTCTAACACTTTCCCGATGTATTTCTCTTGGGATAGTGTCAAAGATCCATCTTTCTTGTTTCTAGCAATGCTCATACTGAGTACCTATTTGGCTGGACCTAAGTCTTTCGTCTCGAATTCTTCAGACATTTGTTTCTTTAACTTGCTGATCTCTTTCATATTTGCACCTGCAATTAACATATCATCTACATAGAGAAGTAGAATGATATAGGAGCCCTTGAATTTCTTCACATAACAACAATGGTCTGTCTCACATTTGTTGTACCCGGTCATTTCCATGAAGTTATCAAACTTCATGTACCATGTAGATATCCTCTTCAAGGTCACCATGTAGAAATGTTGTCTTGACATCTAGCTGCTCTAGATGTAAGCCCTTTCCAGCTACAATACTCAAGATCAATATGATGGTGGTCATTTTCACGACTGGAGAGAAAGTTTCGTTGTAATCAATCCCCTTTTTCTGTTGAAAGCCCTTGATCACTAAACGGGCTTTATACCGTTTAGACCCATCATACTCTTCCTTGATTTTGAATACCTACTTGTTCTGCAACGCTCTTTTGTCTTGCGGAAGCTTGGTTAAAACCCAAGTTTTGTTCTTGTTTAGAGATCCCATTTCTTCTTTCATTGCACGCTCCCACTGCAACGAATCTTTCAGCTTAATTGCTTCAGAGTAACTTTCTGGTTCACCATTCTCAGTCAAAAGAAGATAATTGATTGATGGAGTGTATTTTTCAGGAGGCTTAGAGACTCTGGATCTCCTGACCCAGTGTGATTCAACTGGTTGAGGCTGTACCGGAGAAGATGTTTCTTCTTCATCCTCTGAGCTTTCACCGTCTTCATGAACATCTTCAGACTCGTCATTATTCTGAAAATCAAACTCAGTACTCCCACTATCCTGAGTATCTTCTGGCCCTCTGATTCTGATGTCATCACTTTCAAACTCAACTTGTTTTTTCTGATCATTTGAGTTTACTGTGCTCCTGTCTTTATAAAGTTCAGCCTCGTTGAACGTTGCAGGTTTACTTCTGACTACCTTTCTGCTTTCAAAGTTGTCCCAAAGCCTGTAGCCCATACTATCTGAGCCATATCCAATGAAGGTGTATTTCTTGGTTTTTGCATCCAACTTGTCACCATCTTTCATCATATCATAGGCACTGCATCCGAACACCTTCAAGTGTTCATACTTCACTGCTTCACCTTTCCACTCTTCCTCTTCCTCTGGTATCTTGAAGTTCAATGATACTGATATTCCTCGGTTGATAAGAACGTCTTTGGAAGCCCGACATTAAGTCTCATACTCTTGGCCCTTTCATTCAAAGTTTTGTTCATTCTTTTTGCCACTCCGTTTTGTTGAGGAGTGCCTAAAACTGTCTTTATCATTCGAATGCCATGTTTAGCACAACAGTCAGTGAACTCTGTGCTAATGTATTCTCCACCATTATCCGACTTCAAGCACTTTACCTTCAGGTTAGTATCCAATTCAAATGCAGTTTTCCATTTCTTAAAAGTATTGAGAACATCAAACTTATTCTTAAGAAAGTAAACCCATACCTTGCGTGTTGAATCATCGATGAAGGTCACATAGTAGTTCGATCCTCCCAAGGAAGAAACTGGTGTCGGTCCATAAACGTCCGTGTGAACAACCTCTAATTTCTGAGCCTTCGGTGTCTGACCCGTCTTCACAAAGGATACCTTCTTTTTCTTGCCAAGAACACAAGATTCACAGAACTCTGAATCCACGCCTTTTAGATCAGGAAGCTTCCCTTTTGCAACGAGCATCTTCATTCCTTTTTCACTCATGTGGCCTAGACGTTGATGCCACAATCTGGAAGGATTCAGCCCGCTGGTCACTGCATTCACCTCGCTATCAGGAACATCAACCATGTATAAGGTGCCTCGCTTTTTACCCTTGGCAATTACAAGGTTTTGTTTGACAACCTTCCATTGCCCATCACCAAAGGTAGTTCTCAGCTGCCCAGTAGAAATCAACATTTTCTTAAGGCTGGGAATGACTCGAACGTCCTTCAAGGTCCAAGTGGTACCCAATGAAGTCTTTATGTCTGTGTCAAATATTCCTGTGATGTCAAGAGTGCGATGGTCAGCTAAACGAACTTTACCAAAGTTACCTGTCCGTAGATTCATCATCATCTTCGTGCTGTAAGTAGCATGAAAGGATGCACCGGGATCCAAGACTCTGCTGAATTCTCAACACAGCAGATAAGGGCTTCATCTGAATCATCGGTTGCTGCGTTCACCTCTCTGTTTCCATCTAATTTAGGGCATTGATTTATGAAGTGCCCAGTTTCTTTGCACTTCCAACATTGGATGTCTTTCCTTGGCTTTGACTGGCTCCTCTTTCTAGACTTTGACCTGCCTCTGCCATTACCTCTTTCCGTCTTTCTACCTCTCCCTTCAGTGCTTAGCAAAGCACTAGATGATTCTCCAGAGCTCCGTCTCCTTATGTCCTCTCCTAGGATGAAGTCGCGTATGCCCACAAAGGTGAGTTTAGAGGTTCCAGCTGAACCACTAATGGCAGTGACAGTTCCCGACCAACTTTCCGGTAACGAGGATAACAAAAGCAAAGCTTGGACTTCATCTTCAAACTTAATATCAACAGATAACAAGCGGGATATAATGGTATTGAAATCATTAATGTGTGAGGTAACAAACATACCTTCTCTCATTCTGGTGTTTACCAACTGTCTTATCAGAAATACCTTGTTAGAAGCAGAAGGTTTTTCATGCATGTTTGACAAAGCTTTCATCAATCCACATGCAGTAGTTTCCTTCACAATGTTAAAGGCCACATTTTGGCTAGTGTAAATCTGATAACAACCATGGCTTTTTTGTCTAGAGCAGCCCATACAACGTCTTCTATCTTCTCGGGTTTTATTCCTGTCAAGGCTTGATCCAAGTCCTTCTGACACAGCAGATCCTCGATTTGCATCTTCCACCATCCAAAATCTTGTCCGTCAAAATTTTCAATCCTGGTTTTTCCGTCTTCAGCCATTATCCCAAACAACAACACCAACACCAACACCGGATCTCTCTGTCCCATTGCAAATCACGTAGTTCAAACTGGACGGTCGCAATTTTCTGCCATGGTCACGATCCTTACAAATGGTGATTCGTGGAAAAGGAAAGATCGGCTTTCTAAATGGTTCTGTCCCTCAACTGAAGGAAACCGATCCTACCTATTCCACTTGGGATGTTCAGAATTCAATGGCCATGACATGGTTAATCAACTCAATGGAGGATTCGATTGCAAAAATTCACCTTCTGTATCCTACGGCCAAAGCTATATGGGATGCAATAGAACGGGCTTACTCCGAATTAGAAGACTAATCCCAGATGTTCTCTCTCAGAACTCGAGCCCTTCACATTCGACATGAAGAGGGATCGATTACAACCTATTTTACATCTCTAAAAAGAGTTTGGCAAGAACTCTGTTGCACATTCATCATTCAACTAAGAACTTAGAGATTTAGGGTTTGATTGCAATTAACCGAATGATTCAAATGATTTTTTGGCTTTCGAGAGGCCAGTCTCTCCACAGACTCACGTCCAAAGGTTTACAAAACAAAATGAATCCCCCTTACTCTCACACCCCTTATTTATGCCTAAAACCACCGACTTACTACCCATGCAATGACCACTTGTACCGGAGCACTAATTGCTTGTACTTTCCTACCACAACCTACTAATCTTGACCTTTTGACACAACCTACCACTATTGACTATTTGACTTCCGTATCTAGGGTGTAACAATACCCGCCCCCCAAACTTCCACCTTGTCCTCAAGGTGGAAAATAATCAAAAAGAAATTTATTCGAGCCGTTAACATCAAAGACGAGTGGCGGCTTCCCGCAAACGTAGGTATAACAGAAAAAATTGATTGTGCCCCATCTAAGAGCTCTCCAATTTGCTTCACAAGACAGTAAATCCCTTCGATTCAACTTCAAACCCAGCAAACTTGTTTCTTTGGTTCCGAGCAGCCAAGAACCTTCATTCTCGCGCTCATTATTGAAGTTCACAACATCTGAACGGGTATCCAACCCCTCATCTGTTCCATTCAATGCAAGATACGACGTAAATACCAGCCAATCTGCTAGCCACGGAATTATATCGGTTTATAAGTCCCTCCGGTCATCCTATTACAGTAGAATTCTTATTCCATCGAACCATTCTATTTGCACCATTACCCATTATTCTTCTGTTTCCAACCAAAATCAACTTATCTATCCCATCAGTAGTTGGATTGACTAGGCCAAATGTACTAAAGCATACAACAACCACCATTAAAATAAAGACATGAGTGCAAACTCCACGTAGCTGTCACCCATTTTGTTCTCAACTTTTTTAGAAATATAGTGGTGGGCGTCTGTCTCACCATTATCAATGAGTACAACTACACACAACCCCTCATATGCCCACTATCATTGTTTTTGGATTAATTAATATCACAACGTTGAAGTGTACCTCGATTTTTGGTCCCACATCTGTGGCACCACCACCATCCATTAGCTCTATCCTCGCCTCCATTTTCTTATTGAATTCCACTTCCGATACCTAATACAAAGCCTCAACGATATCCCCTTTTAAGAACGATGGCCATGGTGGACGCAACGGCGGAGTTATTAACGTCGGTGGTGGTTCACAGTGAACATCTCCCCACCAAATTCTCCTCAAATCCGTGGAAACTATAGGGTTAAGCAAAGAGATGATGCTTTCTTTTACCTTCGGGACGGGCTTGGGCTCAATGGTAGATGGAATGGACTTGGGTTCCTTCTTTTCCTTCCTCTCTTTTCTCTTCTTCATGGGCCGATTGAGTCGCTTCCTTGACATTAACCGGAACACAACCCTCAAGCCCTGTTTCCTCTTGATTTGACTTTGATTTGGATTCCAGTTCAGATCTTGACTTGGAATTGTATCAGATTTTGGGTTCAAATTCAGATTCAGCCTGGATTTTGATCTGATTTCAGATTCGTTTCTGGATCTGGATTTGGTTGCGAACCCTTCCCCTCCCAATTTGGTTTGTTGTCCATTGGAATTTTTGCCGATTTTGTGTCGCCGTTTTTGAACAAAGGATCGAATGATCTCTCTCTTGTAATTTCTCTCCGTAATTCCTTATCATCATCGTTTTCATCATAATCTTCTTTCTTCACGCTCCGCAAGTCCTCTTTTAACGAACTCAAATTTGTTTTCATTGAACTGAGGGTTTCCAACATCCTTTTGGTTGTTGACAGCATACTCCTGAAGATCTCCTGCTCTAATACCATTTGTTGCACATTCATCATTCAACTAAGAACTCAGATAGAGATTTAGGGTTTGATTGCAATTAACCGAATGTTTCAAATGATTTTCTGGCTTTCGAGAGGCTAGTCTCTCCACAGACTCGCATCCAAAGGTTTACAAAACAATCCCCCTCACTCTCACACCCCTTATTTATACCTAAAAGCACCGACTTACTACACATGCAATGACCGCTTGTACCGGAGCACTAATTGCTTGTACTTTCCTACCACAACATACTAATCTTGACCTTTTGACACAACCTACCACTATTGACTATTTGACTTCCGTATCCAGGGTATAACAAACTCATCTATTCATCAAACCATCTTGTTAACCCCACAAAGATGCTTATACTTATCGTCGACTAATTGCACGGGAGAGAATCTACGACTTTCTCGCTGGGCTTACATCCTTCCTACGATGAGGTAAGAGGTCGACTTCTTTTGAAAAAAAACCCTTCCCAACATTGATGATATCTTTTGTGAATTTCGAAGGGAAGAAACCCAACGATTGGCTATGTCCACCAAACAAGAAAACATATCAAAATCTTTAGCAATGACGTCTAAAGATGTGGATAAACTAAACCGCCGCAACTCTCAATGGTGTGATCACTGTCAACCCCCATACCACACCAAAGACAAATGCTCGAAGCTCCATGGAAAGCCAACATATTGGGTACCCCGAAGCCAAAGAAAAGAAACCCAACTGAGGGAAAAGCCTTTGCTACACTTCCTCAAGGTCAACCACAGTCATTCTAACCAGCTTAACTTGAACAACTCTAGAAGCTGTTATCTATCAGGTAACCCCACGGCGCACACAGGTACTGTCAGAACTTTTCAAATTCAAAACCCTCGATTATCGACTCAGGAGTGTCCGACCACATAAAGGGGAGACCGTAAGCTGTTTTGTTCTTATACCGCTTTTTCCACTCCTCGGATGGTCTGAAACGCCAACTGTACCCTTTCCCCAATAATGGGAATCGGGTCCATTATACTTAGCCCGGAATTATGATTAGATAATGTTCTTCACGCACCACAGTTTGCGACTTTGCGTGCAACCTATTATCTGTTAACAAACTTACAACCGCAATCCAATGCAAAGCCATATTTGACACATCTGTTTGTGTGTTTCAGGACTCGACCTCGGGCCGGATGATTGGACGTACTAAGGAATACTCGGGTCTCTATTACTACCAGCAGCCGCATGTAAATACATGCGGCCAAGTAGATAGTAACCCCAGACAACAAAAAATTCTCTTACTTCATCGTCGCCTTGGTCACCCTAGTTTTTTATACCTTAGACATTTATTTTCTAGTTTATTTAAACCCTCAGATAAATTTCCCTGTGAAAGTTGTGAACTAGCAAAACACACCGACACTTCATATACTCCTTTACCGTATTTTGCGTGAAAACCTTTTGCTCTCCTTCATAGTGGGGGGTCCTTCTCGTGTAACGTCTTTAACTAATAAAAGGTGGTTTGTTACTTTCATAGATGATCATTCCCGTATGAGTTGGCTTTATCTCTCAAAAGATAAATTTGAATCTTGTGTCGTGTTTGAAACCTTTTATCAGATGATTAAGACCAAATTTTGATGCACCTATTCGGGTACTACGATCCGATAATGGCACAAAATATTTTAACTCCGCTCTAAATACAATCACCAAACTCACAACATTATTCATCAAAGTTCGTGTGTGAACACCCATCAGCAAAATGGCATATCTAAACGCAAGAGACACCTCTTAGAAGTTTCTAGGGCTCTAATGTTTCAGTCAAACACTCCACACGAATATTGGGGGGGGGGATGCAATCCTAACCTCATACTTTCTTATCAATAGAATGCCATCTAGAGTTCTCAGCTATGAAGCATCCCTAACTGTGCTTCAATAGTGTTTTCCAACAAGTCGTTTCTTTACTGTACTCGACTTTAAAGTTTTTGGTTGCACGACATTCATCCATAATCACTCACCAAACCAAAGTAAACTTGACCCAAAATCCCACAAAGTGTGTGTTTGCCGGATACTCTTCTACCCAAAAAGTCTATCGATGTTATTCACCAATCAAGCGTCGCTATTTTATCTCAAAAGATGTTTCCTTTATAGAAGACCAACCCTACTTCACCACAAAATCGGTTCAATCGGTTCAGGGGAGAATTCAGACAGTATTAACTCGATTGTTGTGGAAAAACAACAAAGTTGGAACTTATCGTCCCAAGATCATTCCTTTCCATCAACCCACCATCACCAAACATCCAAATATCTAACCCAGAAAATCTCGAAAATTCAGAAAACCTAGAGTCATCGCAGTCTTCTGATCAGAATACCACCAAACCGGAGACTACTTTTGAATAGTTCGAGCAAGTCTACTCTAGAAGAAAAATGATTGTTGAACAGAAAATAGAGATCCCGAGGATCCTGCCGTTCCATCTGACCCGAAGACAGGTATGAGTTCTAACCCTGAGGATGATAGTCTTAATGTACCGATTGCTTTAAGGAAAGGTTCCAGATCATGCACTAAACAACCCATTCATAATTTTGTGTGATACTCTCACTTGTCGAAAGAGATGAAGTGTTTTCTCAGTAATTCAGATTTTGAAGAACCAAAGAATATCAGCGAAGCACTTAGCAAAACAGAATGGTCTCAATCAGTCCATGAAGAGATGAGAGCACTTGAGGCAAACGGAACTTGAGACAACGTTGAAAAACCAGAAGGAAAAACGGTGGTCGGATGTAGGTGGGTCGTGGGTGTTCACAACCAAGTACAATGCCGATGGCTCGATCAAACAACATAAGGCTCGTTTGGTAGCAAAAGGCTACACCCAATCCTTTGGAATTGATTATAGGAAACATTCACTCCTGTTGCAAAGATAAATACAATCCGTTATTATCACTTGCTGCTAATAAAGATTGACCTCTACTTTAGTTGATGTGAAAAATGTCTTTCTGAATGGGATCCTGAAGAAGAAGTATACATGAGCTTACCATCTGGATTCGACGATCAGAGTAAAGAAGGAAAGGTGTGTCGACTCAAAAAGTCGTTATACGGCCTGAAGCAGTCCCCGAGAGCATGGTTCGATCAGTTCACCAAAGCTATTGTCCAGCAAGGCTATACTCAAACTGAAGTTGTTCATACTTTATTTCATCATCGACAAGGTGGTAAGGTTACGATACTCGTTGTCTATGTTGATGACATTATAATAACAGGGAACAACATGGATGGGATCGATCATATAAAACAAAGCCTGGCCAAAGAATGGTCTTGGTCAGTTGCATTACTTCTTGGGTATGGTGATCGCAAGAAACTTCACAAGTTGTAACTCAAAGAAAATATATATTGGATCTACTAAAAGAAACCGGGATGTTGGGAAGCAAACCGGCTGAGACTCCTATGAATGCTAACGAACAACCGGGAGAATGTAGTGATGAACAACCCTTTGATAAAGGACGGTATCAAAGGTTTGTGGGAAAATTAATCTACTTATGTCACACCTGACCCGATATTGCTTTCCCGGTCAGCCGTGTAAGCCAATTTATGCACTCGCCTACTACAACACATATGGGGCAGTGTAGTATAGGATTCTACGGTATCTAAAGGGAACTCTAGGTAAAGGACCGTTCTTTAGGAAAAATGAAGGGAATAATACAACTGATGTTTTCACGGATGCTTCTTGGAACAGTTCACCCGAAGATAGTAGATCTACCTCAGGCTACTATAGCTTTGTAATGAGAAATTTAGTCACCTAGAGAAGCAAAAAACAACCTCTAGTGGCTAAGAGTAGTGCAAAACTTGAACTTAGATTGTTATCCCGAGGAGTAGATGAGGCATTATGGCTGGACCTACTTCTTGAAGAGCTAGGTATCCAATTCAAAAGACCTATCAGTATTTTTTATAACAAGTCTGCTATAGAAATGTGTCTAAATCTTGTTCATCATGAGCTGGGTTTCTTGTTCATCATTTTTTATAGTATGTTTCTTAGTTTCCTTTTTTCTTAGGTGGTAGCTTGGCTATTAATAGGGTTCCTTGTATTCTTTTTTTCATGAGAGTGAAATACAATTAAGGTTTCACGTATTATAATTCTCTCAAAGCTTTTACAAAGGTCTCACGATAATCTATTTCATGTGACTTATGACTGAGAAAAGGCCATTGCCAAGTCTTTCCTTGAATATGCTAATGTTTTCATCTGCATCGTGTTTGATTTAAAACAACCATCTATAACCCATAACCTTCTTATGTGCCGGTGGAACTACATACGCTCATGTATCATTATTTTAGAGCCTAAATTTCTTCTAAAATTGCCTTTGTTATGGTTCTAACACAACTTCTTGTGCACAATTGGAGCTTGTATGTTCTTTCTTCTTGAACATAAAGGACTTGTATTTTGAAGAGTGGTTGTATGAGAAAAACTTGTTGATAGTCGTGGAGGTTCTTTTGCTCTTTTTCATTGCTATAGGTTAATCCAGATCATTAACATCGACAAAAGAATCCAAAGTACTCGGATTGTTACCTGAAGTGTCACTTTTTGGTGTTTGACTTATTTCAACCTATTGACTCTATTGTGGTTGTGTATGGTGGTCAGACTTCTGTTGAGTTTAGTATGGTGCTGTCATTTGGTGGAGTTGGGATCGAGATTGAGAAGGAATAATGAGTTGAGTGGAGTCCCAAATTTGATATTCATGAGTTATGACGTTTTTCCTTTCAATATCAATTTTGGGATAGAAGGGCGTGTCTTCAAAGAATGTGACTTCCATAGAAGTAAAGAATTTCCAGAGTTGAGGTGAGTGTCATTCATATCCCTTTTGGTGTGAAGAGCAGCCTTGGAAACACATTTGACTTGGGATTCAATTTGCTTTTGTGTTGTGAGTACCTATATGAACGAATGTTGTACAACCAAAAATATAGATTAGAATTTGAGAGATGAACCCAATGTGGGGAAAGTCTTGAGAAGTATTTGATGAGGATTGTGAAATTTGAGGTTTCGAGAAGGCATTTGTTTGATGAGTATTGTTTCCACCAAAAACGTTCGGGAATATGGTGGAATATGGTTGTGGCGTACAGGCTCCGGGGGATGTGGTGGAATGTCCCATCTACCTAGGGTTCGAATCCAGGCGTACTCAACAATTGTGGCCACTGAGGTTTAATCAGGGCTTGATGTCTTACAATCATAATTTGCCAAGGGATTAGTCTAGGCATAGGGACACCCTTCCAAAAAAAAAAAAAGAACGTTCGGGAACAATGGTTGAGAACAAAAGGGACTAGACAATATCTAGTAATTGCCTATTTTTCTTTTGGCAACACCATTTTGTTGAGGGTATCTATGCATGAATATAGGCCGAGTTTTTGAGGAACTAATCCTGATAAATTAGCAATAGGTAATTACAATCTAATCTTGTTAGACGAAGTAGATTAATGCAGTCCTAGTTACTCCCTTAATATAATATATTATAAACACATATGTTGCTTAACCAATCATCTGATATTTTCTACAACTTAGATGAGAGAAATGATGCATCCATATATATATATATATATAGAGAGAGAGAGAGAGAGAGAGAGAGGTGGGTTCAAACGAGAATGAAGGCTATTTAAAAGAATAAAGGAATAGCTCTCAGGCAATCATTTTTTATAATAATTCCAAAAATAATACTTTTCAAAATTTAGATTAAAAAGGTATTAAGGTCATATCATATATGATATGGATTAATTTAGGATAGTATTGACTTCCTAAAAAATAAGGGATATCAATAAATCATTTAAATCAAAATCATATTTATCATTTTTCTTTATTCAAGCAACTCGGTTAATCCATTTCGGTAATTGATCTGATTTTGTTTGTTTCTTTAAGCAAATCCTGAATATGCAACCCAAAATCACTGATGATTATACGATAAATACGTTGGACAACTTGTTTAGATATAAAATGCAACCCAAAATCACATATGATTATATTGTAAAGAAATTCGATAGGTTGTTTAAGTGTAATATGCATCACTAAATCACATGTGATTATACTTTATACTAACTAGACAGATTTTTATATTTGATATATTTCACGAAATCATATGTGATTTTATGAGAAATAGTTTGGATAAAATGATGTTATTAGTTTGCAACCCTAATCTTATGCGATTAGAGCACAAATGAATTAAACAAAATGCTTATCTATTATACTTAACACCAGAATCATATGTGATTTTATGAAATAACACCAAAATCTGTATTAGGGTTTCAAAAAAATCAGGTGTGGGTTTAAAAAAATGGGGATTGTCTAATTTATTTGATTGAGATTTAATGAGAATTAAAGGGAATTTGGTAAGATTATAAAAATAATCAATAACATATTTTGACATATTTGCCCTTTTTACCTTTTTTTTGGATATTATTATTTTTGAAATTATTCTTAACAATGATTGGTTGAGAGCTATTCTTTTAATCAATTGTCATTCTCGTATGATCCTCCCTCTCTCTCTCTCTCTCTCTATATATATATATATATATATATATATATTTCTGCATCAAGTTAGACTAGGGGTGTGTAGTTGGTTATTCTTGTACCTGCTCGTATTTCAATGTTATTGCTTACTCTTAACCAACTTTTCAAACTTTCTCATATCTGACTTTCTCTCTTTGACACAATTTTTACGAGTTGGGAATCTTCATAGAAACAACCACTCTACTCTTTGGTGTAGAGATCAGGTCTTTGTACATCTTACCCTCCCCACACCCCACCTATGGGTGGAATACACTAGTTCGTCTAGTTTGGTTTGGTTGCAGCAAGTAGATATAGTTTATATCATTCTGGTAATTGAGGTAGTGCTTGTATTGTTTCAATACTTCCAGTTGAGGCATGTAAATTGCTAAAGAGTAGCTTGAAAGTCCCTATCGATCGTTATAAATTGCACTATCTTGTAATTGCGTTTATTGGGATTTAGGGTTCTGGTAGGGTTGTAAATGGCCTATTTTGGTATTTAGGTTCTTTTTGTTGCTATTATGAGGTTTGGACGTGAGAAAGATTCATTTTCTTGGATATAGATGTCTTAACATGAGAATTTCTCTTCATTACACTTTTCCTATTCCTATTCACTAAGATTTAGTAGCCTCTTTCAGTAATTAATTATGAGTTCTTGTCCTTGACTTTGGCTTAAATTTTACCTTTACAGATAGAGTATCTTTCTATAAAAGAATATTATGTTAATTATCATCTCGTCTTCAGTTCTAATGCATTAGGGCGGAAGCACACTTTTGATGTCTGCATACTATTTGGATTAATACTGAAGTATGCATGCATGATGACATATAATTTATGAGCTAAAACAATATATTGTGCATATACTATGGGTGATATTGGAATTTCTTATCTAACATATCAGATCTAATAGGAGCTTGAGATAGGTTTAAATCAGAATAATAGTTTCAGGCTTGCAGTTATTGGTACCAGCAATTGCTGAGGTAAGTTTAGATAGAAGTTGAAGCAAATTCTGAAGTGAAATTACTAGTATGACCCTGTAGGTTATGTTTTTCTTGAGACAGGCATAGAGCTTATATATGGAACTAGGTAGAGAGGGCTAATTCACATGCTGTCCTCCATCTACTATTAGAAGCATACCAAAGCATGTTTACACTCATGCACTATCTCAAGGTTTGCATTTTTGATAAAGAGAAAGTACCTGTACTGTATTGCAGTCAAGATATCTATCCATCTCCTCTAGGGAGACTACATCTCTGTAGACAAGTCTGTAAATCGTTATTTTCCTGTGATTATGATGATTGCCTTCTGCCATGCAGTGTTGGCATGCTGCCATCTCACAGTCAATGCAGTATTGATTCAGATCATTCCTTCGAATGTTGTGAGCTGGACAAGCCACGAAGAAAGTCCTCAACAAAAACTGAGTTACCCACCATAATGGGCCTTGCTCCTACAGAAAGAAAACACTTTTTAATTGGAGATTTCCGATCAAGAAAATGATTATGACCATATTTATATCTTTTACTTCTGAGTTACAGTCCTGTAGATAATGGTTATATTTATAGAACAGATATTTCCATGATTATAACGTATCATAGTTGCAAATATTGAAATACTGGAAGTATCTCAGATTAATATTACACAAGAGATATAATAATATAGTATTACAAATTATTAAATTTAGTTTCCTTTACATTTTTTATTTTCATTCTATTGATCGCCGAATATACAACTGGACCTTTGTGGTAGAGTGTTCGGCTTTTTACGGAGTGATCGCAGATGCTTGGATTCCTGTTGAGATCAATTATCACCTTCACAACTTCGAGTAGGTTAGTTTTTTGCCTTTGGTTTTATAGCCCTGAGATATTATTTTTCTCTACCTTTACACAAAGCAGCAGAATAGTAATATCATACGTTTTTTCAGCTTTTTCTCTGCCATTGTATTTGTGCCCTGGAGGCTGGATCAAGTTGCCTGCTTTTGGCATATCTAGATCCAAATTAATAGCAGTCACCATAAATGGGATGTTAAACCTGGATTTGTAAAAGAGACGTTGGATCGTTTGCAATCTATTTTGGGCCCCCATGGTAAACTAAGAATAAAGTGGAGCAAAGGAGGAGAATAATCCATTGATGATTGTGTTACACTAATAGCTATGGTAAATATGAAAATATAACAGGTAAAAGCAGCATAACTTTTGAAATCCGTTGATGATTGTGTTACACTAATAGCTATGTCACAAGTTTCAAGCTTTATTATAAGTGGGTTTACTGGTGCCCTTCACAAGTAGAACCTCTTTAATGGCGCGGCGCCATTAGTAATAGAATTTGTGGCACATAATGGATTTACATATAATTTCTCAAGAGGACACCAACAATATCATTGTTTAATACCTGGCAATTAGCTGTGTATTTCAAGTCTCATCAGGTCTTAATATATATATATATATATATATATATATGTGTGTGTGTGTGTGTGTGTGTGCGTATGTACATATGTATATATCTACGCATGCATGTATGTATGTACGTGTATATAGGTATATACGTACGTATGTAAGCATGCATGCAGGTTAATACAACTCATTTATTCTCATTTGTATATTTGAAGACTTGTGTCTTGTAAACCATGTGAAGTGATGAACCTTTATATCCTCAACTCTCAATGGTTGGTCATGGCAAACTTCTTTCGAATGCTATCATTAATAATCTTATGTATAATGTCTCACCAACATACCACATTATCAGTTGCTGATGATACATAAAATCTTCTTATTAACCTGCTGTTTTTCTATGCCCGAACATCCTAAATCATCGTATATATGGTTTTGTAGCTGTGCTGTGCAACATTCCATTTAAATTGGTTGATATTGCATAGTTATACAGACCTGTTAGCTGCCCATGTAGATAATATTTATCCTCTTTTATCTTAGAAGTTAGAATGCGTTCGACTAAATTAATTGAAGCAAAGAATGGAATACATCAAAGGAATTGGAATGGTATGTTATCAGGTTTGACCATTCATTTGGTGGTTGGTAGGAAATGAAATGGAATGTCTGCTTGGTTTGCAGACTGTAGCTTTGGAATTAGCATGAAATAATGATAAATGACCAAAATAACCTTTGATATTAAATGATAATATTAATAATAAACAATATCATTTTACATTTATTATTATTATTTATAATATTAATATTGATAATATTATTAATATAAATAATAATAATAATAATAATAATAATATTCTTATTAAATATGAATATTAATATTAACAATAAGGATATCATTATTAATATTTAATAAATAATAATAATATCATGCAAATTTATTTATTTTTTAATGTATATTATTATTATTATTAAATTAATACTGTTATAATTAAATATTAATAATAGTATTAAATAGTAATAATACGAATCATGATAAAATGAATACTAATTAAACAATAGTAGGTTAAGTTTAGTTTTGTGATTTTGAAAAATAATGATTCAATTTCATCGTAATCCTAACATTTAGGCAAGGTCAATTCCTTCAACCATGGAATTTGAAGGAATTCATCAAATTCCAATTCCATTTCAATGTGAATCAAATGCAAAAAATGGAATTCCGTCAACGGAATTGCCATTCAATCTTCTTTGGGTTCCTCGAACAAAACGCCCCTTTAAGACCTTCATCCCTACTCTTAATTGCACACTTGAAATATCTTTAAAATTGTGATTCTATACACACATCTATCACAGAAGAATAAAGGCGCCACAGTTAATAAGTTACTTATATTGAACATGGTAATTATGACACGTTTCGCAAGAAATACTGCACTTGAAGGTGAGACATGGCGTAACATACAACACAGTGGCACACCATTTCCCAAAACGAAAAGGATTTAAAAATGGAAGTACATGATAAAAATATCTATTATAAAGTTGATGTAATTAGATTAGAAAATTTGTAGTTGCTGTTTGAACAACATAAACTACAAAACAATTACTCAGTTAATAAAGAAACACAGTCTTCTACAATTGATCAAGCACAAATAAATGAACAATAGTGAATAAATAAAAGTGACCGTCACATGATTAGGAAAATATTTTACTTTACTAGCTTTAGCTCTAAAAGAACCAAAAAGAAAAGTAAAGCCTAGATAAATTTGTACAACCATCCCCAGAAAGAAGCTCTAACAAGAGTAACATATCTTGATATTTGCAACATAATGTAAAACACAAAGGGGTAATCCTATGAAAACAACAAAACACCAGGCTCGTTATAGTAAAACTTCCCCAATGTTCTTGTATACGATACCCAAGCCACCATGAAAGATGGTTCTGACACATATAAATGAAACAAAAGGTGCAAGAGTAACACAAAAATTTAAATAGCTTCATGCCAAGTGCGGCAATTAACAAAGAATTTTTTTTTGTTACTATGATACATCATCAATCACAAAATACAGTATATGTTGACAAAAAGGGATCACTTGTATTTGAAATCATGACATTTATACACCTAAATATTTGATGGAATTTAGATAAAAACAAGAGACTTGTTCTTGTAAAAATAAATTTCATTAGGTGAATCTTCTCATACCTGATTAGGGTTCATCCTTTAATTCTTCTCTATATATAATTAAGGAAATGAGAGGAAAAGAGCATAGATAGATTCTCAAGGTGGATAAGAGGTAGAGAGGTAGCTGATGTTGGCTATTTGGAGATGGGGTTGGGAAAGAGCTAAGGGTTAAGAGAAATGAACTGGATAGTACTAATATCTTTTGTGTAGGATGGCTCCGGAAGATCGGGGCAACCTTATGAGATGGCTTGTTTTCCCGATTCTTTATAAGGATTAAATTGTGAAAGTTTATTGGTTGACAACCCGGTGGCTATAGCATTTATTCCCTCAATCCCATAAAGGCAACCAACATTTACTCTCTCAATTTAATAAAGCGGAATCTTTTGAATATACATGTTTTATAATAAAGATCATTTACAAAAAGACTAGTATACCCTTTCATAAGACAAGTAGGATCCTCGTGGACAAAAATCAATACCATTAATATTCTGTAATGCTGAAAATGGGCAAATATGTAATGGTAGATTCAAATTTTTCCCAGAAGAAACTTCACAATGACATGGACATTGCGAAATGAAACTCCCTCCATCCCAAACAAATATCCACGATGAAAGGCACATAGTTTTAGAAATGTGTAATTATTACATTTTTTAATTAACTAAATGACAATTTTACCCTTAATAATAGAGAGGGTAATGAATTTCCCTATCTCAATTAAGGGTACAACCGGAAAGTAGGCACTTACTTTTGAAAGTGGATCTTTATTCTGGGACGCAAGGAGTAATTGTTTCAACTTTTATGGAATAAAGTGAGTATTGCTTTATTTTTTTATTTTTGGAAATTGTGTAAATTTATTTCCATTTATGTTGAACACAATTTCTATTTAAAATTTATTTAATTTGAAATTCAAATTTTGAATCCAAAGAATAATATCAGTGCTATTTAAAAATAGAGTTACTAATAACTGAGTGTTTGATGTCACATTATTTCGTCTTCAGTTAGATTCCGTAATAGGTCGAGACAATGAATGCAATTACTTGCATAACATCTAGTGATACAAAACATGAACCGGACTAGACTAGTCTGACCTTTAAGCACTAGATTCATATCCTTTTCAGATGATATCTTTGACGTTATGATGATTATTATGCATTGCTGACAGTATGAAATTTTTTAAAAATTTCTATCCTTCACGGGTGATTTTCTTTTTCTCGTATTGTTTTTGAATAAAAGGACATACAATTTTTTTTCTTCTTATTATGCATACAAAATTGTCAAGAGACTTTCTGCAATTAAATTGTTTCTATCAGAATATGGTTGATTTTTCTCTTTTATCCTTGAGGGTCTTAATTCTTATGTGTACTTTTCTA